>PIJE02000114.1:139888-147388 GCA_002895965.2 Coryphaenoides rupestris | reverse complement strand
AACCACCATAACATCATAACCACCATAACATCATAACCATCATAACATCACAACCATCATAACATCATACTATCATAACATCATAACCACCATAACATCATAACCACCATAACATCACAACCATCTTAACATCATACTATCATATCATAACCACCATAACATCACAACCACCATAACATCACAACCATCTTAACATCATACTATCATATCATAACCACCATAACATCATAACCATCATAACATCACAACCATCATAACATCATACTATCATAACATCATAACCACCATAACATCACAACCACCATAACATCATAACCACCATAACATCATACTATCATAACATCATAACCACCATAACATCACAACCACCATAACATCATACTATCATAACATCATAACCACCATAACATCATACTATCATAACATTATAACCACCATAACATCATAACCATCATAACATCACAACCATCATAACATCACAACCATCATAACCATCATAACAATTACATCCCGCTAACCTGCAGGGTGGAGAGCTGAAGGCTGCTGAACCCGGGGGGCTCTGCATAGCCGGCGGCGGGCAGGAGTTGTTGGGGTTGCGGGGGGTGTGGGGACAGGCAGGGCGGGGAGTGGGGCCGGGTGGGCGAGGAGGAGGAGGTGAGGGAGGAGGCGTCGCAGGGGGAGCGGGGCAGCAGGCTGAACCACTGGCCGCTCCTCTCCGTCAGCGCCCTGAACAGCTGCCCCCCCGCCTGCAACCCGAGGGCTTCCACAGATGGGGGGGGTGGCGGGGGGCCCTCCGGTTTCCCCGCGCCTCCCAGCTGGAGGCCCAAGCAGTAGGGGACGGCGGCTGCCAGCAGGGTGGGGGGCCCGGGGTCGGTGCCCGGACACATCTTGGCCACCTCCAGCAGCGTGCTGAGCTTGGAGAGCGAGGAGGGCTTCTGCAGGAAGAGGTTCAGCGGGTGCTGGTCCTGCGGGCCATCAGGGGGCGGGACCCAACTGGACACCTCCTCCTCCTCCTCCTCCACCGCCTCCTCCTCTTTCTCCTGCTGCTCCTCCTTCACCTTTAACTCCTGAGTGTGTGAGCTCCTGTTCTGTCTTTCAGCCTGACACACACACACACACACACACACACACACACACACACACACACACACACACACACACACACACAACACACCTGGACACACCTACATGGACAAACACAGACATATTCTAATCAAAACAAAACGTATTAAAGGTGCTATATGTAGCAAATGTAGTGTATTAAATTATTAATTACTAAATGTCATCAGAGATGAAGGAAACACTTGCCTTTCGGCGGAGACGACTCCACACACAATATTGCGAATTTGATTTGGACTGCAGTACCCATTTCGAACACTAGGTGTCCTTGTTGTTACGTATAGCACCTTTAAGGAACCCAACGTGTGTCTCCCCACCCTCTCCGCTCTCCATGCCCTCCAGGAAGAGCCCTCCACAGGGCAGCAGGAGCCAGTAGCGCCGGCGGTAGCGGTCCTGGCCGTACGGCGTGGAGCGCAGCGAGTGGGAGGAGTCAAACAGCTTCCTGCGGATCTGGCTCTGTTGCTGAGGAGACATGCGCGGAAACGCAAGCATACATCACCGTAAAGTGACGTGTGAATGTCTCCTCATGTTGTATTTTAATATCATTTTTCTTTTGCGTTAGCACCTGGGTCAGTGAGTATGAATGAATGACAGTAAACAAACTTGAGCTTGAACTTACTTTGGATAACTTTTCTATCTGTTTCTCCAGCTCTTCCACACTGGCTGTCTGGTGGCTGTCGTCCTGGTGGAAGTAGGGAACAAGCTTTAGTGTCTAAGCAGAGGGA
The DNA here is from genome assembly GCA_002895965.2 of Coryphaenoides rupestris. NCBI lineage: Eukaryota > Metazoa > Chordata > Actinopteri > Gadiformes > Macrouridae > Coryphaenoides > Coryphaenoides rupestris. Next base: position 145,544 of record PIJE02000114.1, on the reverse strand, counting down.
GCACTCTCTATACTCTATCGGCGTAAATCTCATACTCATCCGTCCAAAACTGCTTGGTCTTATTCTCCTACTTTTTATTGGGCGGTTGGCAAATGAAAGGCTATGGTGCGTTAGCGCCACCCACTGGACTGGGGTGTGGATCGGGAAACAAGCATGCGTGGAACGCCAGGCGGACGCGGAGCCCCAAATATAATATGAGTGAAACGGTGAAGCCTCAAAAGTCAACTAACCTCTTCCTCACAGAGCTCCACCTTCTTCCCCTTCTTCCCTCCTCCTCCTCTGCTCTCCTCTTCCTCGTCCTCATCATCGTCCCCCTTCCTCCTTCCTCTCCTCCTCCTCCTCCTCTTCCTCCTCTTCCTCCTTCCTCCTCCTTCTCTCTCTGGTGCTTCCCGCCCGGCGGCGAGGACGCTCGCCACCCCCGGCCCCTCATCTGCTCCTAGCATGCACTCCTTCCTCCCGGTCCTCTTGGCGTGGACGCTGCGCAGCCTGGCCACCATCAGGGGAAATGACATCATCGGAGGAAATGACATCACGGGGGGGGAAATTACATCATGGAGGGAAATGACATCATGGAGGGGGAAATGACATCATGAGGGGGGAAATGACATCATGGGAGGGGGAAATGACATCATGGAGGGGGGAAATGACATCATGGGAGGGGGGAAATTGATACTGGTCATTAAGGAGGAGGTGAGGGTTAACATATACCTTCCAGCTACTAAGGATGAATATCTGGGTAGGGAAATTACATTGTGAGTCGGGAATGACATCATGAGTCGGGAATGACATCATGAGTCGGGAATGACATCATGAGTGGTGAATGACATCATGGAGGAATGACATCACGGGGGGGGGAATTGATACTGGTCATTAAGGAGGAGGTGAGGGTTAAGATATCTTGCTCAAGGATGCTTACAGCTTAAACTGCAAGACATCATACACAGTACTTATATGAACCAGTACGTATATATATATATATATATATATATATATATATATATATATAGGGATTGTTATTACTTTATAATGCCTAAAACAGGAGTTCTGAACAAGACTTACTTGCGCAGCTTTCCTTCAACCACCCACTTGTCCTTCCGCAGGTTGGTCATGGAGTCGATGGTCTTGTCGATCTCACTGGACGGGAGAACGATAGATAATGATCGTTATTCCAGCTCTGTGCTCTCCCTCCTCGACACACACAGGTTGGTTCAAACTGATGGCACACAAGTGATTATTTGGCTTTGGTTTCTGTTATGATGTGATTCAAAGTGAATGAAAACACACGTGGTCCATTACTTCCATAAATCACAAGGCGTAGACGTATTCATTCAAGAGGAGACACTATACAGTAAAGACATCTAATAATAACACATCTAATAAAGTAAAGGTGCAATTACGATATCCCCATTGACAAAACCATCAGGAAAAGTGTATGTGTATTCAACCATATTAAAATATATTTAAAATATATATATACAAAAAGTTTAAATTCAAGTGTGTGTGTGTGTGTCCCCTAAAATATCAACAAAGTTTCAAGTCATGTTAGGGTGGTTTGGATTGACGCGTGCGTGTGTGTGTGTGGGTGTGCGTGCGTGCATGTGTGGTGCACGTGTGTCCCTCCCACCTGACCACGGCCTTGCTGCAGCACAGCTCGTTGACCAGGAAGGCCAGCACTGAGGCCTTGTCGGCGGGCGCGTGCGCCTGGAAGGCCTTGGTCTTCAGGCTGAGGGCCAGAGCTGGTTGTTCACCGTGGGCCTCCATGAAGATCTGCAGGACCTCCGTCACGTTGTCCGCCGTCAGGCTCAACGTTGGCCAGGGTGGTCCCCCAGCACGTCTTGGCTGGAGGGGGGGGGGGGGGGGGGGGGGGGGGAGTTTAGTTTTATTTGTGAGCGAGTCATTTTAATTCAAACATAACTGAGTACAACTCTAAAAATGTGGCCCTGCAAGGGTCAAATCTGTGATTCCCAATAAATACTTTTGTCATAAATTGCCCATTGAGCACTCTGCGACACTCAAGAATCTGCAAATCAAATGTAGGTCAGCCAGTTCACCCGCCTGAACAGTAGGTGGCGATGTACATCCGGTGAAAGCACTCTAGTGTTGTACTCAAAACTAGCAGCTTTAGTTGTTAGAGTGATGTCTTGACTGAAACATCTCGTCTCCTTGAGAGAGCCTCGGTTAGACACGAGAACAAACGGAGTGGATCAAGCGAGTGGATTGGATTATGCTCAGACACAATCTGAGAACAAACAGTTTTAGAGGATGTACACTAGTTGCGACTTAAAAGAGTACATTTGTTGAAGGAGACAGCAATATATCACTGTGGTACATAAAGATAAGAATAGAGCAGGTTTCAAGCATTCATAATTATGAGGCTAATAGAATGAGTTTCAAAATTGCTAGGTAGCCTGCATAATAGCTGAGATAAGAGCAGACGTGCCATTCTGAGTGCATTACCAACATCTAAGAACATACAATATGCCAAGCAATCTTGTATGTAGAGTCCAGGTGAACTCTGAACAGGTGGGTCTTGAGTCTCTTGTTAAGGAGGGGGGTTATGTAGAGTCCAGGTGAACTCTGAACAGGTGGGTCTTGAGTCTCTTGTTAAGGAGGGGGGTTATGTAGAGTCCAGGTGAACTCTGAACAGGTGGGTCTTGAGTCTCTTGTTAAGGAGGGGGGTTATGTAGAGTCCAGGTGAACTCTGAACAGGTGGGTCTTGAGTCTCTTGTTAAGGAGGGGGTTATGTAGAGTCCAGGTGAACTCTGAACAGGTGGGTCTTGAGTCTCTTGTTAAGGAGGGGGGTTATGTAGAGTCCAGGTGAACTCTGAACAGGTGGGTCTTGAGTCTCTTGTTAAGGAGGGGGGTTATGTAGAGTCCAGGTGAACTCTGAACAGGTGGGTCTTGAGTCTCTTGTTAAGGAGGGGGGGTTATGTAGAGTCCAGGTGAACTCTGAACAGGTGGGTCTTGAGTCTCTTGTTAAGGAGGGGGGTTATGTAGAGTCCAGGGTGAACTCTGAACAGGTGGGTCTTGAGTCTCTTGTTAAGGAGGGGGGTTATGTAGAGTCCAGGTGAACTCTGAAGCAGGTGGGTCTTGAGTCTCTTGTTAAGGAGGGGGGTTATGTAGAGTCCAGGTGAACTCTCGAACAGAGTGGTGAACTCTGAACAGGTGGGTCTTGAGTCTCTTGTTAAGGAGGGGGGTTATGTAGAGTCCAGGTGAACTCTGAACAGGTGGGTCTTGAGTCTCTTGTTAAGGAGGGGGGTTATGTAGAGTCCAGGTGAACTCTGAACAGGTGGGTCTTGAGTCTCTTGCGGAAGCTGCCGAGCGACTCGGCTGTCCTGACATGAGCCGGGAGCTCATTCCACCACCGTGGAGCCAGAACCGTGAAGAGTTGGGACTTGGAAGAGCGATGTTTGGCTGTTCTTAGTGAAGGCGGTACCAGTCGTCTAGCCGAATATGTTGAGCGGAGTGCATGGAAGTCACCAGAGTGAGCTAGCCCTGTTCAACAGTATAGGATTGATGGCTTTGAGGAAGCTATTCAAAATGCTGCCTCGTTTAAAATGCTTTAAAATGATACACGCATTAAAAGTTTCGCTGTCATCAACTTCCCTACCCATGAAGCGTATTCTTCATGGAGCTGACTTGGTGACGACTGCTCTGTGTGTGAATGAAGCGTGCTTGAGTCGTTAGGGTGTAGCATGTTAGCTGTGCTGTTTTCTGTACGTCCGACATGTGCCTAGGACCGCAGCTGGCGTCCAGACATTCCTGGAGCAGGAATGTCGTCTGCATAACAACACACGGAGTTCCTTCCTTTACATCAGAAGATCAACATGGTCCAGATCATAGTAGTTTAGCACAACAAGTCTTCCCTCTCTCACGATCAGTCCTATGTGTCAGTGCCTGTTCCTGTTTGGGTAGTGCTTATGTAATAGTGCATGTATTATAGTGCATGTGCTACAGTGCATGTGTTCTATACTGCATGTATTATAGTGCATGTGTTATATAGTGCATGTGTTCTCTAGTGCATGTGTTATATAGTGCATGTGTTCTATAGTGCATGTGTTCCATAGTGCATGTGTTATATAGTGCATGTGTTCCATAGTGCATGTGTTATATAGTGCATGTGTTCTATAGCGCATGTGTTATATAGTGCATGTGTTATATAGCGCATGTGTTCTATAGTGCATGTGTTATATAGTGCATGTGTTAAATAGTGCGTGTGTTCTATAGTGCGTGTGTTCTATAGCGCGTGTGTTATATAGTGCATGTGTTCCATAGTGCATGTGTTATATAGAGCATGTGTTATATAGTGCATGTGTTCTATAGTGCATGTGTTCTATAGTGCATGTGTTCCATAGTGCATGTGTTCCATAGTGCATGTGTTCCAGTGTTCTATAGTGCATGTGTTCCAGTGTTCTATAGTGCATGTGTTTCTATAGTGCATGTGTTCCATAGTGCATGTGTTCCAGTGTTCTATAGTGCATGTGTTCTATAGTGCATGTGTTCTATAGTGCATGTGTTCTATAGTGCATGTGTTATATAGAGCATGTGTTATATAGTGCATGTGTTCTATAGTGCATGTGTTCCATAGTGCATGTGTTCCATAGTGCATGTGTTCCAGTGTTCTATAGTGCATGTGTTATATAGTGCATGTGTTATATAGCGCATGTGTTCTATAGCGCATGTGTTATATAGTGCATGTGTTATATAGTGCGTGTGTTCTATAGTGCGTGTGTTCTATAGCGCGTGTGTTATATAGTGCATGTGTTCCATAGTGCATGTGTTATATAGAGCATGTGTTATATAGTGCATGTGTTCTATAGTGCATGTGTTCTATAGTGCATGTGTTCCATAGTGCATGTGTTCCATAGTGCATGTGTTCCAGTGTTCTATAGTGCATGTGTTCCAGTGTTCTATAGTGCATGTGTTCTATAGTGCATGTGTTCCATAGTGCATGTGTTCCAGTGTTCTATAGTGCATGTGTTCTATAGTGCATGTGTTCTATAGTGCATGTGTTCTATAGTGCATGTGTTATATAGAGCATGTGTTATATAGTGCATGTGTTCTATAGTGCATGTGTTCCATAGTGCATGTGTTCCATAGTGCATGTGTTCCAGTGTTCTATAGTGCATGTGTTCTATAGTGCATGTGTTCCATAGTGCATGTGTTCCATAGTGCATGTGTTCCAGTGTTCTATAGTGCATGTGTTCTATAGTGCATGTGTTCTATAGTGCATGTGTTCTATAGTGCATGTGCATCGGTGGTCTCACCCTGCGGCCGGGCGGGAGGCCGGGGTCGCGCACGGCGGCGGCCAGCAGGCTGACGAGCAGCGTGTGCAGGTAGTCCACGCTGCGGCGGCCGGCGCTCAGCAGGCCCTCCTGCAGCAGGCTGAGGGAGGGCAGCTGCTCGGGGGCCAGGCCCAGCACCCGGCCGAAGCTGTGCAGGAACTGCATCACCATCAGGCAGTTGGAGAAGGCCCCGCCGGGCAGCAGCAGGCCCGGGAGGCGGGACAGCTCTGGAAGTTTCTGGAGGGGAAAAAAAATATGGAGATGGAGACATATTTAGACATTCATCCATTCAGAATCATAAATCACAAATCAGAATCAAGTTGTTTTCACAGACAAGGAATGTGCTTTTGTGGATTGGTGCATAACATTAA
>PIJE02000114.1:129888-134888 GCA_002895965.2 Coryphaenoides rupestris | reverse complement strand
AGCCACGAAGCAAAGATTTCTGAACAAATCCTTTGAAGGGGGGGAGGGGGGGGGGGGGGGGGGGGGAGGGAGGAGGAGGAGGGGGGAGGAGCTTCACGTTCCCGTACGCACCTCCAGGATATGCTGGGCTCGGAGTTCCTTCTCCACACGCATCTGCTGAATGCGCCGCAACTTCTCCTGCATCGGCGTGAGACAGCACACGTCAAGCACACGCCACGCACACGCAACAACAACAGAGAGGTGGCGTGTATGTGTGCATGTGTGTGTGCATGTGTGTCTGTGTGTGCATGTGTGTCTGTGTGTGTGCATGTCTGGGAGGCTGTGTGTGTGTGCATGTGTGTCTGTGTGTGTGCATGTCTGGGAGGCTGTGTGTGTGTGCGTGTGTGTATTGTGTGCATGTCTGGGAGGCTGTGTGTGTGTGTACGCGCGTGTGTGTGTGCGCATTTGTGTGCGCATGTGTGTCTGCATGTCTCGTTGGCTGTGTGTGTGTGTGTGTGTGCATTTGTGTATGCATGTGTGTGTGTACTTGCATGTGTGTGTCTGTGTTTGCATGTCTGGGTGGCTGTGTGTGTTCGTGTGTGTGTTCATTTGTGTGTGCATGTGTGTGTGCACTTGCGTGTGCGTGTGTATGCATGTGTGTGTGTGTGTGTGTATGTCTGGGTGGCTGTGTGTCTGTGCCCGTGTGTGTGTGTGTGTGCATGTGTGTGTGTGTGTGTGTGTGTGTGTGTGTGTGCATGTGTCTGTGTGTGTGTGTGTGTGTGTGTGTGTGTGTGAGACAGCACACGTCAAGCACACGCCACGCACAGGCAACACAACAGGGAGGTGGCGTGTATGTGTGCATGTGTGCGTGTGTTAGTGCATGTGTGTGTGTGCAAGTGTGTCTGTGTTGTGCGATGTCTGGGTGTGCATGTGTGTCAGTGTGTGTGCATGTCTGGGAGGGCTATGTGTGGTGTGTGTGTGTGTGTGTGTGTGCATTTGTGTATCTACTGTATGTGTGTGTGTACTTGCATATGTGTGTCTGTGTGTGCATGTCTGGGGGGCTGTGTGTGTACGTGTGTGTGTTCATTTATGTGTGTATGTGTGTGCACTTGCGTGTGCGTGTGTATGCATGTGTGTGTGTGCATGTGTCTGGCGTTGTGTGTTGTATGTGTGTGCATGTGTGTGTGCACTTGTGTGTGCATGTGTATGCATGTGTGTGTGCATGGGGTGTGTGTGTGTGTGTGTGTGTGTGTGTGTGTGCATGTGTGTCTGTGTGTGTGTGTGTGCGTGCATGTGTGTGTGTGTGTGTGTGTGTGTGTGTGTGTTGTGGTGTGTGTGTGTTGCATGTGCATGAGTGCATGTGTTATATATGTGTTATATAGTGCATGTGTTAAATAGTGCGTGTGTTCTATAGTGCGTGTGTTCTATAGCGCGTGTGTTATATAGTGCATGTGTTCTATAGTGCATGTGTTATATAGTGCATGTGTTATATAGTGCATGTGTTATATAGTGCATGTGTTCTATAGTGCATGTGTTATATAGTGCATGTGTTATATAGTGCGTGTGTTCTATAGTGCGTGTGTTATATAGAGCATGTGTTATATAGTGCGTGTGTTATATAGAGCGTGTGTTATATAGTGCGTGTGTTATATAGTGCATGTGTTCTATAGTGCGTGTGTTCTATAGCGCATGTGTTATATAGTGCATGTGTTATATAGTGCATGTGTTCTATAGTGCATGTGTTCTATAGTGCATGTGTTCCATAGTGCATGTGTTCCATAGTGCATGTGTTCTATAGTGCATGTGTTCTATAGTGCATGTGTTCTATAGTGCATGTGTTATATCTATAGTGCATGTGTTCTATAGTGCATGTGTTATATAGTGCATGTGTTATATAGTGCGTGTGTTCTATAGTGCGTGTGTTCTATAGTGCGTGTGTTATATAGTGCATGTGTTCTATAGTGCATGTGTTATATAGAGCATGTGTTATATAGTGCATGTGTTATATAGTGCATGTGTTCTATAGTGCATGTGTTCTATAGTGCATGTGTTCCATAGTGCATGTGTTCCATAGTGCATGTGTTCCAGTGTTCTATAGTGCATGTGTTCTATAGTGCATGTGTTCCATAGTGCATGTGTTCCAGTGTTCTATAGTGCATGTGTTCTATAGTGCATGTGTTATATAGAGCATGTGTTATATAGAGCATGTGTTATATAGTGCATGTGTTCTATAGTGCATGTGTTCCATAGTGCATGTGTTCCATAGTGCATGTGTTCCAGTGTTCTATAGTGCATGTGTTCTATAGTGCATGTGTTCTATAGTGCATGTGCATCGGTGGTCTCACCCTGCGGCCGGGCGGGAGGCCGGGGTCGTGCACGGCGGCGGCCAGCAGGCTGACGAGCAGCGTGTGCAGGTAGTCCACGCTGCGGCGGCCGGCGCTCAGCAGGCCCTCCTGCAGCAGGCTGAGGGAGGGCAGCTGCTCGGGGGCCAGGCCCAGCACCCGGCCGAAGCTGTGCAGGAACTGCATCACCATCAGGCAGTTGGAGAAGGCCCCGCCGGGCAGCAGCAGGCCCGGGAGGCGGGACAGCTCTGGAAGTTTCTGGAGGGGAAAAAAAATATGGAGATGGAGACATATTTAGACATTCATCCATTCAGAATCATAAATCACAAATCAGAATCAAGTTGTTTTCACAGACAAGGAATGTGCTTTTGTGGATTGGTGCATAACATTAAACAGAAAGTAATTATCTGTAAATTCTAAAATTTCTAATTCAAATAAAATAACATATATATAAAAAATAAGCAATTCAAAGGTGTAATTGAAATATGTGCATTAATGTAATGCAATAGTGTCCATGGGAGGTGGGAGTCAGTGGGGTTAAATGTTAAGATAAGGTGTATTCATCGTTCATTCATTCATCAATCCATGCCGATTAGATTACACGTATGGGAAACACAAGAGAAGTAGTCCTATAACGTTGTTTTATTTTGTAAACCAAAAAAACATATTTAACAATTAAAATATGGCATAAGATTACACTGGGCTGTGCACGTTTGTCAATATAAAGCTGCTATAATCTGTCACACTATATGTATAATTTGATACCCAGATCACATTCACTGGGTGATGACATCTCCAGAGACCCACAATTTTTTTTTTGGCATTTATTTGCATTTCAGTATCAAATGGCTGACAGGGGTATTGTCGTCATACCATGTTTGACCACTGGGTGGCAGTATGTTGACCTGTTTCAGAGGTACTACAGCACCACATCATAATGTGGATACAGAGAGGCCTTTACAGAGCCGCTGTCACAGTAACTACTGCTGCACTACGGAAGTCGTCGTGAGAAACTCTAATCGAATCAAATGTGAGATCGGGTGCTCGTGGCAGAACATCCATGTCCTCTGCCAACAGTGACTTCAGGCCTCTGTATGCCTGTTCTGAAATCAGAACAAATCGGTCACCCAAATTCGACTTCTACCTTGTACATTTCCACTGAACTGGCCGATATTGGGGAGGTATTAGAGTACTTGAGCTGTCCGTCAACCTACCGAGGTCTGGTGCTGGCCTCCAAGCCCCCCCCCCACCCAACCCCTGCCAAACGAACGAAAAGAACTCAACAGAAGCGTCGGAAGCCGGTTTTCCCAACACATTTCGGAGGAAGCGTATAGAGGCCTTTAGAGGTGCCACTGGGGGGGGATGTGCTACCTGGTGGTCTGCAAGGCACATGTCCTCCTTGGGTTTCTTCAGCTCCTTGGCCATCTCGATCTCCAGCCTCTTCATCTCCAGCTTCCTCTCCTTGTTCAGTCGCTTCTCGTCCTTCTTCTCCTGCTTCACACGCTCCCGCTCCTGCCGCCCGGGCACACGCATGTCAACCACAACATGTGTGTGCGTGTGTTTGTGCATGTTTGTTTGTGTGTGTGTGTGCGTGTGTCAGCAAGGGACTCAAGACCCTTGCAGGCTAGGCCTATCTCACTCTATAATTTCACTTGAAACCTATATGTTAATTTTGCACTGAAGTTCTGAATAAAATGAGAAGTCACTACTACTAACTACTAATCAGTAATAAAACAACCTGTACTTTGACCTGTAAATAGTTCTCATTAAATATTAAAGCGTCTTTATTATAGTTTATAATTTAGTCGTTTAATAGTTTTTAACAATCGTATCGAAAAATGTATCGTTTTGGCACCGGTATCAAAACTCAGGTACCGGTATCGAACATTTTTAACTGATACCCAGCCCTAGTCTTGAGTAAGGGTTGATGGTCTTCACGATGGTCTTCCTCACAGCTACCAGAGACTATAAACTGAAAATGGATTACATTTATATATCTCTTTTATCCAAAGCGTTTTACAGTATTGCCTCACATTCACCCATTCATACACCGACAGTGGTGTCAACCATGCAAGGTAACAACCAACACGTCAGGAGCAGTTAGGGTTAGGTGGTGTCTTGCTCAGGGACACCTCCACACTTAGCTAGGAGGGGGAGGAGCCCGGGGATCGAACCAGCAACCTTCCTGTTGCCAGACAACCGCTCTTACCTCCTGAGCTACTGACGCCCCATACACTACATCCATAGACTATAAGGAATAAGGACTTGACGAGAAAGAAAAGAAAAAAGCGAGTGTGTCATCGACTCCGCCGGAAGGGAGTTCCTTCCACGACACGATAGTCTGGTTCTCCAGGCTTTACTCACCTTCACCTTCTTGCGGGCCTCCAAGGCCTTCATCAGCATGAGATGCTGCCTGCGTCTCTCCCTCTCCTGGACGCACACGCAACGCACACACGCACACACACACACACACACACAAACATGCACACACAGAATGAAGGTAGGTTGGAAAAATCTAATGCATTCTCTACTTGAAAAGCATTGCAAAGCACTGACATTGTATATACTACGAGACTACTACACTACTACTAGATTTACAATTTACAGTGGGCTGTTGTCAATACTAAATACTAAAATCTTTTTGAGAAGTAGAATTTTTTTCGTCCGATAACATAAATC
>PIJE02000114.1:110478-125204 GCA_002895965.2 Coryphaenoides rupestris | reverse complement strand
ACGATTGTCCGATGACCCGGACTGATCAGTAAAATGTGCCCAATGTGTGTTGACAATCTCCACGATCTGTTTTGCACCGATGTGTGCAAGAGAAGTGAAACTGCCCAATATCGCTAAAAAGAGGGAAGTGCAAGAATACCCACGGTTCACACACTCAGCCACCGTTTTCACACACACACACACACACACACACACACACACACACACACACACACACACACACACACACACACACACACACACACACACACACACACACACACCAAGCGCTCAAACAGGGAACAATGCTGCCAGAGACGTGGAGTAACGTATCATGATGCACGACGACACGGCACAACACACGCACACGCACACACACACACACACACACAGACACACACACAGACACACACGGTAAACGCGGCAAAGCAACGACAGCGTCTAATGAGGAGGGGAGAAGCCTGAGTGGTGGGTTATGAGATGGAGGGGGGGGATACATCTCACGGCAGGAGTAGGAAATGTGTTTGTGTGTTTTTATGATGGGCGGTAGGCCCGTCATTGAAATAACCGTGGTCAGTGATTAGTTAAAGCTGAAGATCAATAAAAATGCCGTCCAATTATGAAAACTAACGCGGCGATATTTTAATCCATTGGTGACCTTGACCAGGAATAGGGTTTTTTTTCCCATTGAGACAGAACAGAGCTGTCTTCAGCCATGGATTCCCGACAGCTGAATGAAATCAGTCCAAAACAAACAAGACGTTAACGGGCCGCTGTTTTGTTGTTGTTGTTGTTGTTGTTGTTGTTGTTGTTGTGTTCTTGGCTCCTGAGACGCCACTCCTCAAACAGTTGAGAAGTCAAGGAGGTGACGGACACTTCTTCTCCGACATGTGTTCATGTGCATAGGTGTGCATGCATCTGTGTGTGCATGTGTGTGTGTGTGTGTGCATGCGTCACATGCGTGTGTGTGTGTGTGTGTGTGTGTGTGTGTGTGTGTGTGTGTGTGTGTGTGTGTGTGCGTGCCTGTCTGCGCGTGTGTGTGTGTGCATGCATCTGTGCAGCGTGTGTATGGGATATGAAGGGGAGGAGTTACAGACATACCCATACCATATCTAGCCTATGCCTCTCCAGTTCCTGGCAGACAGGCAGAGAAGCGCCAAAATGAGACGGCAGAGAGAGAAAAACGACACAAAAAGTGAAATTCAAGTGAGTGAGAGAAAGACACAATAAAAGACAAGCCACCACCTAAAACCAGGTGTGTGTCTGCGCTCCGCTAGCTACCTGGTGCTTCAGCAGCACAGCTTGCTGTCTCCGTATCTCCTTCTCCTTGTGGAAAAACAGAAACACCCAATGTACATATTTCTAATGTATCATTTTAAAAACACACACACACACACACACACACACACACACACACACACACACACACACACACACACACCACACACACACACACACACACACACACACACACACACACACACACACACACACAGAGACTACTAGTTAGCTCTACGATGCGTACCTTGGGCTACTAGTTAGCTCTACGATGCGTACCTTGGGCTACTAGTTAGCTCTACGATGTGTACCATGGGCTACTAGTTAGCTATGCGATGCGTATCATGGGCTACTAGTTTACGCACCTTGCGCTTCTAGCTTGCGCAGCAGTTTGCCACCATTGGGGTCGTGGTGGGCGCTGCTGTCCCCGGGGCCCGGCGGCGGCAGCCCTGACTCCCCGCAGCCCGCCGCCCCAGAGCCGTCCGCCTCCTGCTGGGCCGGCGGGTCGCTGCGGCCCTGGCGACTGCGCCTCCCGTCCATGGCCACGATGCACGGGGCGATCTGCTCCTCCTTCAGCGGGAACCACTGCAGGCCCTGCAGGCCCACAGGAAGAAACCCACATTGACATTGTATTTAGTGATCCATAGGATGTGAGTCCGACAGCTATTGAATGCTCCTAAGCCCTGCCCCCCTTTGCGCTGTCCTCCAATAGCAGTTGAGCAAGACCGGTGTCCTGAAGAACCTCGTCAACTTTCCCCTCTTTTCATACTATGTGCTAGGCTCATCTGTGTTGAACTTTGGTGAACTAGGCTCGCTCATCTGTGTGAGTGTTTTTTGAAGATGGTTAAAAGATGTGTCGAAAGGTGTTCAACCGTGTAAAGACTGGATTTCGCTGTGCAGAAGACCACACCATCAAGCGGAACACATCAACCATCAACAAAGGACACCTACGTCTACATTGAGTTATATAGTCCACATCTTAAGCTAATAATTATCAATAGAAACGCTACGCTACCATCTGCAGGTTGAAGGGCTACCATCAAGACCGAGTTAGCTGGGCATCAAGATCAGCAGTAGTCAGCAAGATTTGAGAATAATAAAGGAAAAGACAAACCTTTGGTCCCTCCTCACATTCGTAGAAGGTTCCCCCACTATTCATCTTTTGCCTGAAGCTAAACGTTTTCTCGCGTGATTTCCGGCGAATGCCGTTCACTGGAAGATAAAGTACTGAAAAAACAAAAGCAACGAAAACTTTCACCAATTTCACTGTGATCAGGACAGACCACATATAATATACCGTATTGAGTGGTATACCAGATTTGGACAAGGAGAGCCAGTTTTGTATAGACGTTGGTTCTCTGTACCTTCATAGTACGTCTGGATACTGCCGAAGCTTCTTGCCGCAGGGGGCGTAGTAGGACACCTCTCCCTGGAGACGCCCACCCACCGCCCGGATACGGGTCTCCCGCTGCCACCTGGGAGCACCAGACCACATCCAGGGTCACACCGTGGGTTACACCGATGGTCACGCCCGGGGTCACACCCAGGCCACACCCAGCTCACACCCAGGGCCACACCCAGCTCACACCCAGGTCACACTCATGTCACACCCAGCTCACACTCAGGTCACACCCGGGGTCATACCCAGGTCACACCCAGCTCACACCCAGCTCACACCCAGGGTCACACCAAGCTCACACCCAGGGTCACACCCAGCTCACACTCAGGTCACACCCGGGGTCATACCCAGGTCACACCCAGGACACACCCAGGGTCACACCCAGCTCACACCCAGCTCACACTCAGGTCACACCCAGCTCACACCTAGCTCACATCCAGGTCACACCCAGATTGGCACACTACCCCTGTAGTGTGATCACAGAACTAATGTGTTGATGAACTATATATAGAGAGACCTGAAAAGGTAGATTTCCTTCCATATTTTCAACCGTTAAGTTGGTGGCAACACAACGTGCCAACAACTACAGCTGTAAACTCTACACATGGGTACCGGGGTATCCCCTGACTGTATGGTTGCCTAGGTGACCCCTGACCCCTCAGTAAACAGGTTGTCCTGGACGACAAGATGAGAGAGAGAGAGAGAGAGAGAGAGAGAGAGAGAGAGAGAGAGAGAGAGAAGAGAGAGAGAGAGAGAGAGAGAGAGAGAGAGAGAGAGACAAACAGAGAGAGAGAGAGACGGAGTGAGATGGGGAGAGGGAAAGAGAGGGAAAGAGTGAGACAGTGAGACAAAAGACAGAGAGACACAGAGACAGAGACAGAGAGAACAGAGACAGAGACAGAGAGAAAGAGAGACAGAGAGAGAGCGAGAGCGAGAGACAGAGACAGAGACAGAGACAGAGACAGAGACAGATAGACAGAGAGAGAGAGAGGAGAGAGAGAGAGAGAGAGAGAGAGAGAGAGAGAGACAGAGACAGAGAGAGAGAGAGAGAGAGAGAGAGAGAGATACAGAGAACAGAGACAGAGACAGATGGGGGTCTCCTGATGAGAAACATCCTCCAGCAGATGAAAGACTCTGAGCCCTTTCGGGGGAAGGACACTAATGTTGCATGTCTGGTCCAGGCTGGACGTGATTAACCCCTCGGATCCCAGCGCCCAGCGCCTCATTTCCTGCCCACTGTGCCTTGCTGGTCGTGGGGGGGTCTGGCGGCGGTGGCGGACACAGCAGCCCGAACAGCCACGGCGTTCCCGACAGCTACTGCTATTGCGGATTATCATAACGTGTCAACAAGTCAGATCAAGGGGGCGGAGCAACGGCTGGCTTGACAACCGTTTCTATGGAGGCCCCGACGGGTCATTAGCATGCGTCCTTCAGCGCTGTCTTCCTGTCAGCTGTCACTCCCCCCCGCGCGTGCCGTTGGGGAATTATTAGCATAGCCATCAGGGATTCAGTCACGTTCCTCACCCCACACAGCTCACTATTCAGCAGCACTCGCAGCACAAGTGACTATTTAGCTTCATTCACACCACAACTCACTGTTCACACTTCAACTCACTCTTCACACGCACGATTCACACTCGCCACGCCACGACGAGACTATTTTCCCGGGAGACGTGGACACAAAGCGAGACGTTGCGTGTGGACGCGTGTCTTACCCAAACTGAAGAGGCACTCTCAAGACTCGCTCGTCCGTAACCCTCTTCCTCCTGCCTGGCCCTGGAGGGAGAGAGAGGGAGAGACAGCAGCTTCAGAGATCACAACACACACTCCCCGTCGCAACACCGCCTTCCTCTCATCCAGGTTTTACAGGCTGGATGACTGGATGGCTAGCAGCCGTGTAGCCAGCAGAGTGGGCAACGCATGTTCCATTGAGTGCCTTCTTTCGCGTGTCTCCTCGGAGGGGCATTTGTCATTTATACTTCATCATTCGGTGGCTATTCATCAGTTCAATTGTGACATTTACTGTATTTAGCTTGATACCAGGAGAGCATTAAGGGAATGGCATTTTCCCCGTCTAACAATTCAGAAAAAAATGCGTCAGTTAAATCACTCAGAGTTACTCATTCTGCGAAACGGAGCGTTCCACATGACTTCGCGGCCAGACTCGACGGAGGTATTACAGTAATGGACGTTGGGTCTCTCCGACGCATCAATAATGCATCTGCCACGTGATTCATTAGCGTCGGGGCATTATTAGACGGGGCATCTGGGCGCACGCGGGGCCCAGTCACCAGCCCCAGCTCGTCGGAACCGTGACGCAAGGCAAGCACCCCGAGGTCCCGCTAGCACATGGAATCGGACCACGAGAGTTTTATGACACCGCACCACACCAGCAGCTCTGGTTGCCAAGGGAACAGAACACCCCCCATGGATGACAGAGCCTTTTGAGATCCCTGATCGTGTATATAAACCAGAAGCCGACTCTTATCTTTTCCTACAATGTATTGGTTTTCATACATCCAATTTGTTCAAATCTGACCCCTTTTAAAACCTGTTGCTTTCATAGCTTGCCTTTGTAACGTCGCTTTTGAAAATAGCTCGATAAATAAAGATGATAATAGTTGTTATTACTATAGTGCTACGGTGTGAAAGTGTTGCATTGTAAACTCATTGGCTCACCATTTGCTCCTGCACATCTTTGCTTTTTGTTTTTGTATCTTTGGATAGCATATTTAATTCAAATGATTCCTTGCACCACCATACCAGACACATTCCCCGCATGGTTAGCTACACTTGTTGTTGTTGTTGTTGTTGTTGTTGTTTGTTTGTTTACCGGGGGGTGTGATGGAGGAGGAGGAGGAGGAGGAGGCGGATGCGGAGGCAGGGGGTGGCGGTGGCGTGCTGTAGCTCAGGGCGCCAGCAGGGTGCGCTGTGGGCCCCAGGTTCTCCAGGCCCCGGCTGAGCAGCAGGGCGTGGGGCTTGATGAACTGCTGCAGGTTGAGCGGGAGGAAGCCGGAAGCGGGAAGGAGACCCGTGGAGGAGGAGGAGGCGGAGACTGAGGAGGAGGAGGCGGAGACTATGGAGAACAGGGTCTTGGTGAGCTTGGTGGGCAGGGTTCTCTCCGTGTCCGTCCCCATCCCCGCACCCGTGCGCTCCTTGGAGTCGTCCCCGGAGATGTCTGAGTCGCTCTCCAGATTGCTCTCCGACTCTGTGGAGGGGAGAGAAGGGGAGAGATAGAGAGAGAGAGAGAGAGAGAGAGGGGGAGAGAGAGAGAGATGTGAAGGCGGGAGATGAATCAACACGCTCCGCTTAAAATTCCCCTCACCACTGAGCGCCTGCATACATCCGATAATCCCTCTTGAAGAAACTGCGTCGAAACGCCTCCGATCAGCACTGCGGTGAATCTTCAAAACAAAAAAGGTGTTTTTGCTTCATTCAACCCACCCGACAGGCTGCCGTCCGAATCTTCATCATCGTCCTCGTCGTCGTCCTCGTCCTCGTCGTCGTCCTCTCCCGCGGAGTCGTCGGAGTCCTTGCTGCTGGTCATGTCCGACTCGGTGCTCCTCATCGCCGCAGCGGTGGCGATGGCGATGGCGGCGCGGAGAGACTTGGGAACGGAACTCTTCTTCCTGGGTCTGCCGGCCACCGCGGCGGTGGAGGAGGACCCCGACGACCAGGAGGACGCCTGGCTGGGCGGCGCCCGGGCGCCCGAGGAGGTGCTCAGCGGGGGCCTCGGGGGGCCGGTGCTCAGGTTCACCGGCAGGGGGGCGGTGGTGTCAGAGTTGGCGGCGGTGGCGACGCGGGGCCTGGTGATGAGGGCCAGGGGGGCGTCCTGGACGTCCTGCGAGGCAGTGTTGCAGCAGTGCAGGACTCCGTTGGTCTGGTGACTCAGGAACAGGTTGGTGTGGTTCCTGTGTGGGGTCGGGGCCCCCTCGCCAGGCCTGCCGGGCGGTGGCGGCGGCAGCAGCGGAGACGAAGAATGAGAAGACGGCTTTCTCCGACTTTTGTTGGAGTCCTGGTGCTTTGGGAATGCCTGCTGCGCCTTGATGGAATCCTGGGGGAGGAAGGGCTGAAAGGAACGCCGCAAAGGAAGAAGAAGAAAGGAAGGAATTAGATGGGAATAATTAACCTGTTGACCCGTTTTTCTCACCAAGATGCACGTGCGGCGATGTGCATGGTGGAGGTGTACTCATATCGGTATTGTGTCGGCGGTTGACGCAACAAAACAAAAGACGAGCTCTCCCGTCAACCAATAATGAAGAAGAAAAAGCTGCTCTGCAAAACATTTCAAATCATTCAGCGTATTGCTCCCGCCTGGATTTAGCCGCCAACTACAATTTGACGCCTTTTGTCATCCCAGGACAATCAAAAGCTCAGATGCGGCACGGCATCACCGCCGTATGAATCATAATGCGCAGAAAGCTCCTGATTATTATAAAGCACCACAATGGGGCCCGCGGCTCAACATAATGACAACAATTGACTCCTTTAAAGACGAGACAAAGCGGCGCGTTTTAGCGTTGATAGCAGACCTCCCCGGAGCTCAGCTCGGCAACGTCAGCGTGACCGAGGCGTTTCACAACCAAACGCCACCTCAGGCCATGTGCAAAAGGTCAAAGGTCAAAGGCGCAACGTCAGACCTGATAACCACCCGTCGACGTTTAATCTCCAGCTGAGTGGAAACGTATCGAGCTTTTGTCGAATCATGAATCATAGAATCGATGGTCAGCCGCGAAGAGCAGTACGCCCAAGAAACGTTTCTGAAATGCACGAAAATCTATGTTAAACACGTCTACATCTCTATGACGAGGTCTCCTCACCTGCTGCACTCGAAATGCGTTGAGGTCGGCCCTGCTGCCCAGCCGAGGGTGCTCGAGGAGCTGGGCGTTCATGGGCGAGGGCGCCAGAGTCCGGGGCCTGTACGAGGGGGAGAGGGAGGGCGGGTGCTTGGGCGAGGCGCAGAGAGACACCAACGGTCTGGGGGAGGGGGAGGAGCACAGGGGGAGAGAGTGATGGGGAGTCGGGGAGGAGGTGACCGATCGAGGAGGAGGAGGAGGAGGCGGCGTCGGTGACGGGGGGTAAGACAGGGGCCTGGGTGAGGTGGAGGAGGAGGAGGTGGAGGAGGAGAGGGAAAAGTGCGGTGGCGAGGAGCCGTGAGCGGGCGGGGGCTTGGCGGCGGTGGGCTCTCTGCGCGCGTGGGGGCCGGAGGCCGGAGGCTTGCTACCAGCTGCCAAGCCGGTAGCCTGGATAACACTGGTGTGCTGCTTCGCCTGCTCCTCCTCCTCCTCCTCCTCCTCTTTGGTCCGGGGGCTGAGGAAGAGCCCGGCGCCGAGGAGCGAGGAAGACTGGGGCAGGTAGGATGAAGAAGACCTCTTTCTGTCACGCGTCTCCTCCCCTTCAGGCGCTCGCTTCCTCTTGTTCTCGGCAGCGGGAGTCGGCCCCTGGGTGGTTGGCTGAGGAGGAGGAGGAGGAGGAGGAGGAGGGGGAGGAGGAGGGGGAGGAGGAGGAGGAGGAGTAGACGATGGAAGAGGGAGGAGGAGGTGTTGGAGGAGTTGGAGGAGGTGGAGGAGGAGGAGGATGAGTGTGGGGAGGAGGAGGAGGAGGAGTTGGAGGAGTTGGAGGAGGTGGAGGAGGTGGAGGAGGAGGAGGAGGAGAAGGACAGGGTATCACGTCATCTCTTTTCTAACAACAGTCCCACAGCGGGGGGCTTGTCCTCCTGACTGCCCCCCTGCTGACTGCACCTGTGTGGCAGCTTCTAGGAAACACCAGGTCACGTTCAACACACACACACACACACACACACACACACACACACACACACACACACACACACACACACACACACACACACACACACACACACACACACACACACACACACACACACACACACACACACACTGACCCCGGAGAGAGGGAGAGAGAGAGAGAGAGAGGGAAGGAGAGACAGAGACAGAGAGAGAGAGAGAGAGAGAGAGAGAGAGAGAGAGAGCAACACACCTTCAGATTCCGTCGACTGCCCTCCGAGTCGTCGCTGTTGCTGGACGGCTCTCTATCATCTTCGTCGTCTTCGTCGTCGTCGTCTTCGTCGTCCAGGTCGCTGCTGCTCCCGCCCCCGCCGTCCCCGCCACTGCCGTCGCTGGAGCTGTCCAAGGAGGAACCTGATTGGCTGCCGCTGATGCTGGAACTCTCCGCCGCTTTCCGGTGCAACTTCTACGAGGAACGAGGAAAAACAACATCAAGTTTTTTATTTTTGACCCCTGACATCACCAACGGCTTTCAGAGGCTTTTGATTGGACGAATGACATGAATCACAGAATCAGTGATGTGTGTGTGTAATCACAGCAAAGAGAAAAACAACAGATTGACCTGGAGGTTGGTGCTGCACTGCCCCCTGGCTGCTGCTGTTGCTTCTGCTAATTGCGCTGTTTTTGTTGTTGTCTGTTGTTGTTGTTGTTGTCGGCGGCCCGTGGTCTTCTCCGAGGGCTTCTTAGCGTGAGATGCTGGTGCACGGTGAGATGCTGGTGCACGGTGAGGCCGCTGGTGCACGGTGAGCCGGGGGGGGCGGAGGAGGAGGAGGGGGGGGAGAGAGAGGCCCACCGTCCACAGCTCTCTTAGCCCCTTTGGGGAGGCGGGAACACGATGGGGAACAGCCGTATATTATTATTATTATTATTATCATTATTATTATTATTATTATTATTATTATTATTATTATATTATTATATGCTGCACGGTCATTACTATCGAACAACAACAAGAAATATTAGCCATGAAGTGATATTAGTCATATTTGGAGGGTCATTAGGTTATTCGGCGCGGCGTTTGACTACAAATGAAACGGCAGTCAACACCTGCTTACAAGCAGATTTATGCACATGTCTCTGTGTGTTGCCTCTGGGGGTTAATTACACATATTACTAACTGTCTGGAGGATGCGGTCTAGGCTAGGCTACGCTAGGCCTGGCGCTAACCGGCGTACCTTTAGCAAGCAGCAGAAGCGGTGGTGGAGGGGGCAGTGCGGCCGTTCCTGCCGAGGACGGGCTGGACCTGCAGGAAGTGTGCCGGTGGTGGCAGCAGCAGCGTGGTGGTGGTTCTGGTTCTGGTGGTGGTGGTGGTTCTGGAAGGGCGAGGGGAAGAGGGGGGGCAGGGCCAGCAGAGGGTGGAAGAGGGCGGCGGCGGCGGCTGCGGCCGCGGCAAGCGTTGGGCCCTCGGCGCCTCCGACGCCCGCCACCAGTCTGGGGATATCAGCCACAACACAACACACACACACACACACACACACACACACACACACACACACACAACAGACACCTCGTCCTCATTCGGTTCGACTCCTATGAAGAAGATCAGCGGTATGTTGGGATAAATTCTGGCGGTTCGGTGTCGGTTCCCCGTGAAACTGTGCTTCATTTTCCGATTTCCTCCTTCTTTCTTTCTTTTGTGTGCGGTGGTGGTTTGCCTTTGAACCCTGGATCTGTGTTGCAGATGAACATTCCACAGACCCCCCCCTCACCCCCCATCTCCCATCTCCCATCTCCCATCCCCATCCCATCCTCATCTCCTTATTTTCCAGACGTGAGTGTGGTTGTAATTCAAAACAGATTCCCTGTGATCTCATCCTGCGGATCCCCCAGCTGTGACAACACCCAGTCTACCCACAGCACACAGCAGAGATTTGCTCCAGGAAGGGGCATCTGCGATCTGACATGGAGGCTATTATTTTTCCCCTCCCCTCTCTCCCCTGTAATTCCATCGAGAGCGTTCACCGCCATTTGTTATTTAACACGCATGCTACAGTCAGCCCCCGTCCCCCATCCCCCCCCCCCCCCTCCTCCCCCCCTCCCCCCCGACATCTGTTATACTAGCGCTGTCTTTTCACGGTTCCTGGGAGCCATGGGGAAGTGGGCGGTGTTGGGAGGGGCTACAGGACCCCAGCAAGACTCGGGAGAATCGGAGCCCCCCCCATGATCTCCGGCTACATGTGGGGACACAGACGATCCCGTTTACTGAGCCCTGGCTACACAGGGAAGCTGGGAAGCTGCAGTGAAACACGAATGAATCAGTCAAAGATGGAAACTCATCCTTTCCGGTAGTTGGCTCATACTCAGGATGATATCAAGTACCTGAGGAAGTATATAATCTCATGGAAAGCCCAAGGAAGAAGAGAGAGGAGAGAGAGGAGAGAGAGAAGAGGAGAGAGAGAGAGAGAGAGAGAGAGAGAGAGAGAGAGAGAGAGAGATGGGAGTGGTGTGTGTGTGCATGCATGTGTGTGCATGTCTGTGTCTGTGTGTGCGCGCGTGTCACCTCTCACCTGGGAAGGCGGCCAGCTGGGGGTGGGACACCAGGTCTGCGGCCGAACATGCCGAGGGTTCCCCAGACCCCCGAACTCGGAGCGGGCCGGAGCCGGCGGTGGAGAAGAGTCCGAACGCCGGGTGGCTCACCAGCGGGAAGGAGGAGGAGGCGGAGCTGGAGACGCCCGGCATGTTTCCGGAACAAATGGCCTGCTGGTGGTGGTGAGAGACACAACATGACACGACTCCGCACCGGTTGGAGCAGGCCTGCGGCCGCTACCAATGACATCTACAACAACAACATATACAGGGCGGCAGTAGCTCAGGAGATAAGAGCGGTTGTCTGGCAACAGGAAGGTTGCTGGTTCGATCCCCCGGGCTCCTCCTCTTAGCTAAGTGTGGAGGTGTCCCTGAGCAAGACACCACCTAACCCTAAACTGCTCCTGATGTGTTGGTTGTTACCTTGCATGGGTGAATGTGAGGGCAATACTGTAAAGCGCCTTTTATCCAAAGCGCTTTACAGTTACATACAGTATATAAAATCAATCCATTTACCATGTACCACTTACATACAACACCAAAGCAGCTAAATACCGCGGACCATGAATACTTCATTTCTACAATCATTTCCACTTAGAATAGCAGAAGAAACTAGATCGTATGTTTTGTTTGGCACTCCCCGTGACTGAAGTTTGTATGTCTGACGCATTCCGGACGAGAGAGAAGAGAGAGAGAGAGAGAAGAGAGAGCAGATGGAATAAACATGATGACGACTGAGACTCTATCGGATGTGTTCAAAACACGCCAAGCGGAGAAACAAGCCGTTCGAGGAAGTCTGGGAATCCGTTCACGGAAACCGTCAGTAATGATTAAGGGAGACACTTATTGTCTGGACTATTGGGGACACTAAAAAAACCTTGTGCAATAGAAAGGATGTATAATGTTGGTTTTTGTTTTTTAAAATGTGATTGTGATCTAAAACACAAACACAGATATATAATGTACAACAGATATATAATGTACAACAGTGTCGTGATTGAGGAAGGGGATTTTACTATTATTTCAATGTGTTTGCTGTTACTGTTAGCCATGTGTTATTTAAATGAACATCGACGCAGTCACACACAAAAAAAGTGTTTAAAACAGTAAGACTGGATAACGGCGAGATGGAGAGAACAATGCAGCCTGAGAGAGAAAGGGAGAGAGAGAGAGAGAGAGAGAGAGAGAGAGAGAGAGAGAGAGAGAGCTTGTTTGGGAACGAACACGACTTCAACAGGAAGGACTTTCTCTGTGAACACTCGCACGGTGTAGACTAATTCATTCTCCTCGCGGCGATCCAGCCACTGACAGAACATATATTACACACACGTTCTGAGGGCACACACACACACACACAAACACACACACACACGCACACAAAAACTTTCACAAACAGCTTGTCTAAGCAGTTCTTTCGTTTGACGCATGTGTGTCAGGTGATTCACGGCGCCTGGCGTCTTGAAAGATTAATCACCGCTCCGCTAAGTATCCAGACAGTCTCTGAAGTTTAGTCCCGAATGCGAAAAACCAGAAAGCTCTCCGCGGGGCGACGTGTGCATCGCAGAGGCCCTGAGATATAAAGTAGGCTACCTCCACCGCCGCCGCCGCCGCCGCCGCCGCGGAGTCCTGCTCTGCTGTGACCCACCTCAACTGCACTTAAAAGCAAGAACGACTTATCGTAAACTCTTATTGTTTAAGAAGCATCACATCTTTATAGAGACATATCTCTCCATCCTCTCTGTATGTCGAACAACAAGGATCACATGGGGTCGGCCCTTTGCCCAGGAAACTTTATTGTTATTGTTATTGCTATTATTGTTGTTGTTATTGTTATTGTTATTGTTATTGTTGTTGTTATTGGGACTTCCCAATAACAACATTACCATCCTCCTGATCCAGACTCCACCTGCTGGGTGGATGTTTCACTTCACCTTATTGGCTGACGTTTCACTTCACCTTCCCCTACAGTATCACCGGTAAGTCGTGAGAGACGGTGAAAAACCTATTTTTAAACGTTTTTCTTCCCAAAACCAACCCCCCCCCCACCCGAAAGTCATCTCTCTGAGAGCCGATGCGAAAACCCAGGGTGCTCTTACTGTATTAAATACCCTCTGAGATACGCGCGGAGGAAATCCTTTACTGAGATGAATTGATCTAGTGAGTGTAGTTAGTCGGGCTCGTAAGTGTGTGGGAGCTGCAACGTAATTCAATCAGTTAAAAACAGGGTTTTTAGCCCGGTGCTGCCGTGCCCTTGCTTTTTTTTTTACACAGGGAGAGTGGGGATAAGGAAACCCGCTTAAAAGAACTCAATGTACTTGATTCTCAGAGCAGCATGGTGACTCCAGAGGTGCCACTGCACCTCTTTCCACACTTAATTTAGCGTTCAGTCCGAAATAAATGATCTGGAAAATCTCTCGGTTGCACGTGTGGCGTGGGGGTCTGAAGAGAAAAACTGAATTATTCATGAGAATGTCTCCGGTGTGTTCATCATTGTAACAGCATGACAAAAAAAACTCTTTTGGAAGCATTCGTTATCACCGCCACCCTCCTCTTAGGAAAAAAAGTAATACAAAAAACCCACACACACAAATCACAGTGTGAACATTTGCATGTTATTTCCTGGTCAGCGGGGTGAGCTGACAGCTTATGCATCACTACTGCATAATAGCTTTGACCACAATTAGCATGCAGAGACAACAAGCGGATGTCCGCGGTCGCGTGTGTGCGCGCCCCACCGATGACAGACGCGTCAGAATCCCGCTAAAGGCTAAACTCGAGCTAACGCCTCGCGCAGCAGACGTCCTTCGGGGCCGCGCCACACTCTCTTAATTGTTGCTGCTCATTAATTCAGCAGCTTTCCCGTTTCCGACCGAAACTGTCAGAGAAAAAAGTGCGAGACCGGGGCTGAGAGAGAGAGAGAGAGAGAGAGAGAGAGGGTGCTTTTGGCACCTTAATGGTGCCCTATCTTAATTACACGTGTGTAAAAAAAAAATCGGCGGGAAACGTGCGTGGAATAATGAACTGTAATGACCTGGAAGCAAATAAGGCATCGGAAAATGAATTATGTTAGCGTTTTGCGTCGCACTCACAAGTCACGGTTGAGTGTCGGCACAACGCAAAAAAGCACTTAAGTGGAAAAACTAAATAAGACTCCGAATTACTTTATTTATTTATTTTATTATTATTATTATTATTTTTTTTATTATTAGTATTTTTTTTTAAATGTACAAAAAAACTATTTCACCGTGCCGTTGTCCACTGTTCCTGATCCTGGGCAACCCGCAGCAAGAGCCGGGGCAGGGTGGGTGTGGGTGGGTGGGTGGTGGTGGGTGCGTGGGTGGTGGTGGGTGGTGGTGTGGGGGTACGTACCGCAGGTGGGGATGGCGGAGCCAGGTGGCACAGGGGCCAGGCCGCGCTCCGACGGCGTCTGGGGCGGAGCCTGTGGCGAGCCCCCTGGGGAAGGGGCCCTGGGCAGGGAGGACGAGGAGGCGGAGGTGGAGGACGCCGCTGCCGACAGCGACGAGGGGGGGACCAGCCTCTCTCCGGTCTCCATATCTGTCAAACACAATCCAATCAACACTTTGAGCGCGGCCCAGGATGAAGGGAGGACACTGGAGAATCACACACACACACACACACACACACACACACACACACACACACACACACACACACACACACACACACACACACACACACACACACACACACACACACACACACACACAGACACACAC
>PIJE02000114.1:82151-97151 GCA_002895965.2 Coryphaenoides rupestris | reverse complement strand
AATAACATTGACCAGGTTGAATCATAGAAAGCTAATAATAATGATCACAGGGATTAAAAGTGAGCTAATAACATTCACCAGGATGAATCACGATGTAGGGAACTGCTATCGTTTGGACTACGTTTCTGTTTTCCCCTTGAGAAATGAAACATAAAGAGTAAACAAAAGGTTTATACGGCAAACATCTGTTTTGTCTCTGGTGCATCAAAGCAAACATTTGTATTTGGTATTTCCAACCAAATACAAATGTTGGATGAAACAAAATGGAACCAAGCGACATCATACTACTTCACAAACATCTTACATTTACATTTGACATTTACATTGAGCGGCAGAAACTATATTTTGTATAGTAGGATAACATTTATTTTATACATAAAAATGCTATTTTATGCACAAACAAACCAATCAATTGAGACAAAGACACAACAACAAAAACACAAGGTCAAAGGTAAACTACACTGCTATCTTATACTCTTTTTCGCTTCATATCGTTGTACAAGCGACCGCTGCTTCCACACTGTTCTACAAACACCAGCGTCTAAGAGGTTCAAGGTTACACAATTAAATAGGTCATTTCCATGAAACGCGCTGGTTCAAAAGAACTGGAAACAAAAGACAAGACAGGGCTTCTAGGGGGGGGGGGGGTGGGGGGGAGGAGAGAGGGCGAGAGAAAACAGGTCTGGTTTATAGCGCCGAGCAACACCTGAACGTTCACGGGAGAGTTAACACACACACACACACACACACACACACACACACACACACACACACACACACACAGGCGTACACAGTGCGTGCAGCTGTGGTTTCAATAGAGCTGTGAGGGTCACTTGGGATAATCATCAGACTATTTTTATTTTGATGAATGTGCGGGGAAAAATAACTAATTTCCTGTCTGCCTCTGAGCCATCTTCAAAAAAAAAAAAAGGAGCGAGTGAGAGCGAGGGAGCTCCATTTCTCCTCCGCTAAATGAATACATTTTCCATCAAGCGTCGGAGAGCTGCTGTGTTCTTCTGTTACACGGAAGCAACCCAGGAGACAAGGGGGCTGAATACCATTGACCGCCTGGCGCAGATTAAATATTAGACGGCCATAAATGTCTAAATGCGCCGGGAAAGCTTATTATTGGTCCGTTTCATGCAGTGAGACGGAAAACTGACTCGATAGAAACATGTTGATGGAATAAAAGAAAGACTACAGCAGTCGGGGTTTAATCGTCCAGGACTTGAGCAAACCACTCAAACAAAACTGATCAAATTGGTGATTGGTGTCATAAAGTACCTCGGGTACAGATCATGGTTACCAAAACACACCGTTATGCTAAAGCGGTGACTTGATTGTGACCTCTGTCCACGCGGCTCATGTAACAGTAACAACAGATGAATTATACATCATGGCATTCTCACTAGGTCATCTGGATGAGCGCATTGGACATTAAAACCCCACTTTGTTGAAAGGGGTACCGTCGCACCTTCAATAAAAAGCCGTTTATAAACACTCACTCATATTCTCACGTCGTCGTGATTCAGACAACATTCGTGACGATCCAACGCTTAGGATTAGATTTCTACAAAGTGATCCCGCAGGAACCCCGGGCTTTTAGCGCCGGTAAAGCGGCACGGTGCATTCCAGTTATTGTTGCCGTCGTCGGGGATATCGTGAGCGGCGACGGGCGGGGGTTGTCGCTAATGGAAAACGCTCCGCGCGGCTCCAGTTACCACACCTCGACGAGCATTGGCCCCTGAGAGCGTTGTGCAGCCAGGTCTGAAACAGGGGTGGACAGGTGCCTGGCATGACAGAGCTCTGTCTCCCCCCCTCCCCCCCCCCCACCCTCTACAACCCGAGGGGGGGAGATAGGGGGAGGCGGCGAAACGGACTCAAACCCTGCGTGGTTTCATATATCACCACTGCGCTTTCTTATGCATGACAAGTGGGCCCCCGCGCAGGTGGGTCTGCACTTGACCTTCAGGTGAGGCGGTGGAGTTATAGCACGCCAGACAGATAGATGGTAGACCTGTATACTACCATGTCCACCGCTGCCTTGTGGATGGCTAGCGGGAGGCACAGCATTGTGGAGAACTGTACGCAAGCATCAGTCTAATCTTTCATAATGACATAGATTTAGCGCGTTTAGCTTTGGACCTTTATTAGGCCGACTTTCTATCCATCATAGAAATGTACGCGTGTTAGACCTACCTGCCTTGACCTAGATAACATTTTAGATAGTAGGACACAAAAACAGAAGGGGTTTTGTTTTCTTGTCAAATTAACAGATTGCTGTCCTTTACACTGGATGAGAAAACCCACATTATTAACACTAACAAGATACGGTTGAATTGCGCCTCAACACCAGAATAATTGGAACGTCTCGAGTGAAAGACCATTGTCGTAACTGCGCTGTATTCTAAAACGCGTTAATCGTTTGCGGGGGGATGACGGACAAGAAGGAGCCATCCGTTCTCTCTTCCCCGTGAAGGACGCCATGTAAATCCAAACATTTCCTCCTAAATATTCAGGCCATGAGAACACAATATTCATTTTACTGCAGGAGAACAGTCGATGCATAACAATGAGCCGTGCTAATGAAATCAACCATCAAGCTGAAATACATACATATTAAACCGGCGGTCTACGTGTCATTTGCTTTTTGCACCGTTTGTTCTTTTTCCTCATTTCTTTCCCTGACCTTTCAGTATTTCGCCCCTACCTTGGATTTGCCGTCAGCAGAGAATAATGATTGCATATCACCGCCTCGTTCGGGGCGTACCATTACGTTTCTGATGAGAAATATGCGAAGAATATACCTGAATGTCCTGCTAAATGAATAGCATTTCATTAAAATGTTAAAAAAAGTCTTTGCATTGAGCGAATTCATTACTGTGAAGTGAAAGCTCAGTAATTAAAAATGGCAAAACAGCAGAGTGATGCCATGCGACACAACTAAAAGCCTGGAAAGACCATTACAGCTAATCCATTGTTATTCAAAGATCCAGAGGAGTTCGCCGACATCAAATCAATTCAAATTATTTTAAAAACGGCCCCAAAAAAACCAAAACAGGACGCAGCTTAAAGCGCTTTTTTCTTTCCATCTGCTTTTATTTCATACGCGGAAAAATTTGTGAACGCAGCTTGGCGTGTATCTGTTTCCTACTGTGTCTCAGAAGAAACCTACTGTGCATTTTAATGAAGGACTTCATCCTGGCATATTGAGTTAAAATTAGTAGGACTATGCAGAATGCGAGGAAATCTTGCTGCACAGCAGTTTGTCCGAAACAAAAATGTAGTGCGCTGCAGCAGTTTGTACAGATTTGCCCGAGGATATGTGCATTTTGAATGCTAGTTAAAGGGTGATAAAGATACCGATAGGCTTAACCATTGTCAGGTTACAGTGTAATAATGGTTCATGAAATTGTTTTTCAATGACAATGAAACACTGACATTCAATCAATTGTTTAAACAAACAGCAGATTTTATTCAATTATTTGAATACGTAAAAAAAATTCATTCATTCCAAAAAAAATCATTGTCTCAAAGTCGCAAAAAATAAAATGTAATTTTAAGCCTTTTTTCCCGCTTGCCTAGTAAACAATGGCAGAGAGATAATTGATCAAAGTGAGGAGGGATCCCTGCGAGTGCCGGAAGGTCACCGCCTGCCAGCCGAGCTGATGGGGAAAACAGCCCTGACGCTCCGGAGCTGCCATTTCTCTTCCCTGACAAAGACTCCATCTGCCACTGGGCCATTTGCCGCCTCTGAGTCGGAATATCAATGATTTCCAACCATTCGGTGCGCGGCGTCGTTCACCTTGGCGTCACCTCTGGGCTACATCTTAAGTGCTGACGGTACGGCTCTTCTTTCGTTCTTTCTTTTTGTGTGCGCGCCGCTCGAGGCTGCCAGCCCGCCAGCCCGCCCGCCCGCCCGCCCTCCTGTTCGCTTGTCCGCCCGACCGCCCTCATCCAGCTAAGTGGGGGTTTATGCAGCTCGAGGAGGGTAAGCATTTTATTAGCACTGATGTTATTTGAAACCTTCGGGGCTGCATTCAGGAGGCTGTAGCCTTGTGCGGTTTCTGGTTTATCTGTCAAACGGCGCTACACAAGCTACATGACATTAAGGGAGGTAAATGAACAATGACAACGCTGGCAGGGATTGTGCTTGGGAGGCCTTTTCTGGGGGCTCGCTGCACCTCGGGGATATTTATTTTGTTGTTCACATTTTGTTTCACTCTTGCAGAGTGAGAGGGAGGTGACATTTCTGGCCTCTGCTAAAGTCCTGATGCCAGCACTAAAGACGGAATTGCAGGCAGCTGGCCATGGCGGCCAAAACATACTCAAAGAAAATTCAATTTCCGTCCACCATCTGCACACGACCGCTCACCACAGAGCAGCCCCCGAAAACACAGTGCTCCTAAAAGCTCTAGCGGAGCCAGACTCGCGCTGTCCCAGAAGCAGGGCCTGCGTGACCTCTCACCCCCGAGGGGAAGCCTCTCTGGTTAGTCCCCTTTATTGACAAATTAGCCTTTGTGAAGCTTGACGGCGCTCATCCCTCAACCTTAAATACAGACGTTGTATCATCTGCCCTCGAGCCGAAACATCCGTCAGCCTAGACTCTGTACAGATCATCACGGCTAGTCGACTGATGCAAGATTACCAGGCCTAGCGCTACAAATACGGCCGGCTGGTTCCTGGAAGAGGCACGGGAGCATCCTCCAAGCGGTGGGTCCCTGCTCCTGGCGCGACCCGGAGCTTCAAATCGAGGAGGTCAGTGGGAT
The DNA here is from genome assembly GCA_002895965.2 of Coryphaenoides rupestris. Lineage (NCBI taxonomy): Eukaryota > Metazoa > Chordata > Actinopteri > Gadiformes > Macrouridae > Coryphaenoides > Coryphaenoides rupestris. The sequence goes on along the minus strand of PIJE02000114.1, from coordinate 92,382 downwards.
GTGTTGGAGAGAGAGCACTTAGAGAAGGCCCTGTGTGATCTCCCCCCCCCCCCCCCCCCCTCCCCCCAGTCCCAAACCCCTTGGGTGTTATCTCAGTAGAGCATTGCCACTGCGACCCAAAGGACCCTTTATACTCCCTCCAGAGAACTCAGCTGGCAATCCGAGCATTCATTATTTTGCCTACAAAGTGAGCATGCCTCAGCGTATATAAATATATCCTCCCTCCTATTGACCGCCTACAGATGAGCTCAAATAACCATTGAAATTGTTGTGATGGACATGCATTCATACGTTTCAATATGCTTTCATTCAGGAAGAGATCACAATCAGACCTATAGTGTCAATTCAAAGTTATACACGGAGCGCATCTCAGATTTATGCAAATTGAAGGACATTATGCGAGGACGAGCAGACATAGTCTCACACACGCACACGCACACACACACACACACACACACACACACACACACACACACACACACACACACACACGCTAGTCTGCTGAAGATGAAAACAGAGATTCAAACACAACCTGATACACATTTGCGGGCAGCTCGTCTCCAGTGTTTGCAGTGCGCTGCGCCACAACGGCGGCAGGCTGAGGGTGTTATTTACAACGCCGGGCGACACGAGAACAGAGAGAGCCGTAAAGCAAAGCTGAAGCTTCCACTCCCCGGGCCGCGCCACGCCATAAACCTCTGGCGTGGCGCACGACGAGACAACACCACGGACGCCTCGCCGAGCACCACGGATGACCTTTAGACATCCCGGGCTCCCCCCCCCCCCACGGACGGCACCTTGACTAACACGGAGTCGTTAGTCCGCCGCGAGCAGTTAGGAATCTGCAAATGAGGATCAAAGAGCGGCGCTTCGGTCGGCTTCGGTCTCCGCTGAGCCTTTGGTTAGCTTTCATTTGTGTGACGAAAAAGAATGAGGCAAAAAAATAAACTGTCAAAAAAGGAAAAGAAGCTAATAGGTGGAGCAAGGCTCTGACACACACAGAGCCAGCGGTAGCCGGCCTTGCTAAGCCCCGCGGCAACTTTAACGATCACTCAAGACTAGGATTACGTTGGCTAATAAGGAGGCCTAGAAAATGGACAACAATGACTTTATTGTAGTTAACAAGACATGGGGCTAGTTTTCAGGTTTCTCCTCCCCAGCTCCCTGCGGTTGTTCTCTTGTCAGAAAGACTCTTTTATTTTTCATTATTTCAATCAGATTTTAATCGCTGTCCACCGTGTTCCGCGAGGCCTCGAACTCTACGACTTTTTTCTGCCACATTAACTAGCCTGAGTGGCCTAAGTTTTGTTCATTTCGAGCCGGGCAGTTGGTTAAGGCTTTCAAGGGCAACAAACCACGGTTCTGCTCATAACCCGATGGGGTTCGACTCCTGCAGACCCATCGTTTACACAGATCTACTTATAATCCCATGGAGTCAGACTCTCACAGACCCGCTCGTACACAGCCTCAAGGTTACCCATGGTGCCCATTATTACTCCAGAAACCCCTTCGTCAGGACAGGGTTAGGAAACAGGCCCCCCCCGGTTTTAGCAATCACATCGCCCAAGAAAAGGGAGCTACAGCGATTGGTCCGCCATGACCGTCCAGTCAATGAATACGGCCCAGTCTCTGAAACCCGCACGGTTGTGAACGGTGAAGGTGAACGGAAGTATTAGAAAGAATGGAACATAACTATCAAATCACCGGCGGGGCCGCCTCCCTGAGACACACGCGGCCAATATGAGGATTTAAGCAAAACATTCAGATGGTTCAATGCAGCTCTTGTTTCTTCCGCTGCTGCCCTGCTTATCGAGTCAACACACCCTCATTCCTTATTCAGCGTCACTCCTCTAGTTTACTTTTGAATCTTCTTTTCTTTTTTTCATATAATCCCGTGTCACTTATCACCTCCTTCGACACCTCCTTTTCCCTCTTGCATTTATGTTTTCATCTTTTTCTTTTTTCCCCCCCCCCTCCTAAATTAAACCACCCTCACATTGGGGGGGAGGGTGCGGGGGAGGGCACAGGGGAGGGCACGGGGGAGGGCACGGGGGAGGGCACGGGGGAGGGCATGGAGGAGGGCATGGGAGGAGGGCCGCGGGAGCTTGGGTACACACACTGAAGGTTGGCGGGTGATAAGTGCTGCGGTAAATCCTGGAAGGCTTCTGGTGCCCACCCCACACATGCTGCTTTTTTAACCGGCGATAGGATTCCTGTGGCTGGGGATCACGTTCCTCCTGCCCTTTTTCTTTTTCTTTTTAAAGATTTTTAAGTCTAGCTTGTCTTCACAGCGATGGCTGTGACCCGTCTCCTGTCGGGGGGTCAGAACCATAAAGATTCTGCTAGGCCTCCCCCCCCCCTCACAGAACGCATGCATTTTTATGGCCGTTGGGTTGTTTTTTCTTGCGGTGGGCATGCAGCACCGCACCGTCTTGCGGCTGTTGAGGAGGACAGGAGTGGCTTCTGAAACATGTTTGCTCAAACAGGAGATTGCTCACATTTCACATGTGCAGTCAGGGGGGAAATGGGAAGTGGAATATCAACACCTACATTGCTACACGCCAACAGACACCTTCGCTTGCTGCGTGCTTCCGATTCCGACACGATTCTACGAGCACCTTTTTTAATGTCGTTGTTGCGGATTTAACAGTTACTTAATCGCCGTGTTCTGGACGCCGTGGGACGATTGTATTCGTACTTTGTGTTGTTAACCTATTCGACGTGATCGCAAGGCACCGCCGGTGACTCTCTGCCCACAATGAGCCGGTAATTGAGCAGTCAGTGTCACACTTTGTGATAAAAGTGGAGCAGATGCCACGAAAAAGCCAACCCCAACCGTCAAGGGGCAACAATGCAATTTAGAAGAGCAGCCATGCAGTAACTGTTAGTGTTCAGAGCCCAAACTAACCCTTTAAATTCAAAACAAGGATAAAGGACGCTCCGATGGCACCAATTACTCCTGTTTGGCTGACAGTAATTTATTTAAAAACGCCCCCTAAAAAGGTTTTGTTCTTTTTCATAACTGAACACAATTTAAAAACTTTGATATTCTAATTCTGTGACGGCAGCTAATTAGACCTTCACTAAATAAAAAGCACGCAGAGTAATGCAGTGCAAACTCATTTCATTAAAGAGGACCTCGTCAAATCTCCAGCCTATTTGAAAACTTTTAATCCTGTACCTAAATAATACTTAAAAGGAGTTGTGCTTTGCCCAGACTTTCCATCTCTTACTTACGCTTTTCCAATTTACCAAAGCTGGATTTTAGTCAAACAAAGGCTGAGAAAAGGAGAGAGAACAGTGGCAACAAATTCTCACCGTATGATGCTGTCCTCAGCGCCGCGACATCCCTGCTCTCCACCTGAAACCCAAGACAGCAACACAGTCAGCTTAATTGCTTGATTTTTATTGATTTATTCATTCCGCATAATTCCCATCTCAAAGCTCTTTGAAAATGAAATAAAAATGCTAATCTTGTGGGGCTTAAGGCCCCCGGGGAAGATGACTTATCCGTTTAAAGCATCCACAGTACATCAAAATGCTGTGACACAAAATCCTAGAACACCACAAAGAGCACATTCAGCTTGGACCCGGCGAAGACACCTGGAGTAGCCTGGCTGTGTGTGTGGGCCCATGGTAGCTGAGTGGCAGCCGTTCGGCGACTCATGTTTTCCATGAGGAATTTGGTGCCATCAAAACCACGTCCCCTCTGTGGGAGTAATTGTCCATTTCGCTGTGAGCAATTATGATTATTAATTATTCAGAATAATATTTCACAAAAACAAAACAAACAGTGACATATCGTTTGAATAATAACGGTGCACTATCCTGGCTCAGGATTGTGGCTGAAAGGTAGGGATGCACAATGAATATCGGGACGATAAATTATCGTCCGAATAATGGGGCATTTGTATTATTATGTATTGTTATGATAATTTAGCCGATGAAAAAAAGCTGATAATTCAAAGGCAATATGACTTCCGTTGGCTTAGAGCGTGTTAGATTTAGGGAATAAAACAGCAAATGGCTAACTGGCTAATCGCCTGTTTGGACGCTTTCACAGTTGCGGAGGACAGAACTGTTTTACTGTTGTAGAGCTAGCGGGACACACTACTTAACAGCGACTTTAATGTTATACACCTATGATCCACTGGGAACATTTGAAACGTGAGACGTACCCGGCTTAATTGTGTTTTAGTTAGGCTGTTGTTTATGGCTGGGTACTTTCAGGGTATTCAGATGGCTGTAATTTGGAGCCCGAATATCTGTTGAATAGCCAATGGCCTATCTCTCTAAGTAAAAAAAGGACTAAACAAAATAAACAAAATAGTAATTAAACTGCTATTGAGATGGGTGCTTCATTTAACACACCACCACAGTGTCGGTGCTATAGCCTAACATTTAACTTTTAGTACATTTTTGTAATCGTTATGGTTTGCTTGAGGAGTACTCGTTTAGGCGTGCTGGATTACACATTCTAACCCCTAGTTTTAACACATTTATAAGCGTTGTTAACTTGTGTTTACAATTATTAGCGATGCCAGTTGGTTGGTCACAAACGACAGATAATGAACTTATTGTTTTGCGGTTAAATTATTGCTTCTCTGATCATGATTCTGTATCCTTAGTTCATCCCCACTGACACAGACTCTTATCCCGTCTCCATAGACAGTACACATGACATTAACGCACAACCCACACCCGTTCCATATTCTGAAAAATCATTTTGTATTGTAAATATCTCATCATTCTGTATTGTAAATATCTCATAATTCAGAAATCATTCTGTATTGTATATACCCATTCATACTATTTTACTTTATTTTATATTTATGCTTCTTGTCGTTTTTGCACTACTTGCTTTTTTAATGCTTTTTAACTGTTATTATTATTACTCTTATGTTGTCTGTATGCACCAACAACCACAGCAAATTCCTCGTATGTGAAAACTACTTGGCAAATAAAGCTATTCTGATTCTGAAGTGTCTGGTTGTCTGCCTGTAGGCCTCCTTGAGCAAGGTCCCCCGACCTTCCTGCTCATTTGGATTTAAAACAATTAAATGCAATCTACTTCAGATAAAGATGCCTTCTCAACAACAAAAAACGCTCTGAAATAGTGAAGGTCTAATCCTTCTGTGTGTTTACCCTCTGTGCATGTGAGCCGCTGTGGTCTAGACTAAAACACAAGAACCTCAACATTTCAACACTGACTACGGCACCACAAACATTTCTTGTGTGCTCAGCAAATTTTACATTGTCCTCCTCCCACGTTTCCATCTCGGCTGGTTTTGTTTGGAATCTGACGGGAAATTAAAACAGGGTAGACGGTGAATGGTACGCCGTGTTGCTCGCATACTACCTGCCCGCCATAGATCACCGCTCGTCCAATCATCTGTCTGCATCTCGCTGACCACAGGATCACCCCCGGCCCGTCATTGGCCCACAACGGAATGGGGAAATGAGTTACCTCCGGAATTAGATAAATCTAGAGTGCTATTAACTGACAGGCTGATGACGACGGGACGACGGCAATAAATGTACCCGTGATAAACCGGCGGTAAATATGTATCTAATTACAACAGCCCCGCTCGCCTGCGCCGCGGCCGTGCGCCTTTTATGAGCTCATCGTCGCCAAGTGCCAAGCGCAAAACGGAACAGAACGTCACGTCTTCCATTGTCTACGGTTCAGCCTATTCGCTATTTGGATTTGTTGCCGTCAGCAATGGACTGCTGTAGGCTATGCAGGTTGCTGTATGGGCTGCATACTGTTAACATAACACAACAGGCTAATGTCTGGCATTTGGTAATGTGCTCGTCTGAAGCTTCGTAAAAAAATACCATTTCACACACGCCGTGCTCCGGAGACACACGTGGCTGTTTTGTTGTTTCCCTCAGCGACAGAATGATCCACCTGGTGCGCTTTAAACAAATATCTGGGCTGGACGCGTTATCTGCCTCGCTTCCTAGAGAACTAACCGGTGGGCTACGTTCTATCGGAGGATCTGTACGTTAGGCAGAAACCAGAGCCCAGCGTGAAAAACGTCAGCTCATATCTTTTCCTGTGTGCTTCCCTGAAGTCTCACAGAGGACAACGTCAGCAGAGGAAAATGTGTGTGAGAGAGAGAGCGAGACAGCGGCGAGAGAGACAGAGAGACAGAGACACAGAGAGAGAGAGAGAGAGAGAGAGAGAGAGAGAGAGAGAGAGAGAGAGAGAGAGAGAGAGAGAAAAAAACACGCGGAAAACCCATCGTTATCCAGTGTAACCACAATAATACTTTCAGTGTATCACCGCAATTAGGCCGGTTAACGGTTAACAACAACAACAACATAACAACTGCTGAGACGTACTAATTCACACACCACCTAGCCGACCACAGGAACCTCTGGCAGCTCCGGCACCGCACCACCGTGCCATACAGTGAAAGAAATCAGGAGAGCAGAATCAGGCTTTGTCATGATGGAGGGAGAACCACAACTCAAAGTCAACCACAGCTAATTCACATTCACACCGAGCCGTTTTACATCTCCACGCTCCACGCCACAGAAGTACAGAAGGGATTTAGCAGACACTTTCATCCAAAATAACGTAGATCTAGTCAGTAAGAAGGACTATTTAGGGGGGGGGGGCGGGTGGGCATGGAGGCTGGGGGCTGGTTACATTTCTAATTTTTGAATCTTGTGAGAACGTTTTTTTATCCTATAGTGGTGCAGGAGTTGAGGCCGGAGGTGTTGGGGAGATATTAAGTGAATCGCTGTGATTGGGTATCTATCTGTACTGGGCAGTCAAGAGGCCAGTCCCATTCACTTTTCTGATGTGGTCGTCACCGTTTTTATTTGGAATTCTTTCCTGTGTTCCGTGTGGCAGGTTTAGAACCTCTCCCATAGAATGTGTGTGTGTGTCATTTACATTTAGGGCGTTTGGCAGACGCTTTTATCCAAAGCGACTTACAAAGAGTACATTTGTTGAAGGAGAGGCAGCAATATATCACTGTGGTACCTGAAGATAAGAATAGAGCTGTTTTCGAGCATTCCTATTTACGAGACGAACAGAACGAGTTTCATAATTGCCAAGTTGCCTGCATAAGCAGCTGCACATGTCTTTTTTGGTCTTGTTCCTTTTTAAAGGGACAATGTTCCAATTCCATGTGAAAGGAAACAATGGGGTGGAAATGCATTCATGCCGAAAGTGCGCGGCAGATATTTGCCAGCATTATTCAAATCCGGTTCCTGTACTGTCAACACCATGGAGGCTTTGCGTCACTTCGCACCGTGAACACGTGGTCCTTGAATTCAGTCACCGGGGCGAGTAGAGTAGAGGAAAGAACGGGCCCCACAGTTAAGTGAGGAAAGGGCCCCTGGAACTCTCTGTCAATAAAAGATCCTTTCCTGGAACATCTTTGAACTCGTGCAAGGCCCGGGTGGAGGCGGCGGCGGCGGCGGCGGCGGCAGCTACCAGCTACCGATCGCTTCCCACGCCGCATGCACAACCCAATCCACACACCAGGCCAGAGAGAGGGCTGTGTGCAAAGTAATGAGTAATAAATAACAGCCAACATCTTAATAGCTGGTTCCCCTTCCACATCCTCCGCTTCGCAGCTGCGTTCAATTACAGAGTTATGTCGTCAGGCCCGCGAGGTCAACGTGAAATTTGTGTCCGTCCGCCGTGCCACATGGAGCATCTTAACATCCCAACGTTTTTAGCACTGACTTCAAAGGGGGGCGGGGGTGGGGGGGTGGGTGTTGGACATCATGCACACAACGCAATTATTAAAAGTACCAGCTCTAACAACCTATTTGGAAGGACTTTTTCTCATAAGGACATTTATGTGAGTGTAAAAAGCTTTTACACTCAAAACTAAATCTGGAGTTTTAGCTTCAATCTAATAACCAAAAAATGTTTACAAAAAAACCAATCCAGTGTAAATTGCATTATTCTAGGCGCACTCTTCTGTCCCCTTAATCATAACCATCGCTGTGTTCTGGAGGGTAAAAAATGGTCCAGTCAATTAGCTAATCCGGCCACTTTCAGTTCGACCCGCTGCCGACCCCGACATATTCAGAAGATGGCTTCCTTCGCCTCCCCTCCTTCCCCTTATCGGGCGCACAACGCGCTGCATGACAATTAAATATTCAAAAGTGGATGAAAGCAACAACATGCCGAGCACAGCTAAAATGGCACCGATTTGCGGGCGGCGGCAGTGACCAGATTTGAAATGCAAGGATCAATATAGAATAAAGGGGGGTTGGGGGGGTCGTTGTATATGTGTGTGAGTGTGTGGGTCTAACGCACAACAACAACAATGTCCTCACTTCTCCTACAAAACGACTGGCCCAGAATTAGACATACGTACAGTATGCATACACCTTGAAAAACATAATGTCTAGGATCCCGACGGTCCCTCCAATGCACACTAAAGCGTGTCATTTGAAACCAGCGGAAGCAAACAAACACTAAAAGAGGGACAAACAAATAGGCCACAACAGCAGCAGCAGCAGCGGCGGTAGCGGTGGTGTAGCCGACATCGTAGCCCATCTTCACCGCGGGGAGACCTAAATCACCGACCGTGGCCGTTCGAGCACCCTGACAAGCACTTCTAGGAGGAAGGAAGGAACTGACAGAGAAAGGACGGTAGCGAGGAAAGAGTAATCTCCCTGACATATTCCTAATAATCCACCTCACGTAACACCCCCCCCCCCCCCGGCCCGCCCCCACCTCCTTCAAGCTGGCCCAATCAGGAAGTGTCAACCGTGACCTACAAAAGAGGGACTCCTGTCAAGCCCCTAAATGTTCAGAAACATCAATCATAACACGACTAAAGAGAGGACATTGAATTATACAGCATTAACCTCCGGGTTTGCATGCGGAGACCTCGCCATTTATTTATGCTTGTATGCGTACGAGAGCCTCGCCACGGCATTCCTTACATCGAGCGCCCGGGTAATTTGATGAACCTGCTCAGCCCCCCTCAGCAGGGGTTCGCTGTCTTTGATTAATGAGCGCAAGCTTTCACAACCTGCCAAGAAATGGGAGACAAAGGAGGGGGAAAAAAAACGTGGAGGCTGAGAGTCCCGGGGAAAAAAATCAACGCCCTCCCATCTTTAGACGTCGGGGGGGCTGGAGAGCCGCACACCTCTAACCCTTCAAAACAAACACACACGCAAAGTCAATGTCGCCGTGTTACTGTGCTGGACTCCCTCGTTTTTAAAAACAAAAGGGGGTCCACGTGTTAAAACACACGACTGTGTCTCACGTACAGTAGATGTCTGAGACGTCTGAGAAATAATAATAATGGAGCTCGTAAAAAAAACAACTGGCTGCTGCCGTTTAAAAGTGCTGTTTCAAGCACTTAAGCAACATCGTACTTTGACGTAAGACTCTATATTCGTGAGAAGGACAATGCTCTGCTGCTATATCACCAGAATCAAACACCACACTCGCAGCTCTTTGTAAAACTCAATGTTAGAATATTGACGCAGTATTAGACGCGATTTCCTGCGCCGCTTTTCAAGGACACCTCCTCTGAATAGATATGAGGTGAGCGTAGTGACCTTCCAGCCGTGTATCTGGTTACTGGTTGATACATAGTCAGTTAGGACTACGCACAGGCTCTGAACTGATCTCACCTCCTCGGCCACTGAAGCCATTTAAATGACGGGACCCATACGGGAATCCTGTTAATCCCCTTCGACTCAGCCTGCGTTACCAAATGGCTTGCGCTTCTTCATTATTAACAATTATGCCTGCGAAGATTAGAACTCGGCAGCAATCACGTTGCCATTGCAGGCATGTCGATATCACAGGCATATGAAATACACTGTGTAGCCGGAATTGAGGCCACTTTGAATACACCCTTGACTTGTTTCTCAGATTGACAAACCACTGGTGTTGCGTGACAAGGAAATCTGTGGGATTAAAGTATTCCCACATCGGGCACTTTTTGAATATTAGCAATGTATATTATTACCATGGTGTGTGTTACGGCGAAATGTAACTTACAAAAGTAAGAATAGGCTACATGTTTACGCCTGGGACATTTTGTAAAAGTTCTGCAGTATTTTGTGAATGGTACTGTGTGTGTGTGTGTGTGTGTGTGTGTGTGTGTGGTGTGTGTGTGTGTGTGTGTGTGTGTGTGTGTGTGTGTGTGTGGTGTGTGTGTGTGTGTGTGTGTGTGTGTGTGCGGTGCGCAGTGCCAAATGGCTGCTGAGTGAGCCTGCACATCATGTGTTTCCC
>PIJE02000114.1:59317-63137 GCA_002895965.2 Coryphaenoides rupestris | reverse complement strand
CCCACACACACACATACACACTCATAGTCTTCTGTTAAATATTTTGAAAAAAAAGATTGAGAGCAAAATAAATGTCTTGTTGACACACAACATAGCCAACATTGTGTGGTATTTGTATTAGACCAGGGGTAAAACCTGATGTGTGGTCCTGTGGCCAGAGGGTTCACCTCTTAACTGAGGACACCCATGAAAAGTATGGGTGAGAACCGCATCAATATATTCAGAAATACCCAGTAAAGTATCGGTCAAGGTCAAACGTGTTGTTTTTTTCCAGATCATGTAGCATAGTTGTTTTTAAACTCTGCCTCTTTCTGCCGGAAGAATGTAGCCAGTCGCCTGTTAACACAGCTATTGTTCAGTTCAGGGTCCACGCTGTCAATCCAATATACTGCCCATTGTACTACACACCCTGCAATAGCAGCCTGCTGCCCATTGTAGTGTAGTGTTGGAGCACAACACCTGGAGACACACCTTGAACATATACAGATACACACACGCTTGGACGGTTCATATGTTTTTATTACAAAAATTTCAAAGAAAATTAACAGAGGTTAAAAGCTAAGGTAACAATCTAGCGGGAAAAAAGTCTTTGGCCTGACGAACAAACACACCAACCAACAAACAAACAAACAAGTGACCACTGGCAAATTTGTGGCACATTAAAAATGAAAACAAAAAAATAGCGCTTTCATATAGATATTTCTATGAAAATCTTTTATTTCCTCAAACGGACTGTACAAAACTCTTCATAAATTATTACTTTTCATTATAACTTAATGACTGTTCAACATGATGGTTACTTAGATGAGCTATTTTTCTTTCTTTCTTTTTTATTTATTTTTGTCCCATTGTTGATGCGCCGTTCCAGCTCTTGACCCAGATAGTATGGCACTTTGTTCAGACTTAGCAGCAGAATCCCCACAAGACACCACAGTATTAGCTTGTGGCTCTTTGTGGGCGTTTGGACGGCGTCCTGACGACCCGTTTAGTTTGGAATAGCTCACGTTCTGCTGGTTCTCCCTCGGTTCTACGAGATGTTCTGCCTCAGCGGAGGATCGACCGAGGACCAGAGCTCCGGGTGAAGACCACCCACCCCCCTCCCCCCCCCCAGGCACCCCCCCCCCCCCGGCTCTTTGCTTTGTTTTTTTGCTCTTCGTCTTTAAAAAAAAAAAAAAAAACCCAACAACAACAACCTTGAATTTCCCTCCTTTTTGAAACTATGAAACTGAACGTCTGTATAGATCTTTGCTGAAAAAACCCCCAAAACATCCTCTTACATACAAGTCACCCTCACAGCGATCACCCCTAATGCAACCACGAGAGAGTGGTGGGGGTTTTTTATTTTATTTTGAGAAGAAGAAAAACACAATAATCTGAAACATATTAAAAAAAACCTGAAAGGAAAGAAGCGGTATGCAGTGGGCCAGCTCCGGAGCGTGGCCCGGTTTGGTCTGGAAGGGAGGGTTGGACCTGCTAACCGCCAACCTCGTAGGAGAGGAAAATAAAAACTCTGAGGTAGAATACAGACCGACCTGGGTCTCTTCCCAGGTGCATTGGAAGACAATAGAATCAGAAAAGCCTGCTCACATCTGTTTATGATAAAAAAACAAAAAAAACAATATTCGTCAAACGTGACAACAGAACCCCGCCGCCGCCGCGGCCATGTTGTGAGATCACCATTCCGAACTGTCAGAACTCTACGATCGACAATCTGACGTTTTTTCCCGTTTAACTGTTTGTCTGTAGTGATGAAGTCCACGTGGCACTAGGATCCAAGCCTTCGTGCTTGTGTGTGTCCATACAATATATATATACTGTATATACTCTATATATACTGTATATGTACTGCATATGTACACTATGCCATGGTACTGAATGCAAATGTACAAAAAAGGCACGTTGTCCAAACTGCTAACCTATAGTCTTACGGAGTCAATTAATGTCCCGGTTTAAAAACAAAATGTCTCCTCAGTACACGAGCTCAGTCTTTGGTGAAGTTACGTTTGTTTACCTCGTAAACTACATGAAAGTTCCAAGTTTGTTTGTTAGTTTGTTTTCTTATCAAAGAGCGAAGGCGCATTAAAACCTCCCTGTATTCATCTCCGTCGTTATAATACAAGGCTATGATTTGTTGTTGTACAAACAAATGTTTTCCTGTTAGCATTTCAAATCAAAGTAAAAAAAACACACAAAAAAACACACACACACACACACACTGTCAAAATGACAGTGGAAACATCACCCAAAATGACCGACAAACACGTAACAACTTAACAACAACCCCCCCCGCCCCCCCCACACAGAACCCCAACAAGTTAATCTACAACACCAACTAAATCGAAAGGCAAGATTTAAAAAGTGATCTCTTCAGCAGAAATTCCAATCACATTCGAACAACCAGACAGTCACGAGGTCTTCTGATTCTAAGAAACATCAGTTTGAGAAAAACAAAACAAAATCAAAAATCATTGAATTCTGATTTTCCTGTCTAGGACTAGAGGGAGGGTGGAAACAGAGCAACTTTAACACCGCAAATTCATTGAGATCTATTCAAAAGGGAATCCCTACATAGCCGACACACACACAAAGCGAGGGCTGTACGCTTTTAGCTCTTTTGTCGTCCTCTGGGAGGCTCGTGCAGTGAATGTGTCGAAAACTATTAAGGCAAACTGTTTCAGACAGCAAGATCAGTCGTGGAAAATTATCACTTACACTAGAAAGGAAAGAAAAAAAAACACATATTGAACACTTCACCAGCAAAACTCAACACAGCAACCACACAAAACGTCCTCTTCAAAAGACGTTTAGCAAGAAAGTCTTTCAGGTGGGGAGGGGGAAAGTGGAACAAATTGAGAAAAAGAAATCATGAAAATATGAACAAAAGACATATTTTCTACCATGCAGTTCAAACACATGGTCTGGTGATCCTTATTATCACAATAAAACTTTCTATTTACTTTTTTGTTTTTCCATAAAATCATTTGATGAAACCAAACATTTATTTGCACCTTCTGAAAATTATACCAAAAATAGTCTCATGTACTCTAATTATAAACACAAAGAAATAAATTGCAAAACTTGTGCAAAACGGTGAAAAAATCCTTAAGAGTCTGTTGTATATATTTTTTTCTTCAGGAAGTCATGATTGTTTTAGCTGTCGTCCCTCCGTGACCTCTGCACTCGTGTGTGACCTCTGCACTCGTGTGTGACCTCTGCACTCGTGTGTGACCCCTGCGCTAGCGCGTGGCCTCCGCACTGGCGCGCGGCGTCCAGCAGCGGGGTCCTGTGATGCTCAGTGTGGTACCTCGGCACTACTTGTTCTGTTGGTAGGCGTAGGGAGACAGCTCTCCAGACGGATCGACTTGGGACTGTGCACCGCTGTCCTAGAGACCAGATGAAGACAGCTTATTAGTACACATTAGTATTAGCAGCTAAGTAGTAGAGAGTAGTAAAACACTCAACACATATTTTACCGCAATGCAAAAATACCCAGCGGTATGCTAGCACAGCGTTCCCTCCACTCACCTCCAGGGGAAGCGATGCGGTCTGCATGTGAGCGTACTGCGGCAGGTAAGCTCCCTGCATAGCGCTGTTAGCGGCCATGAACTGTAAAGCACAGCACAGACGAGTTATGATCCAGAAACAACACATTCATCGCTGTTTTATAAAGACGTTCACACAGCCACAGTAGGGCTGAACAATTCATTAAAACATCATTGAAATGGCAATATGGCCAATAAGTGGCAATAATATCCACATCTCAGGAGCCACACATTTTGTGATAAGGGTAAAATGTGTACATTTATAACACCATTATAAA
>PIJE02000114.1:44317-54317 GCA_002895965.2 Coryphaenoides rupestris | reverse complement strand
AGTACAATGGAACGCTTGCTCTCCATTCACTCCTGCAGTATTCTTCTAAACATACATTCTAAAACAACTCTAAACATTTAGTAATAGTACCTAATAAATACAGTAAAATGTATTGTTCTACACTTTCTTATAAATTCTTATGAACATAAATTCGAACACGACTCTGAGCAATTAGTGATAAAGTACCTAATACGTACGGTAAAAAGTAAAAAGTGACAAATAAAGTCGCAATACTCTGGCTGTTGGTGCAAAAAATGTAGTGTCCGCGTAGATCGTAGCAGCATAATGTAGCAGCATAATGATAAATGATAAATGATAAGTGAGAGGGCAGTACAGTGAGAGTGCCTGCATGCTATGTAGCCTGCAAAGCAACAGAAGAAGGGGTGGGTTGAATTAGAATTGAGTCGAGGACTCGAGAACTATTGCAGGCTTGGTGGTAGGCGCTGTTGACAAGCTAACAAACGTGCAAGGACAGCGCCCCCTCAGGCATTCAGACGGGTCAAACCTGAAAGTACAAATTGATTTGACTTCATTGGGCGGAAAAAACTGAAACAGCAAAGCATTGCTGAGATTCCCCCGGGAGCGAGGGCGGAGAACCATACGGACATGCGGACAATGGAGGGAAATAGAAGGACTACAGTATAGCTTTAGGAGCAAGGCCTCAGTAGACCGAGGGTGAGGAGGGCAGCTATAGCACCATTTAGTCTGACGCTTTTAGCGCTTTTATTCTGCGTACCTTAGAATACTGTGCATGCATGGATGCGTTTGAATACTGTGAATTAGGGCTGAGGAATATTGTAAAGAAAAGCATATTGTGATTATTTTGATAGAAATTGCGATGGCGATATGACTCGCTATTGGTTAGAATGATCATTTTTGCATCACATTTTAAATTTTCACTGAAAAAACTAAAATCATGATGTGACATTTTCTTAAATCTGGAGGACAAAGATTGTAGGCCAGGGCAGCTCTGTAGCACTACAGTACTTAATTGTTATAAGATAAGATAAGATAGAACTTTATTAATCCCGAAGGAAATTCTTGTGCCAGGTTGCATAGCAATACAGTACAATAAAACAATAGGGAAATCAACAGAATAATAAAAATAAACTAACAGATTTACAAATGTACAATGTCAAAATATAAAAATATATAGGCAAGATAAGATATTCAGACGGCGAAAACAATTTGGCATAATTGAAGTGTAATACTGTGATAATAATAATGATGGTTAGGGGACGTAGTGCACCTGATAGAGAGAATATTAAGAATATTGCACATAATGCTGAAAGGTAATGTAGAAGAGGTATTTCACATGATATAAAGATTTCACACGATGATGAGAGGAGATGAGAGGTAGTATTGCAGGTAATATTTATAGAAAACATGATATTAATAATAATAATATAGCACATGATATCGAGAGCATTGCACATTATAAATGTTTATAATGGTGTTATAAATGTACACATTTTACCCTTATCACAAAATGTGTGGCTCCTGAGATGTGGATATTATTGCCACTTATTGGCCATATTGCCATTTCAATGATGTTTTAATGAATTGTTCAGCCCTACTGTGGCTGTGTGAACGTCTTTATAAAACAGCGATGAATGTGTTGTTTCTGGATCATAACTCGTCTGTGCTGTGCTTTACAGTTCATGGCCGCTAACAGCGCTATGCAGGGAGCTTACCTGCCGCAGTACGCTCACATGCAGACCGCATCGCTTCCCCTGGAGGTGAGTGGAGGGAACGCTGTGCTAGCATACCGCTGGGTATTTTTGCATTGCGGTAAAATATGTGTTGAGTGTTTTACTACTCTCTACTACTTAGCTGCTAATACTAATGTGTACTAATAAGCTGTCTTCATCTGGTCTCTAGGACAGCGGTGCACAGTCCCAAGTCGATCCGTCTGGAGAGCTGTCTCCCTACGCCTACCAACAGAACAAGTAGTGCCGAGGTACCACACTGAGCATCACAGGACCCCGCTGCTGGACGCCGCGCGCCAGTGCGGAGGCCACGCGCTAGCGCAGGGGTCACACACGAGTGCAGAGGTCACACACGAGTGCAGAGGTCACACACGAGTGCAGAGGTCACGGAGGGACGACAGCTAAAACAATCATGACTTCCTGAAGAAAAAAATATATACAACAGACTCTTAAGGATTTTTTCACCGTTTTGCACAAGTTTTGCAATTTATTTCTTTGTGTTTATAATTAGAGTACATGAGACTATTTTTGGTATAATTTTCAGAAGGTGCAAATAAATGTTTGGTTTCATCAAATGATTTTATGGAAAAACAAAAAAGTAAATAGAAAGTTTTATTGTGATAATAAGGATCACCAGACCATGTGTTTGAACTGCATGGTAGAAAATATGTCTTTTGTTCATATTTTCATGATTTCTTTCTCAATTTGTTCCACTTTCCCCCTCCCCACCTGAAAGACTTTCTTGCTAAACGTCTTTTGAAGAGGACGTTTTGTATGGTTGCTGTGTTGAGTTTTGCTGGTGAAGTGTTCAATATGTGTTTTTTTTTCTTTCCTTTCTAGTGTAAGTGATAATTTTCCACGACTGATCTTGCTGTCTGAAACAGTTTGCCTTAATAGTTTTCGACACATTCACTGCACGAGCCTCCCAGAGGACGACAAAAGAGCTAAAAGCGTACAGCCCTCGCTTTGTGTGTGTGTCGGCTATGTAGGGATTCCCTTTTGAATAGATCTCAATGAATTTGCGGTGTTAAAGTTGCTCTGTTTCCACCCTCCCTCTAGTCCTAGACAGGAAAATCAGAATTCAATGATTTTTGATTTTGTTTTGTTTTTCTCAAACTGATGTTTCTTAGAATCAGAAGACCTCGTGACTGTCTGGTTGTTCGAATGTGATTGGAATTTCTGCTGAAGAGATCACTTTTTAAATCTTGCCTTTCGATTTAGTCTGGAGGACAAAGATTGTAGGCCAGGGCAGCTCTGTAGCACTACAGTACTTAATTGTTATAAGATAAGATAAGATAGAACTTTATTAATCCCGAAGGAAATTCTTGTGCCAGGTTGCATAGCAATACAGTACAATAAAACAATAGGAAATCAACAGAATAATAAAATAAACTAACAGATTTACAAATGTACAGTCAAAATATAAAAATATAGGCAAGATAAGATATTCCGACGGCGAAAACAATTTGGACACACACACACACACACACACACACACACACACACACACACACACACACACACACACACACACACACACACAGGTTACAGTTGGATATTGATCAGTACGCTGTTAGCAATTGATGGCTCATTTAACCCTCAAGCCCGAACAATACAAGACCCAATAAACAGGCCTCGATTTGATAAAATAACAAGCAACGGCAAAATATAATCGCTTAGGAAGCCTGAAGGTAAATTAATAAAATAACGCTTCTTGCATGTTGATTCATTTATGTCGAACATTTTGGGAAAATATGAGGTTACATTTTTTGTTTGAAAGTTTTAAATGGATTTTAGAACAGCATGCTGTCACTAGTGACCCTAAAACGGCCGGTGGATGTAAGGCATACACGAGTTTCTGGATGAATGTATGAATGTACAAATAAATGAATGAATGTATCAATGAATGAATGAATGAATGAATGTTTGAATGTATGAATGTACGAGTGGATGATGGTAAAAGAAAGCATGGGCGCGACAACAGAGTTCGTCTTCCTGCCAGTGTTGTGTTTCCCTGGGAGAACAGAACAGCGCAGGTTTCCTGTCTGCGCTCGCCGGCGTCCGAGTGCAACTAAGTTTATGTTCGCGGTGCGAAGGAAAGGAAGACGGGCGAAAAGTCCTCGCCGCACCGCTTACCGCCAGCCGTGCACGTGGCGTGTACCCACATGTTCAGACACACATGCATACACGCACTCACGCACGCACACACACACACACACACATTCCTGCAATGCATACAGAGTTTCTTCTTTGTGAATTGAGGGCCTTGTCTGGCTTTTCAGGTTTTTTCAGTCAAATGTGTTTCTGCACGCATGACTGGAGGCCACAGGCCTGCTCATTCTGAGAATACTTAAAGAGATCCCTTTCATCTTTTCATTGGGTCTGACTTGTACGGCGTCGTCAACAGGAAGTCCTCGTCGTCTTATGTATGTAGCACGACTGAAAATACATGTTTTACTGTTATTATGAATGAAGGGGAGGCCTCACTTCATCTTGCATTGACACAGTGTGCACCAAAAACTAAGCCTTTTATTGCCAGTTCAATTTGTAGTTTATTTCAAATTGAACTGAGACATTGTCTATATGTTAGAGGAATCTCTGCATGTGTGTCTTTCTGTCTGTCCTCCAATTTTCTCTTCGTCCGAACTGCTCATGCAACCTTACTTGACTCTCGACGCTGCCCTTCCTGGGGTCCTCAGCAACACACCCACCGAGTGTGTTGCTGAGGACCCCAGGAAGGGCAGCGTCGAGAGTCAAGTTGTTTGCATGAGCAGTTCTTGAGAAAGCTGTAAACAAGCGATACGGGAGGCCACGTAATCGGCCCGTTTCAAGTGGCCACGTTTCAAACCGGTGTGGCAGTGTTGTGCCGGTGTCCTGGTGGTGAGCTGACCTGGCGAAGCCCACCCCGCGGCTGGCTCCGGTTGAGTCCCTCAGGACGCGCGTGGAGATGACCTGGCCGAAGTGCTTCAGCATGTTCTCCAGCTCCTGCTCGTCCATGGTGACGGGCAGGTTGGAGATGTACAGGTTGGTGGGGTCCTGCTCCTGTTGCTGTGGGCCGCCGCAGGGAGGAGAGAAGGTACACGGTAAATGGATTGGATTTATATAGTGCCATCCACAGCGCTTTACAGTATTGCCTCACATTCACCCATCCATATACCGACGGTGGTACCAACCATGCAAGGTAACAACCAACACGTCAGGAGCAGTTAGGGTTAGGTGGTGTCTTGCTCAGGGACACCTCAACACTTAGCTAGGAGGAGCCCGGGGATCAAACCAGCAACCTTCATGTTGCCAGACAACCACTCTTACCTCCTGAGCTGCTGCCATTACTTTATGGACACACAAACCTGCTGTGGCTTAATTGTAAAAAGTCATAGTTCTATTATATGAAAAATGAATGCGGTCATCCAATGTTAATTAAATCCATTGATGATCATAATGGCATAATTATAATTATTTGTAGGAAATATTTAAGATGTATTAATTAATATTTTGTTTAATTGTACAACCCCACTAACTGAACTACTGGTGTGTTTGGCCCTTGGCTCCCCGATGATCTCTCTCTCTCTCTCTGAGAGAGTGAGAGGAGGAGGGGGGGTGATCAGGTCACCACGGTTACCGATGGACGGAGATATTTGCATGCAGCAGCGGGGAGCTCGAGGCCACATCAGCCGGTTTCCTGTCTGATTCCCGCCGGCTCAGCAGAAAGGCTGCGCGCCACGGAGGGGAGGGGAGGGCTCCCCGGGGGGAGGCACCGCTAACCATAAATATTCATCAGATTACCGGAGTAATACGCTGACAGAAAAATCAACATCAGCCCCCGAGTGGGGGTGGAGCCACGAGCCCCCCTCCCTCTGCCCCCTCCCTCCGCCTGCACCAGTAGAACAACGTGTTCGATCAAGATGATTGGCTCTGAGGGGATGGGTTGGGGTTGGAAGGGGGGAGAGGGGAGGGTGGGAGAGGGGAGAGGGGAGAGGGGGAGTCCAGTGCTAGTATTTGCTCACTGCTCATGGACGCGCGCGCGCACACACACACACACACACACACACGCAAACGCAAACAGACAAACGCAATAATACATGCATACCTGGACACACACACAGACACGTACATACGCATGCACAAACACACACACACCACACACACTCGGGTCAGGCGATTTCCCAATAGCACTGCATTTCATGGTTGGATAGAATGAACAATTGAATCTCAAAATATGTCTCTCGACGTTATAAGCGATCTTCTTTTCACTTTTTACCACTTCTATGGTCTTCGGTCGACATGTGTGCAAAGCTTAGGCTACATAGGCCTACTGTAAATATTGATGAAAGCAAGATATAAAGTGCTGGTGGATTTAGTTCTTATTTCACGACCTAATAAAGTGGGTAAGAGTAGCATGAATGAGTAAGGTAAAAAATATATTTCAAACTATTATTGGCATTTGGCACACAAAATGCCAAGCAGAATATGAAACGCAATGCTATTGTTGTTCTCAAGCTAGCTAGATAGCTGGCTCCCTCTGCTCCCGAACTGCTTTCCGAAATCACCCCGTTTGAGGCAACTGATAGCCAGACATAATGCCGATTTAATAATAATTCCTTTCGGCTTCACGGGCCACGCCTACCCTACGAACACAAAGAAATGAATAGCTTATGAAGGTCATATCAATACATCGCTAGTCTATTACTCCAACATTCCTGGTAGCCTTACGCTCGCATTGTTAATGGCTTTATTATGTATCAAACAAGAAAAGGTGACTTTCAGGCGATTGCTCTAGCGGACATGAGAACATGAGAAACGGATTATTATCTGCACTCTTGCTTATTCAATTATGCAATTGGGGATTTTTGGACATTTTAATTGTCAACCGCAATGTTTTTAGAGAGAGAGAGAGAGAGAGAGAGAGAGAGAGAGAGAGAGAGAGAGAAGAAGATATTCAAGGACAAAAAGACCGTTTCATGTCCGCGCGGTTAAAACTGTTAAACTGCCACTTTAACTTTGGCCAGAAAAGTGTGGTCGTTAACGGAGGATGATGTATTCGGAGCGCCTTTACAGAATACTAAGAACTTTGAGCCCCTTTCTTTGGCGGGAAAGTTGGTGAGTAACTTCACACACTGAGGAAGAATCTCCATTGGCATTCATTCAAAGGGGGACTTTTAACTCTCGCCGGCAGCAGCTCAGGAGGTAAGAGCGGTTGTCTGGCAACAGGAAGGTTGCTGGTTCGATCCCCGGGCTCCTCCTCCTAGCTAAGTGCGGCGGTGTCCCTGAGCAAGACACCACCTAACCCTAACTGCTCCTGACTAAATTGGAGAGCATGAGCTAAACCCAGGACACGGGGAAGTAATTTTTGAAAATCTGTCTGTGATGTGAGTGAGTCATGTGACAGGGAGCAGAGGGGGCGTGGCCGACGGAGGAATGAGTTAACATCTCGCCCCCGCGGCCTCAGAGAGAGAGAGAAGGGAGACGAGGAAGAGAGAGAGAGAGAGAGATGTGTCACCCTCTGGTTTGACTTCACCATTACTGTAATTAACTAGCTTACTATTAACTATCCATAAACAAACTATTAACTATATATTAACTAACTTTTAAGTATTGCGCATCAGTAGGGATCAAGTACATGGATTAAACTGTGAAATTATCTGACTAATAGCACTTTGTCTTTGTCTTTTATAGTATAAATGAAATACGATGAGAAGATATGATCAAATATGCGATAAGGGAAAACTAGTTTTAATATACCGTTAACATTTCCATATACTTCAAATAATGGGATATCTATCAATATTGTGTAGAAATTCGCCATAATTACCGCGATACTAAATGTTCACATCGCCTGGCACTTACTCACAGCCATGCATTCATTCATTCATTAATCTATCCACGGCATCCGCTCATTGGTTCATGTGTTCATTGACGGAGACACACAAGCAGCTCGTAACCCTGCTTTTGAAATAGTAATGAACATCTGAATGGCGGCAAGGCGGGCAGGGAACACTTTAGGGAAGAAGTGGCTTTTGTGGGCCACTCCGTTTAAGCCCCGAGGCTTCAGAGGGGAGGACAATACCGGGGGGCCGGGGCCTCAGAATAGCCGCTACCTTCCACAATACAGAGATTACACTCAGACCCTCAAAGAAGGCAACTCTTTAATTAAAAAGAGTCAAAAAGGCGCGGAGAAGCACGTCAGGAAGCAGGAACCAGACCGGGGGGCGTGTGAGGCCATGTTTCTGGTCGAGTACAAGACGGAAACTTGTTCCCTTCCCGAGTCTCGCTGGTCACAGTTACGACTGACAGACGAGGAGGGGTGAGGTGCGTCCTTCTCAGCTGTCACTGGGTCTTAGCTACGCCTTAGCTACATCTTAGCTATGCCTTGGCTACGTCTTAGTTACATCTTCGATACGTCTTGGCTCCGTCTTAGCTATGTCTTGGTGTTCGCTATTCCTTAGATACGTGGTAGCTACATCTTAGCTACGTCGTAGCTATGTCTAAACTATGTCTCATCTATATAAACATAAGGTGATATCTTGTGTGTGCGTGTGTGTGTTTGTGTGTGTGTGTGTGCTCACCTTGGCCATCTGAGCCTGGACACCGTTGCTCTTGAGCGCGGCGACGGCCTTCTGCGCGGTGGCGGGGCTGTCGAAGTCCACGAAGCCATAACCTAGGCAACACACGCACTCCTGATAAGTGTCACAGCACAGCTAGTGTGTCTCTGTGTGTGCATCTGTGTCTGTGTGTCTGTGTGTGCGCCTGTGTGTAGTCTGTGAGTGTGTGTGTGTGTGTGTGTGTGTGTGTGTGTGTGTGTGTGTGTTTGCGTATGTGCGTGTATGCATGTGTGTGTGTCTGTCTCTGTATGTGTGTGTGTCCGTAGTCTGTGTGCGTGTGTGTGCGCGTGTGTTTGTCTCTGTATGTGCATGCACGTGTTTGTGTGTGCGCCTGTGTGTTTGGGGGCGTTTGTGCTGTGCACATGTGTGTCTCTGTGTGTGCGTCTGTGTGGCTGTGTGTGTGTGTGTTTCTCTGTATGTGTGTATGTCTGTGTGTGTCAGTCAGTCTGTCTGGTTGTCCGTCTGTGTGTAGTCTCTGTGTGTATGTACGCCTGGGTGTGTGTGTGTGTGTGTGTGTGTGTGTGTGTGTGTGTGCAGCAGGACCTCGCGGAGGTGCGGGGAGGTGAATGGAGACAGAAAGTGCTCGCGGTGCAGATAGCGGTGTTGACGGGCGGCCTAGGGTCAGGTCTTTGTCCTCGGGGGGCACAACAGAGGGCTGACCAGCTCCCCCCCCTCCGCCGCTATATTTAACCACCGTGAGCTCAGCGCTGGCGAATGCACGGATACTTTAACACCGAGTATCATGTAGACACAAATAAGGGTCAGGTTTCAACTGGAATGTTTCACCTCTCTCTCTCTCTCTCTTCTCTCTCTCTCTCTCTCTCTCTCTCTCTCTCTCTCTCTCTCTCTCTCTCTCTCTCTCTCTCTCTCTCTCTCTCTCTGTGTGTGTGTGTGTGTGTGTGTGTGTGTGTGTGTGTGTGTGTGTGTGTGTGTGTGTGTGTGTGTGTGTGGTGTGTGTGTGTGTGTGTGCGTGTGTCTGGAACTCCACACAATTGCCAAGTTGAATTTGGCATTTGAGAATTGTGTCATTAGCAACATTTCTTACTGCAAATTGAATTTGAAATTTTTTACTCATGCTGCAGAGAACAACATTAGTTTCGTTAACTGCGTTGTATTTGGTTCATTAACTGACATTCCTATGTTATATCAGAATACACAAGTTGTGATTAAGTTGTGTTAATTATTAAGGACGCATAGTGTATTAATGCTTACAATAATCATAATATAGCATTCATAACATATATACATATATAAATACATACACGTGAATCAGTCCGACAGCCGGTCCAAGGAGTCTGTTCCCCGGACGACGACACTGGTTGAGTTTGTTTCCTTGGCAACGGCTTGTGACACAGTTGCTTGGGTCAGAGAGTCCCACCAGATATTCTGCTTTCGGCCCGAGTCCAGAAGACCGGGGTGTTGTTC
Organism: Coryphaenoides rupestris; assembly: GCA_002895965.2. NCBI lineage: Eukaryota > Metazoa > Chordata > Actinopteri > Gadiformes > Macrouridae > Coryphaenoides > Coryphaenoides rupestris. The sequence continues at coordinate 44,584 of PIJE02000114.1, read as the reverse complement.
AACCCCCCTGGCGTCCAACAGTGTTACCAGCCGCTCTCTCATGCCCGGGATTCCTCCAACTTCCTCTCTCTGGTGGGGGAGACAGGGGGAACGGAAGAGTCAAGAAGGGGAAGAGTCCCTGAAAGGGGAAAGTGGTCTCTTTGCAGGACAGAAAAGCAGCGTTCTCGCCAAGCAAGCACTGTGTTGCGCAAGAACACACGCACACACACACACACACTCACGCGCACACGCGCGCGCACACACACACAGCACGACACACACTCACAC
>PIJE02000114.1:3738-38491 GCA_002895965.2 Coryphaenoides rupestris | reverse complement strand
GGCATTCCTCCCCCATACCCCCCACCCCTACGGAGGAGCTGCACCCCATCCCATTCCAAATACTCTAGCTAACCGAGACGCGCACACACACACACTGGTGTAGCTAGCCATAGTAGTAGTAGCTAACCTAGCTCGGCTAGCCCAGCGGCATGGCGGTGCCGGGAAGTCACATAGCAGCGAGAGGGCCGCTGGGAAGGTAGCCACCTGGCTAGCAGCCACCCGGCCCGTGTTATTATGAGACCGGTTCCTCGCTAGTCGCAACACCGTGTGTTGCTGGAGAAGCGTCCTCGAGGGAAGAAGGGGAAATGGCACGTCCCTGACTCCTTCCTCCCCCCCACCCCCTCCTCCTCCTCACCCCCCTCCTCCTCACCCCCCCTCCTCTGCTGAGTGAGTGACAGGCTTAAGGTTGACTGAAGGCTGAGAGGGTGGGACTGGGATAAGGCGGAATGCCCCATCACTCCCCTGTAGTGAGTAACTACAGGCTGCTGCTGCTGCTTTTAGAAACCCCGAAATGTCTGAATAGCGAACAATATTCAGAATCCATGTGGCTATTGATGAGCTGATAGATATTACTGCTGACTGGAGCCTCTTGTCCACTGGCGAGTGCTGCTTTACTAAAACTTCACAATAACACACACACACACACACACACACACACGATGCAATCTATATATTGGAGGGCAACAGGAAGTGTGCCACAACCTCCGGCTATTTGTGGACAAAGAACGTATTTTAGTAAAAACACATAAATAAGTAATGCTCTTTAAAAAACTAAAATACATTTACATTTACATTTAGGGCATTTGGCAGACGCTTTTATCCAAAGCGACTTACAAAGAGTACATGTGTTGAAATAAAACCCGCCCTTTTGGTCTGCATGTTAGAATGTTAGTTATATTCAAGCAGGACTTGAAGCTTTCATAGCCTCATCTTATCAGGTCTCTCCAGACCAGCAGTCTGTCATATCCGAGCTGGAAATATGCAGTCCCACAGTCACAGGCCTAGCAGGCCTAGAGGCCTCGCCCCTCAGACACACCTACCGCACGGCCTACTGCACTATTTTATACAGTATAATACACAGTCCTACCACCCACAGTCCCATACTTCCACAGTCATACTGCAGTCCTGACTCACAGTCACAGATCTACCATTCACAGTCCCATAGTTACATACTACAGCCCTGACTCGTCCTATACTACAGTCCTGACTCACTACCACTCACACTCCCATAGTCCTATAATACAGTCCTGACTACACAGTCACAGATCAACCACTCATAGTCCCATAGTCAAATACTACAGTCCTGACTCACACAGTCACAGATCTACCACTCATAGTCCCATAGTCAAATACTACAGTCCTGACTCACACAGTCACAGATCTACCACTCATAGTCCCATAGTCAAATACTACAGTCCTGACTCACACAGTCACAGATCTACCACTCACAGTCCTATACTACAGTTCTATACTACAGTCCTATAATACAGTCCTATAGTACAGTCCTATACTACAGGCCTGACTCACACAGTCACAGATCAACCACTCATCGACCTATCACTACCTATACCACACTATTATAAGCCCTACTACACAGGATTATATACAGTAGTGTGCATATGTTAACATATGCAATAACATAACCACTCAACAGTTGAATTATGAGAGAAAAATAATTAAGTAAAGAAAGAAAAGCTCATTTCTTTAAATTAATTCTCAATTGAAAGACAATTTTGTTGTGAGAATAAGGACCACCCACACACAGACGCTTAATTGGAAGCAGATAAAAGTGTTGTATTACTAGTACCAACCTATTATATGATACTGCTGCTGCTGCTGCTGATGTTAATAACACTACCTAATGTGTTAGTGCTGAGTGTGGATAAAACACGGTATAAAACATACAAATAAAACAAAATAAAATACAATAAAATACAATAAAAGCGTGTGCAACAATTGTTTCCAAGTTGTGTCGTCTCTGGTGGTGGTGGTTTATAGTACTGTTATAACCTAGATTTCTAGATTAAAGTAGGCATGTAAACACAGTTGTGCAAACTTCAACAGAGAGTTAATTATAAATATATACCTGATCTGAACGTCCTCACTTAGTGCGTGTTTTTTTTAATTAATTAATTTATTTATTTTTACATACGATTGAGTCAATTGACAGCAGATAGTTTAATATTGAAGGTAGTGCAAAGAAATAAAGCGAGTTGTGGACGTCCAAAAAGACAATAAGACGTCCGAGATACGCTGTTTTATGACTTATGAATCTACAGACGTGACTGTAGACGCGCTCCTTACCTGCTTACGATGCGGAGTCCTCAGCGGGTGGCCGGAATGAGCAAAAATCATCCTCGGGTCGAGAAGATAAGTGTTTGTTGTTGTCGTCTTTCCTTCTTTCTCTCTTGCTTCAAAGAGCCTTTATTTTTTTCTCCTCACACACCTAAAGCGCTCGCAAACATGACATTTTAGTGAGAGCCGCACGGAACTATCTCGCTCATCCTGGCGGCGAATAAACAAGTCGGACCGCGTATGAGCGTATGTGGGTGTGTGTGTGTGTGTAACCCTCCGCCGATCCGCCGTATTAACGTGACCGAACCGCTCCACTCCGCGCTGTATACTAGTGGTAGGGCCTCATCGCGCCCCGGCGGATCGCTGCGCCCGAAGCGGGGAGCGCTGCTACGACGGGAGAAACCATTTCACCCAGCAAACACGGGGGTGGACGGGGGAGAGGGGGGGGGGCGTCCTGTCAAAGCGTCGACTAAACGCCCTCTCGTTTTGCGCGATTTTCTCTCTCGGCCACACGCTAACTGCTCAGCGGCGTCGGAATACGGCGAGGATTGGTGTATGCAACGGATAATAGCCGTGGTGTCTGAAAGAAAAGAGCCAATTGCGACCTTTCCCCCCCCCACCCTCTGTTGATGATGTGTGTAGTCGGGGATGCATACTTGACATTCCACGGTACGGATAGACGTCAGAATACCATGTTGACCAATCAGGATGCACCCCTTACTTATATTAATTAAGTTACACTTATTAACCCCACTTATTATCATACTAATTGCTATGATTATGATCACATTATGACCGAAATAAATCATGTTCTGTTAGGCTACCATTGATAGGAGCCTAAGGTGGAGCAAATAACCAACAACACAACAAATCAAATAGTTTGCTGTCTGCTGCCCATGCATATTCCAAATTGTCACAAATATGTGAAATTATCGGTTATTATAGCATTTAAGATATTTTTTTCTTTTTTTCTTTACACAGGAATATAGGAGCTAGGCCTAGTTAATTGACTGGACGAGGCTGTGTGTGAGTTTTATGAGAGAGAGAGAGAGAGAGAGAGAGAGAGAGAGAGAGAGAGAGAGAGAGAGAGAGAGAGAGAGAGAGAGAGAGAGAGAGAGAGATGGAGAGAGTGAGAGAGATGATGAGAGAGAGAGAGAGAGAGAGAGAGAGAGAGAGAGAGAGAGAGAGAGAGGCATCAGGAAATGTCAGATACACGTCTTATAAATCTAACTCAACCAGGCAGACTCAGCCGTCTGCGGGTTGATTGGAAAACCAACAGTGGTGGCGGACCGGGGGAATTAATGACCACTGCCATCCCATCGTCTAACCTCTGACCTCTGCCTGGTCCGCACTTTATAGACTCCATCAGCCTGCACACAGATGCTACCTTACCGCGGTTCTATTGTAGCCAGGAGGTGTCTGCCAGGCTTCTGTAGGAGGGAGCGGCTTCTGAAGGGGCTTCTGAAGTCTGATGGAGGAGAGAGTGTTGGCATCACCACACACACTCACACACCTGCCTTCTAATCGTCCCTCAGGTGCCAAGGTTCTCAAGTATTGGACTTTAAATGAACGTGTGTGTATGTGTGTGTGTGCCTGTATGTGTGTGTGTGTGCCTGTATGTGTGTGTGTGTGTGTGTGTGCCTGTATGTGTGTGTGTGTGTGTGTACGTGTATGTGTGTGTGCCTGTATGTGTGGGTGTGTGCCTGTGTGTGTGCCTGTGTGTGTGTGTGTGTGTGTGTGCCTGTATGTGTGGGTGTGACTTGGTGTGTCTGTGTGTGTGGGTGTGTGTGTGCTAGGGAGAGACAGACAAAGTGAAAGTATAGTATAGTTCGAGTATAGTGAAACCTATGAAGGTGTGCTGCGTCGCAAAGTAGTCCTCCATGTTATCTCTGTTGTCTTTACAACAACCACGTCATTGTCAGCCACCCCCGAGCCCCTTCACAGTAACAACAAGCTCTGTCTCTCTCTGTAGCTAAACTTCCTCCCCACGTCTTTGTGGAAGTCTGTTTTTAAGGATAGGCCCATTGTAATAAAATCCATAGGTGTGACATGCGATCTGGCCTTCCCAAATGAAAGCAGAGGTCACTAGTGGAGCATGTAGGGGGGCAATAGGTCACCATTAGGGAGAGAGAGAGAGAGAGAGAGAGAGAGAGAGAGAGAGAGAGAGAGAGAGAGATGGAGAGAGGGGATATAGAGAGAAAGTAGAGAGAGAAGAGAGGGATCTGATTCAGCTGCCCAGGTCTCAGCTGAACAGAGCAGCTGGGGGGAGGGGGGAGGAGTCATTTATTACAGGCTCAGAACAAGAAGGCTATCTGTGATGCCAATCTCATTTTTATTCGATTACCGTTATTGGTTAAAAAAAAATATATAAATATGTACAAATTTAGATCCACTTAGATATAAACCCCATAAATATATATATATATATAAACAACATAAATATATACAAACCACATTGGTTTTTGGGGCTAGATTGATTAAAACCTGTATTGATTGATTGATTTTTTTTCCAGAACCCGTCGTTGAGGCTGATGTCTACAAATACACACACACACACACACACACACACACACACACACACACACACACACACACACACACACACACACACACACGCAAACTGTGCATTTCCAGAGTTCAGCAGTTTACTGTTCAGAATATTTTTTAATGATTCCCCGGCCGTTCCTGTAATGAAAGCATCTCTTTATTCCTGCTGAACACACGGCTTCAGCCCATCGACGGACAGCCTGTCTCTCTGTTGTCCTACAACCAGCTGACCCCCAATCCCCGCTTGCCCCCCACCGACGCCCCCTCCTCCACCCCCCCCCGCCCACACCCCCCCACCACCCCCCCCCACCCCCCACCACCATTTATCTCAATGAAAGGTAGACAGGCCCCTCTCTCCTGCATCCACATACCATCCAGGAGCTTCCTCCAGGGGGAAGTGGTGACTCCGCGGGCCACTGCTGGTGTGGAGAGAGAGATGGAGTGCGTGCGCTAACACACAGCTAAACACAGCTACTACTACAATACTACTATAATACTACTACTACTCCCACTGCTCCTACTAAACTACTACTATAACACAAGTATACTACTACTACTACTACCACTGCTCCTACTAAACTACAACTATAACACGAGTATACTACTACTACAACCACTGCTCCTACTAAACTACTACTATAATACTACTACTACAATTATTAGTATACTAGTACTATTAGTACTACGCTACTATTGACTATTAATACTATCTACTACTATACTACTACTAGTACTACTACTATACTTCTATACTAAAATACTACTACTGCTACTACTGCAACTACTACTGACTACACTACTACTATAACTACTACTTTACTTCTACCACTACCACTACTATTATTACTACTACTACTACTACTACTACTACTACTATGACTAAACTACTACTTTTAATACTTTTAGTAATAGTACTACTACTACTACTGCAACTACTGCAACTACTACTCATGACTATACTACTACTACTACTACTACTATTACTACTACTACTACTAGTACTACTACTATTAGGGTGACTGGTAGGCATAGATAGGTGGGGGGTGGGGTAGGGGGGTTGCCAGCATCAGACACATTCCCTGTACTCCCTCCCTGTGGAGCATCACAACAAAACTATGTGTGTGTGTCTGTGTATGTGTGTGTGTGCATGTGCGCGCATGTGTGTGTGTGTGTGTGTGTGTGTGTGTGTGTGTGTGTCACACTGCCGAAAGCGTGGAGAGGTACGTATCATTCTTGATGCTTTTAATTAAAATACTTGTGGGTGGTGGATCCTCCTCTGGCTCACCGCAGCCTCTCATGACTAATCTGAATGTCACTCCTTGACTATATTTAAGTTTCAGACATTTTGTTTATGATTGACAGATAAATGTGACCTTATTTGGAGGTCCTTTCATGCCTCACTGTTATCTCTCATTCCTTGACTTAATGACTTAACGTGCTTCTATTTTACATTGTAATTGTCGATATTTTGACAATAGGGCTTCCATAGGCCCTGTGGCATTTAAGTCATGTTGTGCGCAGTGTTGCTAGGCTAATAGATGGACGCACATGAGAGCTGTCAGCTTTGAAATGTGATGCAGACAACCTTTAAATGATGAATGTGGTCATGATTGAAGCATAAGAAAAAGCATTGTTTATGAAGTATGATCAATGGTTTATTTGTTTACTGGAAAACCAATCCATTTGTCAGCCAGGATATGCGTGAAACATTGCTTGAGGAGGGACATTGATCATGTGTGTCGTTATAAGGCGCATTGTCAAATCGTCTGATGCAGTTTTCAAATGATTATACAGAATCAAGTTTGTTTTATCATGCATAATACAATTTATTATGTATAAAAGTATGATTCTATGCTCTGGAAGAAATTAAATTAAATTAAATTAAAACAACTGTATATGTTTGATGTGTTTATCATACAACAGATGTGGCTTTGGGATTTAGAAGTGAAATAATAGTAATTGATTGTGTTTGTCTAAGTGTCTTATGAATGTTCACATTATCGATGGCACAGGATAAGCACCATTGTCATGTCACACGCATTTGTCACAATTAGTTATTGTCTGTTTATGGAGCTTGTCTAAGGGGAGTTGCACTGTGCACTGGACTGCACATTTGTATTCGTTGACTGTATCTCCACCTGTATATCCACCTTTAGCCTTTGATTGAGCCTGGTGGAAATGGAAATGTTAAGTTGAACTTTGAGGGCAGTCCTTATTCTACCCAACCTCAAAAGTTGGGTGAATGAGCATCACAGGACCACAAAGGGCCTACACAACATTTACTATATGAAGTCCAGCACCTCTGAGCCATTCCATTGTGTACATTCCGCTGCTAGGCAACTCTCTCAACTTTATTGTAAACATTGTATAGAACATTGTATAGAACCTTTCCACTCTTGCACCTCAGCATAATGCCATTGTCCACTATGGCAAAGCCTTGGTCTACATTCAAACCCCCGAACAATAATGACAACTTCTAACTTCACAATTCTGATTTATCCGTGGAAAACGGATAAAAAAACGGTTATATTTTGTCATCATTCGAAACTGAGACGATGTACTTTGTAAGCTGCTATTCATGTACCAACAAGAAATTAGCATTGGATATTCAGTTTACGCTTATAGACTTCACAACAAAAAGGCCACAGCATTGTTGTGTCAGTTCAGTTCAAGTGATCTTTTCTTGAATAGATTCAATGCTAAACACATATTCTTCTGAATAGTTCACTTGAATTCATATTGACTTCACTTTATTTATTGAATCTGTTTATTTGTCAGGGACAGTGCATATTAATAAATGTATACCTAAAATAAATGTAGAAATGTATACATAATATGGTTATCCTTGTCAAATGTTTTCATTCATCGGGATTTAATATTACAGAGCCTTTGCATCAGTTTCAGATCACGTTATCCAAGCTTTACCACTGTGTACATACCTATAAATAATATGTTTTTACAACCGTTCATTTCGCCCTTTAATCCTCCCACTTATGTACACGACACACCAGCTCTTTCAAATTGATTATCTCATAATAGATGGTTTATAGTCACGCCACACCCTTTCTGTAACGTTATCAGTCTCTAGTGAATTCCAAACAAAAAGTTAAACGGGACTATTCAATAACAGACTTTGCTCTGCAATTGGAGAACTCTCTCATAAATATTTAGTTGTGTACAGAGTGGGTGACGCGACCGCAGGCGGGCTCACAGAACAGCTTCCTGCGATTTAGCAACAGGAAGTGGCAATAAGACAGGAAGATCTCCTCCTTCCTCTGTTCTGAGTGAAGTGTCTTGGCATCCTCTTCTTGTCACATTCCTCGCATGTCTCCGGTTTGAATGACGAGCGCGTCACCTCACCTCAACGCGTTGAGGTGGCTGTGGATTCAACACCGACTAAAGCCCTCTGCGTGGACACATTTTTTGCGTGAACCACATGTAGCAATTAGCTCCTTACTGCACACCACCACGGAAAGTGGCTTTTTCTGGGCTCCTCCAATCGAAGGACACAGCCACCACAGCACATACCACAAAAATCAACAAGTCAACAATGGTCACCATAGTTTCCATATTTTAAATTCTCAACACAAAATACAATCTGCCACTTTCTCGGGAGCCTTGCATGGTTTTGAGTTGTTATGGTGTTAACTTCCCATCAAGCAATTCACCACACGAATCCATCCATCCATCCATAATATGGCCAGAACAGCTCAACGAACAACTAATGCATTTTGTTTTAATGCAGTTCTCAGGGTTATAAATTCCGGTGCACTCGGTTGGCTTTTTTGAACACTCAACTTAGCCACGCTTACCCCAAAGCTACCTCTCAATACCAGGAACCCCCTTAACAGCTTTCTGTGAAGTTTCCTCCTCCGTGACTGACAAAACCCACTGATGCTGTAAGTGCTATGGGTTGGGGAGGGAGGGTGCAGGGTGCAGGGTGTTTTATCTGTCTTTGACTACTGTGGTGTGAAGGCAGCGTGACTTGGCCTTGCCTGCAAACAAGGGGGGCGAAGGAACCTGAGAGCATAACGAGAACGCCGGATGTATGCGTGTACACACTGACGATATTTTGTGCTCTGTCTCTTTTCAGTGACTGAGGTCGGGTCCAGGTCTGCATTGTGTTCAGTGCTGATTTTGATCGTTCCGTTTCGGCACTCTGTGTCCACTTCATCAATAAAATACATTGATGTGAGAACCTCATTCCTTCCTTTGAGCCCGATCGCTCGAGTCACTGAGGCAGGCAGGGCTCACAGCCAACCCAAAGAAGTGCAATTGGACAGAGGGATGTCCAGAGGTTTTTGGGGTACCATTTAGGTGGTGGGCTTGTCCTCCATGGCTTGAGACCAAAAAGCAAGCATTCTTGGTACTGGCTGGCTCTACTACAGGTGGTTCATCCCTGCGTTCTCTGAGCTGACCAGTCCCATGACCAAGCTCAACCTCACCCGGAAGGCTGCTTCAGATCCAGTCCAGTGGACCGAGTGGCACCAGACAGTCTTTGAGGGGCTTAAAAAGGCTCTCTGTGGGGAGCCGATCCTACATGGGGCGACAGTAACTCAGGGTTGACTGGCAACAGGAAGGTTGCTGGTTCGATCCCCTGTTCCTCCTATCGATCCCTGAGCAAGACACCTAAGCAAGAGGGGTGGTACAGCACAGTGTTTGAGTGTTTGGCTGTCAAGCGGGCCAGTCGACGCCCTACGATACGACTACTACTACCTCCAGGGGACGCTCATGCGCTCTGTGTGGCCCTGCTTCACTGGCTCCACTGCATGAAGGGCACCGACGCGCGGACGATCAGCCGTCGATGTCTCGCTTGTTCTACAGCCGTTTCAAGTTCAAGGTGATCCGTCGGCCGGGGGGGGCACAGATGGTGGAGGTTGTCTTCCTTCCCCGCCTGTCAGAGCGAAGGGGGTGAGGGGGGAGGGGGAAGGGAGAGTCGGTTTGTCGGCCGGACGGCCCACCAGCGCCACCACCACCCAGCCTGAGGCGGGTGGTGTGAAGGGGTTGGGGCTTGTGAAGGGGGTGGGGCTTGTTCGTCGGCTACACAAAGAGAAAGCAGGATATGGCGTATACATACGTACATATACTGACGGTATTCTGTGCGGTTGTGTCCAGGTCTCATTCTGCCATCCAGTTCCTGTGATGCGGTTTGAGTGGAGTAGTGTGCAGCAATCTGTGTCCACGAAGTCGTCAATAAAATACATTGATTTCGTTCCTTTGAGTCCGGAAGTAGCGCCGGTCACGCTCCAACTGTATATTTATATTTATCACATATGATTATTTTTATTATGCACATGTGCACTCAAGCAGCAGGATCGATAGGGGGGCACCAAAACAACGCGAGAGATTGATTTTGAACATTTGAGAAAGGGGGCCGTGCATCCGAGTGAGTAATGGCGTTCACAAGCTACAGGCTGTGAAGCACATCACATCTGTGTTTGGTGGGGGGAGGGGAGCTCAATGTGTGTGCGTGTGTGTGTGTGTGTGTGTGTGTGTGTGTGTGTGTGCATGGTCCATCTCGTAACTGATTTCTTCGAAGGTCTCATCTTACCTCCTTTTCATTCTCTCCTCAGCCAAGCTGCCTCCCTGAGTTCCTGAAATCTGATCCGTGACTCAGCCCCCCTCCCCCCCACACACTCACACACACACACACACACACACACACACACACACACACACACACACACACACACACACACACACACACACACACACACACACACACAAACACATCCCTACTCCCACATTCCTCCCCCACCCCCCCCTCCCCCTCTCCCCCTTGCCTCTGCCCTCTGTCTGATCTCACATTTCTGGCAGACCTACAGCAGATTGTTTATTTTGCTGGACATGGAGGAAACGTGGGTGGGGGGTGGTGGTGAGGGGTGGTGGGGTGACTGGCTGGGGGTTCCTCACTGGTCTAAGATTTACTGCCCCCCCACCCCCCCATGGTATATGATGCACATCCAGGGGCGGGCCCCTCGCTCTGTGTGTGAAGGCTTACGTCATGTCGTGTTACAAGCGACAAAAAACAGAAAGAAAAACAAACACATTTTCTGATCGTAATAAAAAGTATGCAATGTTACAAAGTAGTTAGCCTCGTGTTTAGCTTAAAGGTTCTGGGTCCCAATGCCCAACGTCCACTCGAATGAAAATGTCTGCTAAATTACTAAATATTTAATATTTAATTCCAGGCTGTGCACAATTCAAACGTTTGATGTCACAGACAACATATGCTAATATCTACTTTTCTCCTAAACCCCCACCCCCGTATTTATGATCAGTAATTTCACACTAACACGAGGGAAAGAGCTTTCTGACCGAAGGCGTAAAGACTCTCGACCCCAGCTGACCCCTCAAGTACTCTCTGCCTCTCCAGCCGGGGCCCACAGATGCTGCTAACAACCGTAGCTCCACTACGGCCTCATGAAACCGCTCCCATCTCACAAGTTCACATTCGGTTTCTCTCGGAATGTCGGAAAAATACTAAAATGCTCTGACCAATCAGTGCTCGGGGGGGGAGGGAGTTGTTTTGTGATACAATGTTAAAAGATTAACAGAAGGCTTTTCCTCATTTAGAATATTTTTTTGTTAGTTTCAACCGGATTCGACGAGAGGAAATCAATTCCTGCCCCGCCGAGGCCAGTTTGATATTCATTATGAAACAAATATCTGGATGACTAATAGCTCTAACTCACACTCTACCTACCGCAGATCTACAACGTGGAAACATAAGTCATTCGAGCAGCTATAGATCTACGCTGTGGAAATGCATGAAGTCATTCTTCAGCTATCCCTTTGATTAGTTCCATGCCTCTTCTGAATGTTCCTTCGAGTGTAGGCTAGGCTAGGCTACAACGCAGCTGGACGGCCACATAGAAATTCTACTTTTTGAGGAACGTGACATGAACAAACAATAGTAGTATACATAGCATGCTACAAATGCTAATACCATGCTACTAAATTAAACAATCGATAGACCTTTGTTTGCTTTGTAGGATCGGCTCTGCTAGCTAATTCATGAGCTGTCCTGTGGAAACAAAACTGTGTTTTAATAACCTCCGTTAATTACACAGTTGAATAATGAGAGAGAGAGAGAGAGAGAGAGAGAGAGAGAGAGAGAGAGAGAGAGAGAGAGAGAGAGAGAGAGAGAGAAAGAGAGAGAGAGAGAGAGAGAGAGAGAGACACACACACACAATGATGACTAATAGACAGAACAACTCAAAGAATATGGTTAATATAATAGCAATAATTGTGAGACTGAATAAAGCCCACCGATTGTGATTATCGGGTTGGCAAGACACGGAAATCAGAAAATCAGATCAGAAGATCAGAGTGACTGCTTATCAGGAGAACACTTCCCTGAGCCAGAACCACAGCAAAGCAGAGGGTCACTTCTTCAGCCCTGCCGTAAATCCCCGGTGGAGCGGAACCCTGCAGACACGGCCGCCTCCATTAAGCAGATCCTGAACCTTTTATCTGAATTGGGGTTGTTTGGGGGTAATCTGGGAGTGGAAGTCACTCTCCACGGGCTAAGAGGTTGAGGTTGGAATGTGTGTGAGTGTGAGAGGGGGGGGGTCATGGATCTAGGTCTCCCAGGGGCCACAGGAGCCAGGCCTCTGGAGCCCTGCTGCTCCAGACCAACCCCACACAATGGACGGCCCGGTCCAAGAAAATGCGCTCCGGCTGGGGGGGGGGGGGGGGGGGGACTGGAGCCGATGAGGGCTCAGCCCTTCATCCTGTTACCCTGCTCCTTTAAGCTCAGAGTCCTACAAGACATGGCCGCACAAGTATCCAACACTTTATGCAAATATTCATCTGGATACGGAAACATTGGTTCACCCGTTTGAAACACGAAGGTGAAACTTTAGTGTCGACAAGAACTAACCACCCCGCCGTGTTGCAGTCAGTGTTTAGTCACTCACCAGACAGGAAACCACAGTGGAACACCAACAGACGAGTTGGACAAGAATGCAAACAATTTAAGGAGATACTGTCACGTGGCCCTGGGGAAGCCCCCAGAAGACTCTAGACTGGTGAAGACTACAGACTGATGAAGACTATAGACTGGTAAAGACCAGACTGGTGAAGATCAGACTGGTGAACAATAGAGACTGATGAAGATAAGAATCTGGTGAAGACTTGAGTCTGGTATAGACTAGAGAGTGATGAAGACCAGAGACTAGTGAAGACTACAGACTGGTGAAGACTATAGACTGGTAAAGACCAGACTGGTGAAGACTAAAGACTAGTGAAGACTAAAGACTGGTGAAGACCATAGACTGGTGAAGCCCATAGACTGGTGAAGACTATAGACTGGTAAATACCAGACTCCTGAAGACTATAGACTGGTGAAGACTATAGACTGGTAAATATACCAGACTGCTGAAGACTAAAGACTGGTGAAGACCAGACTGGTGAAGACTAAAGACTAGTGAAGACTAAAGACTGGTGAAGACCATAGACTGGTGAAGCCCACAGACTGGTAAAGACCAGACTGGTGAAGACTATAGACTGGTAAAGACCATAGACTGGTGAAGACTATAGACTGGTAAATATAACAGACTGCTGAAGACTATAGACTGGTGAAGACTTGTGAATACCAGACTGCTGACGACTATAGACTAATGAAGAGCAGAGGCTGGTAAAGAACAGAGACTGGTGAAGACTATAGACTTGTGAACACAAGTCAAACAAACAGTGGCAGAGCTGCCACACAGACACACAACACTGTATTTCTATTGAACTGCCATTCATTTAAATGATTTAAACCTCAACAATTGACAATCCTCCTTATTGGTGTTAATTCTATTTCTCAGAGGGTGCCATGCTGAATGGATTCAATGGGGGGTAAAAAGTCACCAGGACTTGGTTTTACCACGGCGCCATCTGCTGCCTGTTGTGGTGAAGCACTGCCGCCTGTGTGTGGCCTGATGTAGGCCACTGGGCTGTTAAGGGGTTAACATTGTATTATGACATTTTAATTTTCGTTTGCCGGCCATTGCGTTTCACATCCGGTGGTTACATGTCCATGCTGTGCTTGCACAGGGTCATACATTTTAGCCAGTTGCAGTAATGGGTAAATGGACCACCAATAACAGCAAGCTAACCATATTAATGTTTACACCTCATGATGCATCTCGTGCTATCATTCACCGAGACCTATCTCCATAACTAATCGAGATACAACTGACTTATGTGGTCACTTATATCCAGTTTGCACTTTGTGAGGCACATTAGGGCACAGTCTCTATCAATACCAAGGTATTGTTAAATATCACAGGCTGTAAAATAAAGTGGAACATAGACTGTTGTCAATATAATATCAATAACATGAAATACCAAGTGAACAACACCTTTAAATAGCACGGACGAGCAGCTTTTGTAACTTGTGTGCGTGCGTGTGTGTGTGCGTGCGTGTGTGTGTGTGAAAGCAGAAAGAAGAACCCTCCAACACCAACCACCACCCAGCGCGACCTCTATCCGCGCGCTGATTGGCTGGCGGTCCGGTAAGGCGGAAGCGTATCCGCGCGCCCAATGGCTGGCATCCAGTAGAACGGAAGCGTATCTGCGCGCTGATTGGCTGGCGGCCAGTAAGACGGAAGTGTGCCGGTTGGGGATTCCCCGAGGGAAGTTCCCAACTCAACCAGTGTACTCAGTGACTCCACTGAATGTACACTTATAACCAAACACTTTGCTGTCCGATGCTCTTTCCTGTCTCTTTCATGCCGTCTCGAACTCTTGTTTCCCACCCAGACCGATGTAACAACACCGTGACTTTGCTCGGATGAAGGTAAGGATGAACTTTGTGACGTAACTTGGATGTTATTTGGGTAGAAAGTGCCCCAATGTGCTGAAGTATTGCTGCAAAGAATACGGAACAAATTATATCTTCACAGCCTTGTCACTGTTGTGTGCTTTTATTCTTTAAATTGTGCTGCAATATCAGATATTGTGCTTGCCAATGGTTGTTCACCATAACTATTTGTTTAAAAGATATATTGTTTGTTTTGTATACTTTGTTGCATGCAAAGGACGTTTCACAGAAGCAGAAATACTTTTAGCAGGTTAGGATTTAATTTGATTGAATAGGCCTACTGAGTAGGAAACGTCACAGTTGTGGAAATAAAAACCATAGTCCTTAATATACATACTGCTGCCCAAAAAGTATTTTTGCCTTTCTTTACTTCTTTACTACTACTTACTTTTTTTCTGACACTAAAAGGTCTAAAACGTCGACACTAAGTTTGTACATTTGTTTATAGCAAAAATATTTCTGATCATATGAATTTGATTATCACTTTATGATAAAGACAAATCGTATTACAATGTTATTATTATTATTATTATGATTATTATTATGATTATTATTATGATTATTATCAATAATAACTAATAATAATAACATAATAATAATAATAATAATTTAATAACAATACAAAACGATGAATTCATACAAACTGCACAACAGTCAAGGGAATTTTACATTATATGGAACAGATCATTTAAAACTCACCCACCAACAAAAAGTAAAGTTGTAGGATATTGCATCATTTGAGTTCAATTATCGAACTGCTAAATTGTGTAACTTATTATTAAAAAAAAATCCATTGATTATTCCATTCTAGATTCTAGCTTTTTGATTTTATTTCTTGATACAATTAGGGTTTTTAAACAAAAAGACAAAAAGTCTTTGAGCACTGTTAATAACCAACGTATACAAATCTGCAGTCAATAATAGTAGCTAATAATGAGCTTCTTGCGGGAAAGAGTCTGTGTGTGTGTGTGTGTGTGTGTGTGTGTGTGCGCGCGTGTGCGTGTGCGTGAGGTGTGGGTGTGGGTTGGAGAACGTTCCTCTGAGTTGAAATGTCAGACGTGTGATTGATGTGTGACAGCAGCACTGATGTCTGCCGTGTCGGGGATGATCGTGGATCAGACGGCATGGAGAGGAACATGGGAGAGCAGGTGAACAAGGCCTTCGAGGTCTACCGCAAGGCCTCCATCGAGAAGGACCTCGCTAAGAAGGAGCTGGAGAAGACGGTAACTAGACGAGAGAGGTCGATGGTGGTGTGGAGAGCAGGCTGCAGCCAATCGCACACGTCGCCTTTGACCTCATTCGGTTCAGGCGACGTTGCTAACAGAACAGAACTGTGTGAAGTGTTGCGTCTCACTCTCACTTATCTGATTAATTTGTTACAGTATTAACGGAGTTGGCGAATGTGAACAAACTTTTCTTTCTTTTTATTTAACAGACTGAATTCTACGTACGTTACACTCAAGAGCTAAAGCAGCAGATCGAGGAGCAGCGGGAGATAATCACGAAACTTGAAGCCCAGCTGTTGTCATCGGCCGCCCATCAGCCCGCAGCAGGTCAGTGCTAGAGAGAGGCAACACGGTCGCTCCGATGGTCACGTTGTTGATCTGTGGACAGCAGGATGCGCAGCCCGTGCACACCCGGCCTGAATACATGTGATAGCCTCACGTTCCTCCCCGCCTCACCCAGCATCCTGTGTGCTGCTGCTGCTGCTGCTGCTGCTTGTGTTCCGCAGGGGAGATTAAATGCGAGGCCAGAAGACAAGGCCCCTGCCCCAGGAAGCGGGAGGAGCCAGCGGCGGTGGAGGCGACCGTGCTGGCGGGGCCGGGGGCGGCGGCGGCATCAGTGGCGGTGGTGGGGTCCTGTGTCCATCGTCCATCGGACAGAACCAATGACTTTAGGAAAACGCGCTATGTGGTAGGTGGAATGGAGCTGCACATGCTCAGTACGTTCCGTCAGACACACATCCCAAACCACTTACAAGGCTGAGGACAATGAAAGCACACAATCGTAGGGAGAGTATGGTAGTAAGATAAAATAAGATAGAACTTTATTAATCCCGAAGGAAATTCTTGTGCCAGAGGTTGCTCAAAATACCAACAACATAAGCATAGCAATAGAATAATAAACAATAGAGTAATAAACAATAGAATAATAAAATAATACATTTACACATTTACAGTGAATAAGCCTAAGGAAAAAATATAGGTAAGATATTCAGTAAACAAAACAAGTTGGCAATGGTATTGAGAAGTAGTATTAAGAAGTAGTATTGCACATGAGTGATGTACAACCTAGTTACAGCATACCTCGTTACAACTACTGGTGCAGAGTAGCCACAGGAATCACTTTTTTAGTATTTATTTTAGTTCTTTAATTATTTTGTGGTAGCGTGAGATGTCAACAGATGTCACCAAGCAATTGTGCTCTGCGTAGTTTCTGCTAATTAAATTCCTTACATTTAGACATGTCTGCCTGACTTAAAACACAAACCGACATATTTTGACAGACACTCGCTGTGATTAAATGTCACAGAACAATCATTTGTTGAACAGGAAACAATAATCTGATTCATACAACGTCTTATCAATCTTATAAACTCCCAGCTTTCCTTCTAATGTGCGATCTGTAAAACATTGTTGTCTTAGCCATCATACATGTTGGGTCAACAATAAGTAAAAGTAATAATAACACACTGTATGAATGTATAAGTAAAAGTCCTGCATTGAAAATATTACTTAAGTAAAAGTAGGAAAGTATTAGCATAAAAAAGTACTTAAAGTAAAAGTACTCATTATGCAGAATGATGATGAAGAAAATAGAAGTACTCTAGTAAAGTAATATTCCCTCAGATTTGTACTTAGTTACAGTACTTGAGTAAATGTAGCCTACTTAGTTACTTTCCATCACTCCTGCTCACTAACAATATGTTCTCTCATGTTATGTCTGGTTCTCTCATGTTATGTCTGGTTCTCTCATGTTATGTCTGGTTCTCTCATGTTATGTCTCCTCACTACCGGTACGTTCTCTCATGTTATGTCTGGTTCTCTCATGTTATGTCTCCTCACTACCGGTACGTTCTCTCATGTTATGTCTGGTTCTCTCATGTTATGTCTCCTCACTACCGGTACGTTCTCTCATGTTATGTCTGGTTCTCTCATGTTATGTCTGGTTCTCTAATGTTATGTCTGGTTCTCTCATGTTATGTCTGCTCACTACCGGTACGTTCTCTCATGTCATGTCTGGTTCTCTCATGTTATGTCTGCTCACTACCTGTTTAACCGCTTAGAAACACACAAGCGCCTATTGTGAAAATGAATTGTGAACTACTCTCGAATGCAATAACCCCCCAACTCCAAAACGGTAGGGAAGCAAGTAGAGGTGCACCAGCACAAGATACATACAGAGGGATCATTGGGCAATAGCGTCTTATGAGGTTATTGTGTGCGTGGCTGCAAAATGCGTTTGAGCGCGAGATAAGTGCAGTTTGGACATCCATGCCTCTCGCGACTAAACGCTTGGTGTTTGATGCCTAAACCGATGTTGCCCCACTGTCTTATGATGTACTCATGCCCACACAAGCATTGGTAAGGTCGGATAAACGTTTCCATGAAAGTTGTGAAGACCCATCACCTTTTACTGTTTAACCGCTTAGAAACACACAAGCGCCTATTGTGAAAATGAATTGTGAACTACTCTCGAATGCAATAACCCCCCAACTCCAAAACGGTAGGGAAGCAAGTAGAGGTGCACCAGCACAAGATACATACAGAGGGATCATTGGGCAATAGCGTCTTATGAGGTTATTGTGTGCGTGGCTGCAAAATGCGTTTGAGCGCGAGATAAGTGCAGTTTGGACATCCATGCCTCTCGCGACTAAACGCTTGGTGTTTGATGCCTAAACCGATGTTGCCCCACTGTCTTATGATGTACTCATGCCCACACAAGCATTGGTAAGGTCGGATAAACGTTTCCATGAAAGTTGTGAAGACCCATCACCTTTTACTGTTTAACCGCTTAGAAACACACAAGCGCCTATTGTGAAAATGAATTGTGAACTACTCTCGAATGCAATAACCCCCCAACTCCAAAACGGTAGGGAAGCAAGTAGAGGTGCACCAGCACAAGATACATACAGAGGGATCATTGGGCAATAGCGTCTTATGAGGTTATTGTGTGCGTGGCTGCAAAATGCGTTTGAGCGCGAGATAAGTGCAGTTTGGACATCCATGCCTCTCGCGACTAAACGCTTGGTGTTTGATGCCTAAACCGATGTTGCCCCACTGTCTTATGATGTACTCATGCCCACACAAGCATTGGTAAGGTCGGATAAACGTTTCCATGAAAGTTGTGAAGACCCATCACCTTTTACTGTTTAACCGCTTAGAAACACACAAGCGCCTATTGTGAAAATGAATTGTGAACTACTCTCGAATGCAATAACCCCCCAACTCCAAAACGGTAGGGAAGCAAGTAGAGGTGCACCAGCACAAGATACATACAGAGGGATCATTGGGCAATAGCGTCTTATGAGGTTATTGTGTGCGTGGCTGCAAAATGCGTTTGAGCGCGAGATAAGTGCAGTTTGGACATCCATGCCTCTCGCGACTAAACGCTTGGTGTTTGATGCCTAAACCGATGTTGCCCCACTGTCTTATGATGTACTCATGCCCACACAAGCATTGGTAAGGTCGGATAAACGTTTCCATGAAAGTTGTGAAGACCCATCACCTTTTACTGTTTAACCGCTTAGAAACACACAAGCGCCTATTGTGAAAATGAATTGTGAACTACTCTCGAATGCAATAACCCCCCAACTCCAAAACGGTAGGGAAGCAAGTAGAGGTGCACCAGCACAAGATACATACAGAGGGATCATTGGGCAATAGCGTCTTATGAGGTTATTGTGTGCGTGGCTGCAAAATGCGTTTGAGCGCGAGATAAGTGCAGTTTGGACATCCATGCCTCTCGCGACTAAACGCTTGGTGTTTGATGCCTAAACCGATGTTGCCCCACTGTCTTATGATGTACTCATGCCCACACAAGCATTGGTAAGGTCGGATAAACGTTTCCATGAAAGTTGTGAAGACCCATCACCTTTTACTGTTTAACCGCTTAGAAACACACAAGCGCCTATTGTGAAAATGAATTGTGAACTACTCTCGAATGCAATAACCCCCCAACTCCAAAACGGTAGGGAAGCAAGTAGAGGTGCACCAGCACAAGATACATACAGAGGGATCATTGGGCAATAGCGTCTTATGAGGTTATTGTGTGCGTGGCTGCAAAATGCGTTTGAGCGCGAGATAAGTGCAGTTTGGACATCCATGCCTCTCGCGACTAAACGCTTGGTGTTTGATGCCTAAACCGATGTTGCCCCACTGTCTTATGATGTACTCATGCCCACACAAGCATTGGTAAGGTCGGATAAACGTTTCCATGAAAGTTGTGAAGACCCATCACAACTTTCATGGAAACGTTTATCCGACCTTACCAATGCTTGTGGTACTAGATGAGATAAGATCTGAATGTAGAGAACCCTCAATACACTTTCTAATTATAGCATTTGAGTATAGCTGAGAAGGTCAGGGAACTTAGAGATGCATCACGCCATAGGAAGTACTGTGTGTGTAAAGATAGAGAGTAGTATTTGAAGCGTATGCTAGCACTGGGAAATGGGAATATAACTCCCCAATCCAAACGGGATATTGTGAATGTATAGTGTCGTAAAAGTAGCACGGTATATGGCAACAAGCACAAAGATTACATACAAGGAGGGATCATTGGGGCAAATAACCACAGCCTTATGAGCTATATCGAGAGGATTGCTGTTGGGCCTTCAGGTCGAGAATTGCGATATGAGTAAGAGTGTCGTTTATCCTGCTCTTGATACTATATTAGTTGCGTTTTTGCACCATCCAAGTTGGCCAGCGCAGTGCTTCTCACACGCACGGCGCCAAATAAAGAAAGATGACTGGGCGTGGATTGTGTTCTTTTGCCGAACACTGAGGTGGATGCTTTTTTGCCTGTAATTGCGTTCAACCACTGGGGTCGTAAAACGATAGTACTACAGCTAGCAAACTCCGCAGCTATATGTATCACTCAAGCAAATCGGTTTAAGTCGGATTAACGTCTCTTGTTCACATCGCAAGGTGATATGTAAGACCATACAGCTGAAATCTTATAACTCGGAGTGTTTATCACTCGAAGCGTATTATTTAGAAACACTCTCACACAAGACGAGCACTTAATATGTCTGGAGGAATATAACATGAATCTCACTATAACAACTAGCTACTCTAAAAGCAAACTTTCATATGGATCTGCTACACCCTCAGTCGTCTTCAAAATGGGTAGGGTGACAATTAGCCAAGTTAGAGTGCAACTCTTCAGGGAGAGAGGACTTACATGAGAGAAGGGGACACGATTTGGGGTTCTGTAACTGGTTTTGCATTACCATTGGACGGATCAGTTCTGAAATCTTTAGGTGGACTTTTTGTCGCCTGGTTAGAAATTGTATCTGCTGGAATTTCCCTTGAATGGCTTCAAATACTTCCAGCATGTCTTGACTAGAAAACAAACAAACACAAAGTTTCAGGTGAACAGCTCCATTTAGCGAGTACTGTTTACAAGAATTTGAAATAAAATGTAATACACAAATAGACACATACTTGTCCAAGTTGCTATTTACAGGTAACTTAGGAGCAACAGCCATGGCAGTTTCCACATTCTCCTTCTGAAAGGCATTGGGGGTATAGAAGAGCTTCGTGACTTAATATACGGTTTCTCATGAAAGTTGTGCAGAGCTCCTGCCATTCTATATAACTCATTGGTAATTAGCGCCATGCGCGTTAACCAGCCCATTAAGAAAAGTATCACACAGCAACGCTCTCATTTCGCTTTGGCACTGAGAATTGTGAGAAACTACCAGAAAGACACAATGATCGGAATTGTAACAACTTTGTAACTCTACTTTTCACAACATAAACTTACCTATAAACGGGTAGGGGAAGCAAGTAAGGAACTGATGTTGACGCACTCTTATATACAATTTAATAGTTAAGACAGAAGGGAGAGCCATGTTAGTGTATGTAGGAACACAGACTTAAGCGGCGTTCTTCTGATGAATATAAAATCTATGCGATGGGGCTGCAGTACATATGTTATGGAGCGTCGAGGATCAGTGCAGTTTGGACAATCCTCATCTAGCACTCCTCTCTCGTCTGAGCACTTCATCAAAGACGTTAGAGTTTATGGTAACCTGCCCTAGAAAAACTCGACGCCAGCCACTGGGAGCTCTTAACATGAGAGAACCCGAACTGACATGATGAGAACCAGTGAATGGTAACCATTCGATTAGAGGACACCGCACACCAAGCATTGGTAAGTAGTGGGAGCAGGACAGAACATGAGAGAACCAGACACATTAACATGAGAGAACCAGACATAACATGAGAGAACGTACCGGTAGTGAGGAGACATAACATGAGAGAACCAGACATGACATGAGAGAACCAGACATAACATGAGAGAACGTACCGGTAGTGAGAGACATAACATGAGAGAACCAGACATGACATGAGAGAACGTACCGGTAGTGAGGAGACATAACATGAGAGAACCAGACATAACATGAGAGAACGTACCGGTAGTGAGGAGACATAACATGAGAGAACCAGACATAACATGAGAGAACGTACCGGTAGTGAGGAGACATAACATGAGAGAACCAGACATAACATGAGAGAACGTACCGGTAGTGAGGAGACATAACATGAGAGAACCAGACATAACATGAGAGAACGTACCGGTAGTGAGGAGACATAACATGAGAGAACCAGACATAACATGAGAGAACGTACCGGTAGTGAGGAGACATAACATGAGAGAACCAGACATAACATGAGAGAACGTACCGGTAGTGAGGAGACATAACATGAGAGAACCAGACATAACATGAGAGAACGTACCGGTAGTGAGGAGACATAACATGAGAGAACCAGACATAACATGAGAGAACGTACCGGTAGTGAGGAGACATAACATGAGAGAACCAGACATAACATGAGAGAACGTACCGGTAGTGAGGAGACATAACATGAGAGAACCAGACATAACATGAGAGAACGTACCGGTAGTGAGGAGACATAACATGAGAGAACCAGACATAACATGAGAGAACGTACCGGTAGTGAGGAGACATAACATGAGAGAACCAGACATAACATGAGAGAACGTACCGGTAGTGAGGAGACATAACATGAGAGAACCAGACATAACATGAGAGAACGTACCGGTAGTGAGGAGACATAACATGAGAGAACCAGACATAACATGAGAGAACGTACCGGTAGTGAGGAGACATAACATGAGAGAACCAGACATAACATGAGAGAACGTACCGGTAGTGAGGAGACATAACATGAGAGAACCAGACATAACATGAGAGAACGTACCGGTAGTGAGGAGACATAACATGAGAGAACCAGACATAACATGAGAGAACGTACCGGTAGTGAGGAGACATAACATGAGAGAACCAGACATAACATGAGAGAACATACCGGTGGTGAGGAGACATAACATGAGAGAACGTACCGGTAGTGAGGAGACATAACATGAGAGAACCAGACATAACATGAGAGAACATACCGGTGGTGAGGAGACATAACATGAGAGAACGTACCGGTAGTGAGGAGACATAACATGAGAGAACCAGACATAACATGAGAGAACATACCGGTGGTGAGGAGACATAACATGAGAGAACGTACCGGTAGTGAGGAGACATAACATGAGAGAACCAGACATAACATGAGAGAACATACCGGTGGTGAGGAGACATAACATGAGAGAACGTACCGGTAGTGAGGAGACATAACATGAGAGAACCAGACATAACATGAGAGAACCAGACATAACATGAGAGAACGTACCGGTAGTGAGGAGACATAACATGAGACTCACTACCGGTACGTTCTCTCATGTTATGTCTGGTTCTCTCATGTTATGTCTCCTCACTACCGGTACGTTCTCTCATGTTATGTCTGGTTCTCTCATGTTATGTCTCCTCACTACCGGTACGTTCTCTCATGTTATGTCTGGTTCTCTCATGTTATGTCTCCTCACTACCGGTACGTTCTCTCATGTTATGTCTGGTTCTCTCATGTTATGTCTCCTCACTACCGGTACGTTCTCTCATGTTATGTCTGGTTCTCTCATGTTATGTCTCCTCACTACCGGTACGTTCTCTCATGTTATGTCTGTCTTGTTGCCTGCATCACGTACCGGTTCGGTTCTCGTCTATGTTATGGCTGGTCTCTCATGTTAGGCTCCTCCTACGGTACGTTCTCTCATTTATGCTGGTTCTCTCATAGTTGTCTCACTCACTACCGGTATGTTCTCTTCATGTTATGTCTGGTTCTCTCTATGTATGTCTTCTCACTACCGTGTACGTTCTCTCATGTTATGTCTGATTCTCTCATGTCATGTCTGGTTCTCTCATGGTGTGTCTCCTCACTACCGGTACGTTCTCTCATGTTATGTCTGGTTCTCTCATGTCATGTCTGGTTCTCTCATGGTGTGTCTGCTCACTACCGGTATGTTCTCTCATGTTATGTCTGGTTCTCTCATGTCATGTCTGGTTCTCTCATTGTTTATGTCTCCTCACTACCGGTATCGTTCTCATCATGTTATGTCTTGGTTCTCTCATGTTATGTCTGCTCCCACCAAAACCTACCCGGTTACCGTTCTTCTCAATGTTATGTCTGGTTCTCTCATGTCATGTCTGGTTCTCTCATGTTAAGTCTGCTCAGTACCGGTACGTTCTCTCTGAGGTCAACAGAGGGTGCTAGAGTATAATGGCAGCTTCTGTTTTCAGGCGCCTGCTGTTTCAACACTCAGGCTCTCTAACATGAGTTGTAAAGACTCAATAGTCAATATTATTTTAAATAGATTTACAATTTGTTACATTTCTTTGTCTTTCTGGTTTTTCAGAAGGAGAATGTGGAAACTGCCATGGCTGTTGCTCCTAAGTTACCTGTAAATAGCAACTTGGACAAGTATGTGTCTATTTGTGTATTACATTTTATTTCAAATTCTTGTAAACAGTACTCGCTAAATGGAGCTGTTCACCTGAAACTTTGTGTTTGTTTGTTTTCTAGTCAAGACATGCTGGAAGTATTTGAAGCCATTCAAGGGAAATTCCAGCAGATACAATTTCTAACCAGGCGACAAAAAGTCCACCTGAAGAGATTTCACGGGGGAACTGATCCGTCCAATGGTAATGCAAAAAAACACAGTTACAGACCAAGTTGCTTTATCTGTTTGTGAGATCTGAACCTGCATTTAGTTGTTTTTAATGTAATTACTTCAGAAAAAATGTTAAGTTTCACTTTCACTTGCGCTCAGGATATGTCATAACATAACTGCGAGTTTGCTAGCTTCTGTGTTGTTCTTGAACGCAATTACAGAGCAACACCTCATCAAGAACAATACAATCACTCTTTATTGGCCTCTTGAACTGCGCTGGCCAACTGTGAAAATAGAAAGAGCAGATAAACACATTTAATTATTCCACTGACAAATTCTGTGGGTGGTTGTGTAATTAGTACAACAATTAAATCTATATATCCATCCATCTCTCCATCTACCTATCTACCTATTTATCTACATCTATACCTCCAGCTATCTATCTATTGATTGATCGATTGACTATCTATCGATCTGTATATACAGTACTGCATATATGAGAGGGAGATTGGTCGTTCAATAAATGGTGACCAATAGCATGAACAGAAACAACAGCCGGCCGTGACACATTGGTAACACAAGCTAAATCGCTATGTTCTGAACGCCAGCAGTGTAATAAGTTAATATTTTCCCTGAGACAATCGTGTGTGTTTGTATATACAGTATACACACGTATATATATATATATATATATATATATATATATAACTATATACATTTATATTTATATGAAACCATGTGATTATTCTGCTGTGTAACAGACCAGCAGTTCTCCATGCCCATCCAGTGTACCGACGACATGGCAGAGCTGGCAGAGAGGCCCTGTGCCTTGGCTGAGCGGCCCTGCCAGTTGGCCCTGAGGTCACTCGGGGTCTCGGGGGTCTCCGTTTCCGGGGCCACTGCCAGGGCCGCCGGCATCAGGGCCACCGGCGATGTCCCACAAAACTCCACGGCGCTGGCGTCCCGCGGCGCCAGCCCGGAAGACCGCGACCTGGTAGACTCCCTGACCAGGCTCAGCGTGAAGTTCCCACCGGCGTTGGACTGCGAGTACGACTTCCTGAACAGTGCGCCGGAGAGACAGCCGGCGCCCGGGAAGCCCAGACCCTCGCGGATCGGCCTGCCCCTCCCCCTCCCCGCCGTGACGGAGGAGCTGGCCGCCACCGTGGACCACCGCGCCGCGCCGGCCTTCGGCTTCCCCCCACGCTCCCCCGCCTCCCACTGCGCCCCCCCCGCCTCCTCCCCTTCCCCCTCCTCCCCCTCCTCCTGCTCCTCCTCCTCCCTGCCGGAGAACGTGTGTGGACCCCACCAGGTGAGAGCTGCCGTGGGGGTCTCGGGGAACTAGTAGCACATTACCAGCCTGTGATTGGTCCCTGCTAATGGATGAGGGAGACGTGTGAAGTTGGGCAGGGGAAAAAAAGCATCGTCAATGCAATACAGATCTTCCATTCCTATCATTTATCGTAGACACTCACACTCGCATGTGATTTATTTATAACCGGTGTGGGAGACAGATGGATGCGTAGCGGTGTCTAAATCGGATAAAATATTTTCTTTTTGGACGTTTAAATGCTAATCCATGCCTCTTTACGTGCAACGCACAGAGCTAGTGTTTTCACTTGACATGGCTCGGCTATAACTGTTTTACCATGCATTCACAACGGATGACACCTTAAGCTAACACCATATAGTAACTCTTGACGTAAACAACACCGACTAGATTATTTCCTGTGGATAATATTGAGAGATATCGTACCGCTTAATCCAGTAAATCCACTTAACAGTCAAGCCACAAGCCAAGGTATCTCCCTTCTGTATTTTACTAACTTTCGCCTCACAGCTTCCCTTACCTTTCAATGTTAATGATACTAACAATCGTATAGGCCTACTTACTCCTTACACCAGGAATACACTCCAGCAAATGTAAACATTGTTTAACATTTGTTTAACATACATTTAACAATAAATGACACTGTGTGTGTTGTGTGTTGTGTGTTGTGTGTTGTGTGTTGTGTGTGTGTGTGTGGTGGCGGCCTCTGCACACACAGCCCCTCTGGAGTCCGGTCCTGCGTGAGCTGGAGCAGGGGGCCATAGGGGGCGGGGCCAGCGGTGGGGGCGGGGACAGCAGTCCCGACAAGTGTGCCTTCTGCCACGCCATCGTTCCACAGGACCGCATGAACAGCCACCTCTACCTGCACTTCTCACACAAGAGTGAAGCCGGCAGCAACTGACAATGTATGGGGAGGAGGAGGCATTCTGGGGGGGACAGGAGAGGAGGAGAGGGTCTGAGTGGACAGTCTTTGGACGGAGAGGAGGAGGAGAGGGTCTGAGTGGACAGCCTTTGGACGGAGAGGAGGAGGAGGAGAGGGTCTGAGTGGACAGTCTCTGGACAGCGAGGAAGAGGAGGAGAAGAGGGGTTCTGCGTGGACAGTCTCTGGACGGAGAGGAGGAGGAGGAGGAGGAGGAGGAGAGAGTGTGAGTGGACAGTCTCTCCCCTGACGGATTCTCAGCGACCCACTTCTTGCCCTTACTTCAATCCGCTGTTGTGGTTTTGTTTCCTTTTTCTTAAAAAAAAAAAAGAAAAAAAAGTTGTCGTTGCCTTTCACAGATCAGATTCCGTCTGGTTTATCAAATTAAATAAACAATATAAATGCCCACAATGCCACCACTGCCCTTCAGGTTTCAGAAAGTCTATCTGAGAGATGATTATGCAAGACACTGACATGTTCGTAATAAAGTCGTCATTACAACATGTGTTTTTTGTTCATTTATGTCGTTTGCAGACAAAGTGACGTTTGGGCCTGGAATGAAATGGGACATACATCTGATGTCAAAATACTTGTTTTTTGGTTTGTTATTATAAAAAACACATTTTATGTTCACAGACCGAAACAAATGTCAATACATATTTTTCTGAATTCAAACAGGAGCTTGAGCTTCGCTAATAAATGTATATTTTTGATAATACCATTTATTTGTCTTTTGAATAAATGTGATTCACATTTATTCATGTTGCTGCATAAGGTGACATTGGTGGATGTGTTCATATTCACATTATGTGAATATGAACACATCCACCAATGTCACCTTATGCAGCAACATGAATTATCTAAACTAAGGTTGGGGACATTACAATTTGGAAAACATTTTCAACATCTTCAATAAAACGTGTTGCTCACTATTTTGAGCATTTCAAGCTCTGTGCTCAACGATTAATCACCAGCGTCCTTAGTATCGAGTATGGAATGACTTCAATTCATTAAATACTTTAAAAGTTACAACACACAGCATATGCTCATTGAAATCTAAGACGTGGTTTACGGGTTTACAAATAGCCTTAGACACATACTTATTGTTCTTTTAGATGCACAGTTATGCTGCTATTTATAGATAAATGCTTGCAGCCTTGGCTAATGTAATGTTCTTCAAATATTCAAAGAACAATTCATTTGATTGCCAAATGAATTGTGTTTAACTCCCTGAACAATGGACATAATGTACACCCACTCATGCGCCATTATATTAAAACTAGAATATTGTATATTATTATTATTATTATTATTATTATATAGCATGTGTTATATGTATTATTATATAGAATAAGTAATGAGTTAATTATTCTATAATTCGCAATTCTAAGTTAACATAGCATGTTTGCCATGTTAACTTTTAACAACAGACCGCTTTTCAAGTCCCATTAATTGTGAGTGAATGGGCCGACCGGACAAGCATTCATTATTATAAGTGTGTGCTTTAACTTACTTTTTAAGTATTTAAACTTCCCATATACATGCACAGGATGTTACAGTGCACAAAATATAACCATATAAAATCTATAAACTGTCACTACTCACACAGACATGTTACAGATCAAAATGCTGATGCATGATTACTTTTTACAATAAATACCAAATTTCTCTCACCAGACCTCAACTCCTTTTCATACAAAATACTACAACACTAATTCAAACTTTACTTACTAACTTACTGTCCAAAATTCTATACAATGACTCAAAACTTACGATTTATATTTTTGAATGACTTTTAAACGAGGAACACCCTAGCAACCACCTATACCATCAAAACCACCTGGATAACCATAGCGACCACCCAGAACATAACAACCACCAAGAACAACCTAGCGACCTCCTAGAACAGGGGCGGCCAACCAGTCAGAGACGAAGAGCCAATTTTTTTTACTGTTTTACTGCAAAGAGCCACATCATACACACATGAACATCTCCCCATCTCTTCCTCTCACACACACATGAACATCTCCCCATCTCTTCCTCTCACACACACATGAACATCTCCCCATCTCTTCCTCTCACACACACACATGAACATCTCCCCATCTCTTCCTCTCACACACACATGAACATCTCCCCATCTCTTCCTCTCACACACACATGAACATCTCCCCATCTCTTCCTCTCACACACACCAATAATATTTGTAGCCACTGCCAGGGCAATAACATTTTCATAGTCTTATCTAGTTAATCGGGGGTGCTCCGAATTAACAGAGCACCCCCCCCCCCCCCCCCCCCCAACAGAACCGAGAATTAACGGACCCCCCTCCCCCCATCAGAACCGCAAATTAACGGATCCCCCTCCCCCCCATCAGAACCGCGAATTAACGGACCCCCCCCCCCCTCCCCCCATCAGAACCGCGAATTAACGGACCCCCCCCCCTCCCCCATCAGAACCGCGAATTAACGGATCCCCCTCCCCCCATCAGAACCGCGAATTAACGGATCCCCCTCTCCCCATCAGAACCGCGAATTAACGGATCCCCTCCCCCCATCAGAACCGCAAATTAACGGATCCCCCTCCCCCCATCAGAACCGCGAATTAACGGATCCCCCTCCCCCCATCAGAACCGCCGAATTAACGGATCCCCCTCCCCCCATCAGAACCGCGAATTAAATTAACGCGTTAAAACGCCTCAACTTTGACAGCCCTAAAAAAACACAAAATTCGATATGAACGTAAGAGCCATGAAACCAGGCAAAGAGCCGCATGCGGCTCGGGAGCCGCGGGTTGGCCACCCCTGTCCTAGAACAACCTAGCAACCACCCAGAACACCCTAGAGCAACCAACTAGAACAACCTAGCAACCACCCAGAACACCCTAGAGCAACCACCTAGAACAACCTAGCAACCACCCAGAACACCCTAGAGCAACCACCTAGAACAACCTAGCAACCCCCTAGAACAACCTAGCAACCACCCAGAACACCCTAGAGCAACCACCTAGAACAACCTAGCAACCACCCAGAACACCCTAGAGCAACCACCTAGAACAACCTAGCAACCCCCAGAATAACCTAGCAACCACCCAGAACACCCTAGAGCAACCACCTAGAACAACCTAGCAACCCCCTAGAATAACCTAGCAACCACCCAGAACACCCTAGAGCAACCACCTAGAACAACCTAGCAACCCCCAGAATAACCTAGCAAACACCCAGAACACCCTAGAGCAACCACCTAGAACAACCTAGCAACCGCCTAGAATAACCTAGCAACCACCCAGTACACTCCTAGCAACACCTAGAACAACAATACCCCACCCCCAGAATAACCTAGCAACCACAAAGAACATCCTATAGCAACCACCTAGAATAACCTAGCAACCACCCAGTACACCCTAGCAACCACCCAGAACACCCTATAGCAACCACCTACAACAACCTAGCAACCACCTAGAACAACCAAGCAACCACCCAGTACACCCTAGCAACCACCCAGAACACCCTATAGCAACCACCTACAACAACCTCCACCTAGAACAACCTAGGCTACCCAGTACACCCTAGCTACCACCCAGAACACGCACTAGAACAACCTAGCAACCACCTAGAACAATCAAGCAATGTACCCAGTACACCCCAGCAACCACCCAGAATACCATAGCAACCATTCAGAACACTGTGCAACAGCAACCATCCGAAACACCCAGGAAGCAAACATATTATAACACCCGAGCAGCCACCACAAAACTACAGCACAAATTCCCGTCACTCTACTGTAGCAATATACCAGCTACTAAGAACTTTATTTTGAGCAAGCTGCACACCACAATTTCTTCTTGAATTGTAATCTTTTTAGTTTCTTCTCATAATTTCTTTCTAACAGAAGCGTCAGCTTTTTGACTTCTGGTATATTTATTCACAGCTTTGCAAACAATTGCAAACAATTGCAAGCACTTGAAGCGCTATGGTGATGTGTTTAAACTCCACTATGTGTAAGGGAACACATGCTCGGGCAGGATGGACCCTGTCGCCCTGCCTGCTAACACGCGGGCTCATAGTTGAGTGGGTGTGAAGAATTGAAACCATCTTATTTTTGCGTTTGAGTTTGGTGTTCACATAGCTTCCTAATTGAATTTCACTATTCCTATTATGTATTTTAAAAATATTGTAATCGTTCATTTACTGAATCTAAATTGTACAGAGATAGTTTTTTCTTCATGCAGTTACAGAAACTGACAGAATATAAGTGTAACTTAATCATAGCACATAAATCTATGTGCTTTTTTGTTTGACTTGCTTCTACATTTCTTCTACATTAAATCCTAAGGACACCATCTATTGTGAATCATTTACCAATACAAATGATCATAAAACCCATGTGTGTGTATATATATATATATATACTGTATATGTATATGTATATGTATATGTGTTTATGATTTTATGAAGAACATTGTGTGGCATGCATGCTTCCCTCTCTGGGATCGTGAACAGCTGCTGGCTCATAATTATGTTGTCATTCCTTGTTATTTTGGAGGATGAGTCTAGTGACAGCTCCCCCCCCTCCCTGTTTAGTGTATGTTTACTCACTTATTAGCAAAGTCGTGTAAAAAAAACAAAACCATAGCTGAAGAAAACGTTGCTTCCTCCCTCCCTCCCTCCCTCCCTCCCTGTCACCTCGGGAAGAACCCAATCTCTCCCTGCAATCTTTCTCCTTCTTCTGCTCCTTGCCTTCTTCTCCTGCACACACCCGGGTCGTACAGTTTGGATCGGAACCGTAGAAGAAGAAGAAGAAGAAGGCAATGAAGGAAGTGACAATAGGAAGTTGAATAAAAAGGAAATAGGAAGAAGAGTAGGAGGAGGAGGAGAGATATGGATTGAGAGAGGAGAAGGAGAAGCAGCAGGCTCATTACAAGCTGTCAAAATTGCCAGGAGCAAAAAGGTGAAAGCAATCAGGGGTGAGAACAGTGCGACGTTGTGAGGGGCAACTAATTATCCATCTCATTTGTGGAGGGAGCAGCGTAGCCGCATAGCCGCGTAGCCGTAGCCATAGCCCCTGAATGGTGACAGATTGCTGCGGAGGAGAGAGGAGGTGTTAGAACAATGGAGCCCGGCTCCCCATCATTACTGCATGCTAATCAGCCACACCGCCACCGCTACTACTGCTGCACCGCCACCACCACCAGGGCTGCAGCAGAGAGGGGGTGGATGGGTGGAGGTAGGTGGGGGTGGAGGTGGGGGTAGGAGGGGGGGGGGGGGGTAGGTGGGGTGTGGGGTGGGAGGTGGGGAGAGACAGAAGAAAGGGGGTGAGGAGAGAGAGAGAGAGGGGGAGAGAGAGAGGGAAGGGGGAGAGAGAGAGGAGAGAGAGAGAGGGGGGATAGGAGAAGAGAGAGAGAGAGAGAGAGAGAGAGGTAGAGATAGAGAGAGAGAGAGAGAGAGAGAGAGAGAGTAGAGAGAGAGAGAGAGAGAGTAGAGAGAGAGAGAGAGAGAGAGAGAGAGAGAGAGAGAGAGAGAGAGAGAGAGAGAGAGGAGAGGTAGAGAGAGGAGGAGAGAGAGAGAGAGAGAGAGAGAGAGAGAGAGAGATAGAGAGAGAAAGGGGTAGAGAGAGAGAGAGAGAGAGAGAGAGAGAGAGAGGAGAGAGAGAGAGAGAGAGAGAGAGAGAGAGAGAGAGAGAGAGGGAGAGAGAGAGAGAGAGAGAGGAGAGAGAGAGAGGGAGAGAGAGAGAGAGAGAGAGGAGAGAGAGAGAGAGAGAGAGAGAGAGGAGAGAGAGAGAGAGAGAGAGAGAGAGAGGGAGAGAGAGAAGAGAGAGAGAGAGAGAGAGAGAGAGAGAGAGAGAGAGAGAGAGGGAGAGAGGGGGGGAGAGGGGCAGAGAGAGAGAGAGAGAGAGAGGTGACATATACTGTATGTGTTGGCACTCTATCAGTGCTTGAGCCGGTGGGTCTTCAGAGGCCCGGGCTAACCTCTGTCCTATATTATCACCTCCCCTCTGCGGAAACATCTACAAATTAAAGGAGAATGCAGGAGTGTTTTAAATGCGGCCACACATCGAAGTGTGCTTTTGCATGCTAATTTCACCCAGCTGATGAAGTCATGTCGGCCTACTGCTATCTCTTTTATAGGATTCTCGGTGGTAAAGTAGGCTATTGACCAAGACATAAATGGGCCTACATTTAGCTCAAAGAGGATAGGCCCATTTTATTTGATTTATTTATTTGTGTTGACTTTAGATTAGATCGTTTTTTTTTAATAAAGATATATGTTGATGTCACTGACTTGCATGATTATATTATATTTTAGATTTGTATTGAATTTCCCTTTTTTTTTACTTCATTGTAATGCACTCTTGTAGCGTATAGGCCAACATCCAATTAGTATGCCACAGTAGGCTACATTTACCCTGATCTTGTTTCTTATTTTAGGCCTAATTTGTATCTTGTAAAACAATGCATCCTGTCCCAAGCCCTTATTGTGAGACAGTGGTTTACTAGGCGTACGTGCTCATTTTGTTTCATTTGTTGGATGAGCTTTTGGATGTTTCAGTTTCACAGGAGAAGACTTTGTTCGACCTTCTAATTAGGGCACCACACAAATCAGTGATTATTACGATTTATTTTATTTTTTTCAAATTGATGATGGTGATACAAGGCATATTATTTTTGTAATATGTAATATATGTTGACACATATACGTGTTGTTATATTGTAGATATTGTAGGTATGAATATAGTGTTTCATTACAAACGTATGACATCATGAGCTATCACTTCATCAACAGTGTGAACACAGCTTTTGTTCATAGAGACAAAACAAAGCTGTGATTTTGAATTTATTATTTGTATTTCTTCTTCTTCTTCTTCTTCTTCTTCTTCTTCTTCTTCTTCTTCTTCTTCTTATTATTATTATTATTATTATTATTATTATTATTATTAACACAGTCGAAGCCACCGAATAAAATCCCGCGCCCCGTGCCGAGGTCGGTTGGCCCACGTGGCCCCCGCCATCGATGTCGCCTCAGTAATTAACGAGTTTTCCCGGGAAACATATTCGAGTGGTCACCGCGGGCGCGAGCCACTGCCAACTCTGGTGGCGCGCTGGTCCGCGAGGCTCAGTATGCAAAAAAAAAACACCTAAATATTACTATACGTTACTAAAAGTACACGGACGACGCAGTGGTAGTCATACATTTGGATACTACAGTATAACACACAATACATTTCGGCGGGAGGACCACGTGTCTTCACCGAAACTTAACCATAATTATTAACCTCTCGAACCCTCGACCAGCAACCCCAATAAATGAACAGGCAAGTAAAAAAACCCCAATGTAAAGCATGTTTATAATACATCTATGTTTATTTTTAATGTTCGTTATTATTATTATTATTATTATTATTATTATTATTATTATTATTATTATAATTATTATTGCAATCACTTGGGCTGGTAAGGTTTGTAATTGGTTTTTGGGTGTTGTCATCAATGCATAATTTTACCTCGCATACTAATAGTACGCCAGAGAGAGAGAGAGAGAGAGAGAGAGAGAGAGAGAGAGAGAGAGGCCAGAGAGAGAGTGGATTAAGATGTAAATCTGGTCTTC
>PIJE02000113.1:724605-746134 GCA_002895965.2 Coryphaenoides rupestris | reverse complement strand
TCCCAAGCAATGCTTCAACTACTTTCGCCACAACACTACCAACATCGCTCAACGCACCCCAAAGGGGCACGCTGTTACACCTACCAGGGAAAACACCATGCGCACAAGAAGCAACGCCTGTCAACTGGCCACCTGTCGCAAGCAGAAACAGCCTCAGGACTAGAACTCTCCCCACCCAGCCCGAGACAACAAAACAAGTTTACAAACTCATATCTAGGTGTGGAAATGTCTCGATTCTAAGATGCATCGCGATGCGGACATGTACGATTCTGCATCGATGCAGTGACAGAACATAATCGATTATAGCCTACGTGGCAGACGGCCACTGAGGGGCCGACTAGGGAGTGTGGACAATGGTCGGGGGAACCGCAGTTCCCCAGTCGGCCCCCAGAGGGAGCCAAGGAAACCAGGAAGTGTAGAGAGGCAATCAGCCTCATGGGAAGTGGCTGCGCCTCGTTGGGGGAAACTCGGCGGCAGCCAATCAGGGGCCTGGCTGCGGCCAATAAATGGGAGAGGACCTGGGTGGTGTAGAGAGTCGAGGAGAGAGAGAGAGGAGAGCTGGAAGTGGTGGCGTTGGAAGTGGTGGCGTTGGAAGCTGGAGCGGAAGGAAGTAGCGGACGTGGGAGAGGAAGAGGAAGAGTACTGGAAACGACTGAGTGAGTTGAAGAAATACCAAAGTGGCTGTGTGCCCTAGACTTTGGATTGTCGGAGAACCCTGTTGTGTGCTGAACCCCTGGACCGCCTGAGAACCCGCCCCGTGAACGAACCCCGCCTGGCTGACTACCCGACCCATCGCCGAACCCCGCTCTACCTGAGGACCCGTCTCCGTGTACCGACCCCTGCTAACGGACCACGACTACCCGCACGGACTAAAGGACTAACCCCTACAAGTACCCTGCACTTCCCCTTCCCCTGTATGTTAAATAAACCCGGTTTACCTTATATTCTGGTGTGGACAGTGGATGTATTATATTCAGTCGGGTGGACACACGCCACAAGGTAGGGAGTGTGCCACACTACTAAGGATGTAAAAAAAAATAAATAATAAACGCTGGTAGCGGCTATTTTCAATGCAAACCCTATGAAGTTCAGCGCTTTTGGTCGCTCTGCTCCCAGTGCTCTGAGTTGAAAATAGTTCAACTTTTGGAGAAGCGTCGCGCTCATCAATGTCACGTCCTCTTGTCAGCCAATCAAAATTGAGGAGGGGGCGGGACATACGATATCAACATTGTCAACAAAGGCGGAGGAGAACCTTATACAGGCCGTCATGGACAACCCAGTTGTACTACACACAAAAATCTTTTCGAAGGCACCACTCATGTGGAGAGCTGCTGCCAATGCCAGGACGCGATGTCTCTCCATTGTTTCAAATTAATTTATAATCAAATAGACGGGATACGCTAGTGCAGGCCTGGCCAACCCGCGGCTCTTTGTCTGGTTTCATGGCTCTTACGTTCATATTGAATTTTGTGTTTTTTTTAGGGCTGTCAAAGTTAACGCGTTATCACAGATGTTGCGCCAAGGATGCGCAATGACGCTACCGTGAGGCGCGCGACGGGCTCCGAGTCAGCGTCTCTGGGGGGGGTCCGTTAATTCGCGGTTCTGATGGGGGGGGTCCGTTAATTCGCGTTCTGATGGGGGGGAGGGTCCGTTAATTTGCGGTTCTGATGGGGGGGGGGGGTCCGTTAATTCGCAGTTCTGATGGGGGGGGGGCGTCCGTTAATTCGGAGCACCCCCGAATTAACTAGATAAGACTATGAAAATGTTATTGCCCTGGCAGTGGCTACAAATATTTGTGGTGTGTGAGAGGAAGAGATGGGGAGATGTTCATGTGTGTATGATGTGGCTCTTTGCAGTAACACAGTAAAAAAATTGGCTCTTCGTCTGACTGGTTGGCCACCCCTGCGCTAGTGTGACGTCACAACGAAGGAATGTGGAAGCGCTAGAAGAAACACGTGAGAAGCGCTCTGAAAAAGAGGTTGTGGTTATTGAGCTGCATCGAGATGCATCGTAGAATCGAATCGTGGACAGCTGAATCGTAATCGGCCAGTGAAGATTCACAGCTCTAATCACAAACATCATCCACACAGATTCTCAAACTTACCCTCATCAGTTCAGCAAAGAATGCCCTGTGTCCTCTCCCTCGATCACAAACAATGAACGAGCAAACAAATGTTTAACGTTAACTGAAACACAGAAACAAAGAAACCGGGGCGCGCCACAGGAGTCCCCGCACAACGTCACGCACGTGCGCCCCAGCCGGCACCGCGCACCAAATCACAAAAGCTGAAATGAAGCTTACTCATCAAACTAATTAAATGCCGATTTGCAACCCAAACAAGGCCAAATGCACAACTAGGTGCCACATGCCAAAGAACTACCAACCAAACTCACAAACGTAACTAGATTGCAAGGCACCAACAAAACTAAATCGGACGAGCCCCCATTTTGTCATAACCCTGACTCGAAGGCCATGACAAAAACGGGAAGGACACAGAATACCAGTTAAATAAGCTATTTATTTATAGCAAAATAAGAATAAACCAATAAGGTCAAACGATGAGGTGTGTTTAATCAGTGGCATCAGTAATGTAAATGGTGATGTGTGTGGATAGAGTGGTGTGGGGTGTTGTATAGCAAAAAGATACCAACAGATTCAACCAAACAAAAGGTGCAGGCTGCAGCAGGAAGAGAGACCTGGCAATGAAGGCTGAGGGCTTTTATCCTGTGGAGCACTGGACCCAGGTGCTCCTGATCTGGACAATCAGCCAATTAGGTAGCTCTACCTCCAAAGAGAACAGGCAAGCAGGGGCTGTCACACTGTTCTAATCACCGTCTAGAATTGGCAGTTGGGGATGTTGTCAAAGAGGTCAGTGGACTTAACCATTTTCAGATTTTCTTTGATAAGCTGTATACATTTTATCATGCATCTCCAAATAAGAAATCTGACAATTGGCTCAGTGCGCACAGGATGTTGGGCAGCGTCTACTTGTCATAGGACGTGTTTTGTCAATCCGTTGGGTGGCTTCGAGCAAGAGGACTGTCAGAGCAGTCTGGGAGAGCTACAAAGTGCTTCAGGTGCACTTTTCTAGTGCTGCCAATGATGTTAGGGATTCAAGAGAGCAAAGTACAAGGGACTCCATGATGTTCTCACATATGTGCCTTTTGTTTGTAATCTTGGAGTTATGTATGATGCCCTCACAGAACAGTGATCTGTCAAGGTTGCTCCAAAAAAGAGACATGACGCTTCCTGAAGCGGACAAGCTGCTGGCTCGACAGATTGGTGTCTGAGTCCATGGTTTCAACACCTGGCCCCTACACAGCTGCCCTCTAAGCTCAAACTGAGAAATCATTCAAGAACGTAGCCCTACGTGATAAAAGATGTTGATTTTAACCAAAACAAGTTTTATTGTCACATACTCGTTATAACTGCTTTCACATCCATATGGTGCTACATTCCTGCTAATTTTTACATTCTGCTACGTTAGACATTTTGTTTTCTTTGTTAAAATAGTTCATCGCCTTCTGACCAGCGATTGCCATCTATTATGGAGCTTTCCATACGTTAACTGCTACTTTGTCCTCAGTGGCTGTCGATTGTCGACTAGAAACTGAGCTGCGCGGTGATCATGAAGGCACGTGATCAGACAGTGGTTTACAGAGCGTCAGAGGCTTAAAGAGAGTGTTTTCTCTATCACTGAGGAGCGTTAGATTGGCTTGGCAAAAAAAATAAATAAATAAATAAACCTTTGATACAGAGCGTTCTATGAACAGAATGATGCTTTTTAAATATCGCTCGATCACGTGAATTTGATCGTGGGAAGCCAAAATCGTGATCGTGATTAAAATTTGATTAATTGTGCAGCCCTAGACTTGAAGGTCCTTCAACCAGACAGTTGGCCTGAGGGACAGTTGGACATACTCCATGGTGATGCAGAGGTGCTTCGTTTGTGTGACACACTAAAAGTAGATAAAAGGGAAAGTATCCAGGGATTCCGGGAATACAAGGAGCTAAGGGCATCCCGGACACCAGCAACCCTGGAGCCTCTACTTAAAGCTGTCCACACCATTGCGGTCTCCACCAGTGAAGGTGAACGAGCCTTCAGCAGCATGAACGACATTCTTACCGCCAAAAGGAACTCCCTTGCTATAAGCCGACTGTCCAACCTTGTTTTTGTAAAATGCAATGGACCACCATTAGAGCAGTTCAATCCGCAGATATGTAAGGTCTTGGCTGGCAAAGGGAAGAAGTTCTGCAAGCGAAACAGCATGCGAAGCCCCTGACCGCTCAAGCACATCTGAGCCCCAAGACCTGTTTGAGCCTTTTCTAAGTACATTGACATCTTTTACCTATTTAGTGCATGCAGAATATTTTTTTCTGAATAAAATCTAGGCTAATAATTTAACATTGCTGACAATTTTAGGCTACTTAACTCTCCTGTCTTTGGCAGTGAGAATTTGGTCAACCTTGCCAATGTGTTATTATTTCACAATACAACATCTCTTGACAAGAGATGTTGAATTAATTCACCATTTACAATGTGATATCCTCTCTGAATTCATCACGACATTCATAGCTAACTGCCCTCTCATTTTCTGCCTCCATCTCTGTCTCTTTCTGCCTCTGCCTGGCAAAAGGAAGAAGATCTACAGATGCATCAGTTCATCAATTCTTCAGTTCATCCCCAGGGCATACTGGTGCCATTTCTTTAAGTATGTGAACATCTTATTTCTTATCAATAAATGTTTGTCCTCCCAAAAATGTTTAGTGCTTTCAGAATTTTTGCTACCATCAAATATATATAATGTAATTTCTGTACTTAAAACAAATTAAAATTAGACATCCACATGAATCATTTAAATGTGCTTATTACCTATGTATTTCTGATTTTCAAACAGCAAAAGCCTGCTAAAAATCACTTGACTGAATTCATTGCCACCTGCATAACTAACTGCCCTCTCATTTTCTTTCTGTTTATCTCCCTCTTCTACCTGTGTCTGTGTTGTGTTTGTCCATAGGGAACATGGAGTGCCCCACCCAGCTACGCAGAGCTCTCCATTACAGGCCTGTTGACCTTTCATCATACACCGAAGCTGCCTTGAGCATTGCAAAACAGTATATTGTGAACAAAAGCAATACCTCATAGTATCATTTATTCACTGAAAATTTCAAATTTAATACTTAAGGGTTTGCTGATACCGGCCGATACTTTCCAACGCGTGAATAAGGGGAGTACTGGCACTTCATTTTTTCCACTTCAAGCACTGGTGATGGGGCAGCAGTCAATGTGGGATGCAGGAATGGGATGGCAGCTCAGCTTCTGAGGGACATCCCATACCTCACCTCCATACACTGTGGAGCTCATCATGCAACAAAGGTGAGCGGTAAATTAACTAAAGCTTTTTCAGCAGCTTTTATTTGTATGTAATGCATATTGACAAATTGATGTCATAATTCTCTTTATTAGATTGTATGCAACAGTTCCCCCGTCCTTTGTATGTCTTTGCTCATACTACTAGTGATGTGTCGTTCCTGAACGAGCCGGCTCTAAAGAGACGATTCTTTCTAGGGAACGAGAAGAGCCGACTCCCGTCGATGAGAGCAGAATCTTCAGCCGCTCCTGCTCAGCTCTGCTGAGAATCCAATGCAGGCAGGGGTGGGACTTTATTTTTGATGGGCACAACCATGCGGCCAATCACATGTGAGGACAGACTAGGATCATACCATTATGTCTCCAAAGACAGCGAGTGTAGTGGTACAGGCCAGGTACACACAGAGCGACAGAGAGACGGGGAGCCAGATTTAAATCCAAGCGCGTTGAGAAAAAGTTCAGAAATGAGTGAAAACAGAAAAAGAAGCATCTGGCTGCATTTCAATGAGATTGGAGACTGCAAAGCTGAGTACAGAACTTGTAAATTGAAAATGTCCTTCAGAGCAGAGTCAACAACAAACCTGCACAGACATTAAGAACCGCCCACCCGACCGTGCAGCTGGAGGAGAGAGAGGGCAAGCTCTCTCTCCTCCATCCACTGACCCTGGAAAAGTGTCCTGTTTTGAGCTAAGTACTTCTGCTGCAGCATCCACTGTCTTGCCGAAAACTGCAGGTAGCCTATACCACGTCCTTCTGCAACTCAAACCAAAATAAGCACATTTATTCCAAAACAAATGACCCCAGCCAAACGGATAAGTGTTGATGAGGAGCTGTCTAAAATGATAGCCAGTGACTTTCAGCCATTTTCCATTGTGGAGGACAAAGATTGAAAACTTTTGTCCAGGCCTTAAACCCCATGTATGTTCTCCCCAGTAGAAAAACCTTGTCACAAACACTGCACTGGACCCACGGTTTAAAAAGTTAGCATTTAGCGACAACAGAGCTGTGGATGAGGCACTTCAAAGATAACTGCAGCAGCAGCAAGATGCAACCCCAGCAGCCTGTCAGCTCCTCCATCAGAGGGGCAAGAGGATGAAGTTGGAGCAGGGGGGTTCACAGGAACCACCAAGCTTCTGCTGTGTGGAGCTCTTTTGACGAAAGAGCAACAGGAGACACTGCAACGAGAAATCCCACAGCTGATGCTGTGCTGGAGGTGACGTCTAGGGTTGCTCGCCGGGAAATCTTCAGCCCCTTTATTACAGGGAATTAGCAACAGGTCGTTTTTTTTTTTGTTTTTTGAGGGGGTATTTGTTAACTTTTTATAACTATGTTGCATTAATAGTAGCCTAAACTAATAATACATACTCAATATATTGTGCAAATATGATTATTTTCTTGTTT
This sequence comes from Coryphaenoides rupestris, assembly GCA_002895965.2. Taxonomy (NCBI): domain Eukaryota; kingdom Metazoa; phylum Chordata; class Actinopteri; order Gadiformes; family Macrouridae; genus Coryphaenoides; species Coryphaenoides rupestris. The sequence continues at coordinate 739,361 of PIJE02000113.1, read as the reverse complement.
AGATAGGCATACGAACTACTAGGATCTATAAAAATAATCACTTGCGATGTAACGAATTGTCGCGAACGCCACGGAGGAGCTGAAGAGACGAGACACGAGTGTAGTTGTATTGTTGCTCTGTGGCCCAGACACCACCCAGAGTCTATCTGTTATTGCGCTTTACCAAGGACTGATTTTTGTTTTGGACATAATCCCGTTAATTTGCGGTTCTGATGAGGGGGGGGGGGGTGGACATCGCTGGATATTGGTGGGACATGTCCCCAGCGTTCCCACTACATTCTACGCCCATGTGCTTTCTCATAATACATAACATTCCTCATAATCCCTCCGGCCCCCCACGTCATCTGCACGGCCATGTGGTGGCCCCGCCCCCCCCTGGCCGCTACAGAATGTAAGGAAGATAGTTTTTTTTTCTTCATGAGAATGTCAACTGAATTTGCTGCATGTTCTTCATAGAAATAAAACATTTGTATTGGATAAAGTAGCGTTTGTTCTGTTGCATTTATTTATATAGGCCTAGCATTAAATTAGTATTAAGGCACTTCCGGTTTCTACGGGAATCCCTGGGATTTCCCGGGAAGGGGCTCTATAATCCCAGGATTTAAAAAGGGTCAAATTCGGGAATTTTGAGCAACCCTAGTGACGTCCTATCTTGAGGAGCCCCTCATCCAAAGAGCTGAAGAAGACCCACTGAACTGGTGGGAGGCCAAGGCTTCAGTCTACCTGGTTAAGGTAATGGTAGGAAGACTCTGCATCGTCCCAACTCCCCTCTGTCTTCTCAAAAACAGGACAAATAATCACGGAGAGGAGAAACCGCATCAGCCCATCCAAGCTGAGGCATCTGGTATTTCTGAATGCCAACCTGCACTAAAGACAGGGGTGTAAAAAGTACCCAGAAATTATACTTAAGTGAAAGTATGGGTACCGTCTCAAAATCTTACTCAAGTAAAAGTCAGAGTATCTGGCTAAAAACACACTTGAGTAAAAGTCAAAAAGTTTCTACTTTTAAATGTACTTAAGTAAAAACTTTTTTTTATTGCAAGGCCATGGGTGCTGTCTTGTCCGTCCACGCCGACCGTTTCGTCCTCTTCATCACTCGTACTATCGTTTGTGGTCATCTTCTGTAGCTTGTCACTCTGACTGTCTAGTCTTCTGATAGCAGGTGTTTCATCAAAGATCATCGCTGTCTAGTCTTGCACAAGGACCAATCAGCATGGGTATGGGCGGGTTAGTTTTCCATTGATGGGGATTTGATTGGCTGTTTTTAAATAAAGTGCGGCCGCAGGAGTTCGGCCAGACAAACAAATATACTAATTAAAATTGTTGGACCTGCGAGATTTGTACGTCTGCATTTTAAATGTAAGGAGTAAAAAGTATGGGTTGTTTTTTTTTTATACAAGTTATATATGTTTTTAAGTATACAAACCTAATAATACTCGAGTAAAGTACAAATCCCCAAAAACAGTACTTAAGTATTGTAACGAAGTACAATTACTCAAGTACTTTACACCCCTGACTAAAGACTTATCTAAAGTGTCAATGTTAAGACTTTGGCCTTTATTTGATTTGTTTGCTGTGTTGAATTGGTTATTTAAAAGTTTGATTAAAATGTTTTTTTTTTGTGACGAACAAAATGCATAAAGAGCCATTTGGGAGCCGTAAGAGCCGAGCCAAAAGAGCCGAATCTTTGAAAAGAGCCGGACTTCCCATCACTACATACTACTTTTTATGTCTTTCATATTATTACGTCGTCGTATATTAGTTCCGTCCGCAGTCTGTTTTCGGGGTTTGCGCGTCGTTTTTCCATTTGGAGCACGTGTCCTAAATACCGCGCACGCGTTTTCGATTTGATGCAGCCGTTTTCTTAATTTGTTTGCGTTTTGTTTATTTGCATACGTTTCCGTAAGTTGTGTTACTTATCTCTGGCGTGTTGAAATGTCTCGTCCTCCGCCCGGAGCGACTGGAGACACCGCTCACTGCAGGCTGCACGCCGGACGCCAAGTATCAGTGAACCGCCATCACTCTGCCAGCAAAGAGTTCAGAGTTGGCGAGCATATTGTGGGAGATGCCAATTGTGGACGTTTGTTTGGAGACCATAACTTAACCTGGGCCGTCACATATATTCCGTTTACTTACCAGGAAAGGAAGGACACTCCAGACGACAGGAATCCAATAATCGTTGCAGTTGACGCACGAGAAGCTCGCGTGGCTGCGAGCATCGCGGAGCGAATGTGAAGTCGGGAGGAAGCCACGCGCATCTATAAGGCAGGTGCGCCAAATTAGATCCCGTTACTGGTGGCCTCGCGAGTTCGGGATAATCTCGCGAGGCCACCAGTAATGGGCTCTAATTATCGAGTTCACATTCTCTGCAGCATCAGGTTGGGAGGTGGGCGCAACTAATAGAAAAGGCCATCCTGAAAAGAAAGAAAGAAAGGCGCATCCTATATATATATCGATCTATATGAATCAATAGAGATCTCTCTGTCTATAGATTGATAGATAGATAGATATTGATATTTTTGAATTTCATGAAGTTTACACAACAATATGAGTTAAAGGGATGTGCAAATTATTTAAAAAGTTAAATAAACGCTCATTCCTAGTTGTCCTTGTTTGATGTAAATTAACTAAATCGCTTAGAATGTTCATCACGCATGCGTAGTCACAAATAATATGTGTAAAAGGCGCGTTTTGCGGCATCCACAAATCACCGACAGAGGGCAGTGTGGTACAGTGCGTTCCCTACCACAGGTCAAATGTGATGAATGGAGAGAAAGGTCTGCTAAACACTGCCTATCTGTCAACCTTTTGTAGACACTATGATATCGTACAGATCACACACACAAACACACATACAATTAGTGGTGATTGTTTGGTATTAGCTCCTTTAGCTTTCCATAACCTCTTGATAACATTACTCTACGTCTAGAGACCAGTGAGACTGGATGACGTTGTTACAGCAGCATGTGTGACTGTAGGTTTCTGTTGATTCTGACAATGATAATAATTAGCTAGCCACAATCATCACAGCTCAGCAAGAGCAAAGCTCTACATATTAATATCAATGCAGGCCAAGCGTCATCAAATCTACACTGTGTTGAAGCGGCGTCTGGTTTTCCACGCATCACGATACATTATCCTTAATGCGCTACCATTCGACCACGAGGAAATGTAAACACAAACTTCTGAAACATGTAGTATTTCTTTTTGCCCAATGTGCAAAGTGTGTGGTGTGGGAAATGTCCTGACATTGTCATTGGAGGTGAACCTCTCTCTTCTCTCCCTCTCCCTCTCTCTCTCTCTCTCTCTCTCTCTCTCACTCTCTTTCTCTCTCTCAGATATAGATTCAAGATTCAACTTTTCTAATGAACCGTAATTTATCCATCTAAATGCTTCACTTGTCATGGCCAAACTCTCTGTGAGATTACAGCATGTTGACATGTAAGACTTCCTCCTGGTCAATAGTGGCTGGGGACCTTTGACCCCCCCCCAAGGCATGCCCTTACTGGCTTCCCACGGAGCTATTCAACTTAATCACTATACTATATTCCTAATAAACAGATCCTTAGTTTATTACTATATTACACTTCCAATAAACAGATCCTTTAGTGACCCTGGGTTACATGAACATAGAGATGATTTTGTTAGGGGGCTTGGGAAGTTCGACGAGTACTTTGTGACGAGAAGGAATGTAATACACGAACGTGCATGTTTCCATGTTCTTTGCGCGTGCAAAGAACGAGAGAGAAAGCTGAGACTTTTATCAGAGCTTTGTACGAACTGGCAGAGCATTGCGAATTCGGCACGAGCAGAGATGAGAATATCCGCGACCGAATCATCGTCGACAAAGACGTCTCACGGAAGTTGCAGCTGACGAAGAACCTGACGCTAGCGCAGACCATAGAGACAGTCAGGCAGTCGGAAGAGGTTGCTTCGCAAGTCAGCATGCAAGGAGAGACAACGGGGGTGATACAAGAAGTCACTCACGAGCGCAGCAAATACCCCAACCACTACGGTAAGCCAAAAGGGGGAAATAAAGGACAATGTGGACAGTGTGGGAAAGCGTGGCACAGTAAAGATGAAAATTGCCCGGCCAGAAAATCCACATGCAATACATGCAACAAAGTTGGACATTGGAGTAGAGTGTGTAGGAGCAGGAAGGCAGTGAGTGAGGTTACAGAGCAAACGGAGCAACAGCAGTCATACTTTCTTGGGGCTGTGAGTAAAGCAGGCGGGTCACCAGAGCAATGGGCCGTCAAGTTGCTGGTGAGCTCTACACCAGTTGACTTCAAAATCAACACAGGGGCCGATGTTAACATCATCCGCGAGGAGACCCACCGCTCACTCATCTCCAAAAGACCACTGGAGCCTGCAGATATACCACTGGACAACCCAGGCGGCGAGCTGCAGTGCATAGGACAGATCCAGACCACTGTGACCTACAAAGGAAAGACTCACCCACTCACAGCATATGTCTTCTCCAGAGGATGGAGGGAAATGGCATCATCGAGAGGGTGACACAGCCCACGGACTGGTGTGCACCCATGGTGCCAGTCTTGAAGAAGAGCACAGGTAAAGCCCGCATCTTTGTTGATCTCAAGAGGCTGAACGAGGCAGTGAAAAGAGAACAGTATATCCTGCCTACTACTGATGAGATTACAGCAAAGCTGAGTGGAGCCACTGTCTTCTCTTCGCTCGATGCCGCCAGTGGGTTCTTCCAGATACCGTTGCACGCAGACAGCTGTAAGCTCACTACCTTCATTATGCCATTTGGCAGATTCAACTTCAAGCGGCTACCGTTCGGAATAACGAGCACACCAGAAATCTTCCAGAGGAAGATGATGGAGACCCTGCAGGGGCTGGAGGGTGTCGAGGTCTTCATGGACGACATTCTGGTCTATGGGGCCACAGAAGAGGAGCATGACGGTCGACTGGAGAAGGTAATGCAGTGCATAGAGACAGCTGGTCTGAAGCTCAATCATGAGAAGTGCTCCATCAGGCAGAGTCAGCTGCGGTTCCTCGGACATGTCATTGACAGGTCCGGGATCCGGCCTGACCCTGATGAAGTGGAAGCTATTCGGCAGCTGTCACCACCAGCAGATGTGCAAGAGTTGAGAAGGATACTGGGAATGGTGAATTATCTCGGAAGATACATCCCCGAACTCTCAACGGTAGGACAGCCGCTGTACGAGCTCCTGAAGGACAAGAATACATGGACATGGAGCCACGCACAACAAACGGCTTTTGAACACATCAAGGAGCTGTCGACAACTGCACCAGTACTCGCTTTCTATGACTTGAGCAAGCCCACGGCGGTGTCAGTGGACGCAAGTAGTTATGGATTGGGGGGTGTACTCCTTCAGCTCCACGGGGAGCAATGGAAACCTGTGGCATATTGCTCCAGACGCCTCACAGAAACAGAAACACGCCCTGAAGCCCACACACGCACTGAAGCCCACACACCAGCCAGACAGGAGGTCTGGCTGGTGTGTGGGCATGCAAGAAGTTCGACAGATACCTCAATGGACTGGAGCAGTTCAAGCTAATCACTGACCACAAGCCGCTAGTGCCTCTCATTAACAGCCGCAGCCTGGACAATGTACCTATATGATGTCAGCGTCTCCTCATGAGGCTCATGAGATTCAATCCAGTGGCAGAGTATGCTCCAGGGAAAACTCTGGTCGTCGCGGACACCCTGTCATGCAGTCCACTGGCCAGCACGTGCGCACAGACAGACACACACAGTGAGGTGGCATGCTACGTGGCTAGTGTAGTAGAGGGGATCCCTGCGTCTACAAGCAAGATGGATGGAATCAGAATGGCGACAGCAGCCGATGCCGAACTGCTGTCAGTTGTGAAGCTCATAAAGAAAGGATGGCCTGAACACTTAAGCAATGTGCCCATGGATGCGAGAGAGTACGTCCAAGTGAAATCAGAGCTATCAGAACACAATGGCCTTGTCCTCAGAGGAAGCAGGATTGTCGTGCCAAGGCCAATGAGAGGTGAGATCCTTCAGAAAATTCACGAAGGGCACCAGGGCCTAGTCAAATGTAGGGAGAGAGCGTGCTCATTTGTGTGGTGGCCCGGACTCTCTACGGAGATAAACAAGCTCGTGACCTCATGTCAGGTGTGCTGTGAACTGAAAAGAACGCAACAAAAGGAACCTCTCATCTCCACACCGCTTCAACCCTGGAAGAGAATTGCAATGGACCTTTGTGAGCACAACCACCACAACTACCTGGTAATCTCAGATTATTACTCCAGGTTTCTAGAGAGACTGCAGCTGCCCTCGACAACGAGTCCACAAGTTATCCAAAGACTGAAAACAGTCTTCGCCAGGTTTGGCATTCCAGATGAGGTGGTGAGCGATAATGGACCCCAATTTTCAAGTGTGGAGTTCAAGGAGTGCGCGAGGCAGCTCGACGTCAAGCACTGCACGTCCCGCCCTCACCACCCACAGGGCAATGGGCACGCAGAGAGAGCCGTACAGACGGCAAAGAAAATTCTCAAGCAAGAAGATCCTGTGATGGCTCTGATGAGCTATAGGTCCACTCCCTGCTCCACCACAGGCTTCAGTTGATCAGCTGTTGATGGGGAGGAAAATCAGAACCACACTCCCCACTCTGGAGAAAGACCTCCTACCCAAATGGCCCAGCAGGACAGCTGTGAAAGAGAGGGACGGGAGGGAAAAGGCTAAACAGGCTCACTACTTCAACCGCCGTCATGGAGCCAGGCCCTTACCTGCCCTGCGACCAGGAGATGTTGTATTCTCCAAGTTGGAGAATACAACATGGTCTTTGCCAGCGGTGATCTCAAACGAGAGCACCACCCCGAGATCCTTCGTCATCAGGATGCAGCATGGAGCAGAGCTGCAGCGGAACCGCCGTCACCTTTATTGACATAACACTCAAAAGAGGGGGAGATGTCATATACGGTAGTCTAATGCGCTTGCGCATATACTGGGGGTTATACGGTTGTTCCATAGACGCATGGAAAGGAGACACACGGTGATCCATTAAACCAGCGGTGCAAACTAAGAAGCCTCTATTGCATTGATTTACACCCTCTTATATTAAAAAAAATGCTGTTATTGGGGAAACGTCATTGGTAAAAAAAAAATAGAGCTAACGCGCACCCGTGTCAAAAATCAATGCGCAGCCGTGGCGTGGTGCGTCGTTTTTATGTGAAGAAGACAGCCGAAAGTAAAGTTTAGCTAGCAAAACAAAACAAGAAAATGGAGGAAACTCCTAAGAAAAAAAGACTGCTCATAGAACAGAGACTGGGAGAGGAGATATACGTGGCTGAGATCTGTTTCAGACGATCCCCAGAAGGGCGAGTGCAGGATTTGCTGCCGGAGCTTCACCATCACCCATGGAGGAGAGGGGGACGCGAAGCCTGTTGTTAAAATAACATAATATAACATTCCATACTGACGATTTACAGCAGATTAATAACAAAATGCGCTATATATACAGTCGAATATGAAATCAAGGCATTTAAATAATAAATTAAATAATACATAAATGATTATTATTATTATTATTTCCCTCTCCCACGTGTCCCGCATTGTCCCGCAAAAGCAGTTCTGCTGTCCTGCAGCTGAACAATTTTGACCTGGTCACCCTATGAGATCATGGTGGGGGGGGGGGGGTGTCCCTGGAGGTTCCTCCTCTTCATCGTCCCTCTTCATCGTTACTGTTTCCTGCTGTCCTCTCCATCACTCCACTTCCCATCACACACCCCATGACATCACATAGGAGGCGCCGGTGTGTGTGTGTGTGTGTGTGTGTGTGTGTGTGTGTGTTTGTATGAGGGAGTATGAGAGAGAAAATACACAAACACATACACACACATTGACACAAATGCATGCACACACACACACGCACACATTCATACAAAGGCACACGCACAAACACACACACATACTCTGTCTCCTAAATATTGACCAGGATCAGACAGAGAGGAAATCATTAATGCAATTTACTGACTCCAGGGATATTCTGTCCCTGTGTGTGTGTGTGTGTGTGTGTGTGTGTGTGTGTGTGTGTGTGTGTGTGTGTGTGTGTGTGTGTGTGTGTGTGTGTGTGTGTGTGTGTGTGTGTGTGTGTGTGTGTGTGTGTGTGTGTTGGTAGAGGTCATCAGGCATAGATCCTGATTACAAAGATAATCAGTCTGGTAAATAACTGAGGTCTCTCTCCAAGCAAGGAGGACCAAACATGTGTATCTATTTACAATCTTAATAAACATACATTACTTTTCAGATAACTCTTTCAGTTCTACTTGTTGGCCAGCTTTTATTTATGTTAAATATAATTGTAGCAGTGAATCTTGTCACACGCATTCCTGGTTGACCAGGACTTTACAGGGGGTCAGGTGAGACTACATTAACCAGCCACCAACCACACACACTCCACATAGCCCCAACACTGAATTCGGGGAGAATCCCCAGCCTATAATATTATATAATATATAATTTAATATGAAATATTATTCAACATATTGAATGAAAAGAAAACAACATCCTATAACTCTTGTGTTGTTATACGTTCAGATCATCTTTGTGTATTGATATACACATTGATGTAAAAAAAAATCCTCCAATGCCCAATGTTGAGCTTGTGTGAAGGAGAGGGAGTTATTCCAGCTTAACACTATAGGGGGCGATATAAGCACACAACATGTATATTGTGTGTGTGTGTGTGTGTGTGTGTGTGTGTGTGTGTGTGTGTGTGTGTGTGTGTGTGTGTGTGTGTATATGTACTGTATGTGCAGTGTATCAAGGACACACAAACACAAATGCACATAGGATCATGTAAAAAGTATATGGTTTTTTTCGTGGATGACTTGAGGGAAATTACCTTGACATTTGAATTACATTTTTAATAATAACAGCCTACTTTGAATATATATATTATAGGTATATATTTGTAGTAGTTTGACGTTTTGACATTGTATATTCCTTTACAATTACTAGCACAAACGCATGTTTACAGTTAGAAGGGCAGCTGAATGTGAATGTCCCGCTCAGAAGTGTAAGAAGTCCATCACACTGCGACGGAATGGGTCTCCATGTTGCCCGATAATAGATACACAACGGAGGGCTGAGATAGCAAGAATGTCGTGCTGCTTTTATGCCCTGCCATAAAAAAAGAGACAGGTACGCTTTATGGCCTATTACAGGTGAAGCCTGCAATGACTGATAGCCTTCTGTTTTCACGATAATGTTAAGATGCTATTATATATTATATATATCCACAGTATGCTCTGATATATATATATATCCAGAGTATGCTCTTACATAATCTGCTTGCTTAGTTCCCACACCAATAAATATGTGTGTGTGTGTGTGTGTGTGGTGTGTGTGTGGTGCGCAGACGTGTGTGCTCTCATAGAGGACATGCCCGAGGGTTAAGTTGATCCTTACCAAACCACATGAGGATGACTGGTAGAAAAACCCAGCATGCTATAACGGGAAATACCGACACACACTCGCACGCACACAAGTTCCGCACACACAACACACAAACAATTGCATGGTCTTTATTGCCTCGGGTGGGTGGATGGAGAGATGATGAAGGAAGGAGTGTTCCATCGCTGACGGATGAGGAAGACGCTGACCTACTTGTCAGGATTATGAGTGAAAAAGACAATGAGAGATAGAGAGACAGAGAGAGAGAGTGATAACAAGGGAAGTTAGTCTTTTTAGTATTTGTATTTTATTTAACATCTTCTTTTGCACAAATGTATCGGCACTGACAACTTAAAAGCAAGATACACTCCTGGGCATCAACTTTCGTCTACAACAAAGGTTCTGGGATAGATTGGCCGGCAGAGATTGTATGGTCGAGCCACAACAACAACAGTGGCAACAGTGGGAAATGGAGCGAAGTTCGGCACAGACTGAGAGTCCAGGCACACCGTCCACCACACGATACTGGACAAATCCTTCTAGCTAGTGTTCAGTCTCTGGAAAATAAGGTATTATGTGAATAAGATGATATTAGGGCGAGGATTTGATTCCAGCGGGACATAAGGGACTAATATTTTTGGTCTGACGGAAACATGGCTGACGCCACTGGTGCTCGATCGAGTCATTTGTCCAACCGAGCCCTTCTCTGTTTTCCAAGCGGACAGGATGGAAGAGTTAGGTAAATCCAAGGGTGGAGGGGTTTGCTTCATGACCAACAACAAGGATATTAAGACTCTTTCTCGCTCTTGCTCACCTGGGGCATCTGATGATTCTTGCCACCGATTCTATCTTCCCCAAGAGTTCAGTACAGTCACCATTACAGCTGTCTACATCCCACCACAAGCAGACACCGATGTGGCACTATTGGACCTACATGATTTGCTATGTCGGCACCAGACCCAACATCCTGACGTGGCTGTGGTGGTGGCAGGGGACTTTAATAGGGTCAATCTAAAGAAGGTCATGCCGAACTTCCATCCACGCATTAAGTGTGCTCCCAGGGAGAACGAACTTTGGATCACTGCTACACCCCATTCAAGAGAGGCTACAAGGCTGTCTCTCTTACCCCATTCCGCAAGTCGGACCATGCCGCCGTTACAAGGGAAGTAAATCGGTGGTCCGACCAAATTGATGACGATATTTGGGATGCCATGAACGACGTCGACTGGGACATCAGCTACTTTACGGACGTGGTGACGAGCTTCATAGCAACGCTAGCGGACACCATCGTCCCCACGCTTAATCAAAAACCGTGGGTCGATGGATCCATCCGCGCTGCCCGTACTGCAGCCAAGAACTCATATCTGGCAACATGGACGAAGACAAAGCGGTCGTCCTACGGACTACGGCGAGCAATGGAGGACGCAAAGAGGTGGCACAGATGGAGCAGCGCGACACCAGATGCCTATGGCTGGAGCTACCGACTATCACAGATTACCGGGGCAGAACCACCTAAACTATGAGTGCCGATGCATCCCTAGCAGACGATCTGAAATCATTCTATGCGTGGTTCGAGGCGAGCAACAGCACCGCTAGCGAGACCATAGCTGAAATGAGTTCCATTGCTAAGGACGAGCATACTCTCTCTGTGACCGAGTACAACGTGAGGAGTGCTCTGATGAGGGTGAACACCAGAAAAGCTGCAGGTCCTGATGGCATATCCTGATGATTTTTTAATTATTCAACCTCTCCCTGGCTGAGTCCGTGTTCCCTGCCTGCTTCAAGTGGTCCATTCTTGTCCCTGTGCCCAAGACTGCCTCTCCAGCATACCTGAATGACTACCGACCGGTGGCCCTCACCTCAATGGTCATGAAATGTTTTGAGAGACTGATCAAGGACAACACCTGTGCCTTCTTACTTCCTTCCATGGACACACTGCAGTTTGCCTACCAGCCAAATAGATCCACGGACGATGCTGTCTCCCAGGTAATAAACAGCTCCCTCTCTCATCTTGACAGTCGGAAGGTGGGCTATGGGAGAATGTTGTATATTGACTTTTGCTCTGCTTTCAACACCATAGTTCCCCGCAGACTTGCTGGCAAGCTGATTGAGCTGGGTCTGAACACCCCCCTGTGCGCCTGGATCCTAGACGTCCAAAATGCCAGGCCCCAGGTGGTCAGGGTGGGCAAACACACCTCCAGACCTGTCACCCTGAACACCCTGATACAACCCCCCAGGGTTGTATCCTCAGCCCAATACTGTACTCCCTGTACACACATGACTGTGTGGCCAGGTCCAGCTCCAACACCATCGTTACATTTGCAAATGACACAGAGGTGGTGGGCCTGATCTCCGGTAACTATGAGAAGGCCTACCTAGAGGAAGTTGAGAAGCTGTCACTCTGGTGCCAAAAACAGCCTCATGCTTAATGTCTCCAAAGCTAAGGAGCTGATTGTGAACATTAGGAGGACAACAACATCAGAGGACTTGCACACCACTTGGGATTAATGGGACTGCTGTGGAGAGGGTGAGCAGCTTCAGGTACCGGGGAGTCCACATTGCAGAGGATTTGACTTGGACTACACACATTGACACTCTGGTGAGGAAGGCAAAGCAGCGCCTCTCTCACATGCAGAGTCTCCAAGAGGATCCCTCAGACATGCTGGTGTGGTGGAGAGCATCCTGACAGGAAGCATCACTGCCTGGTTCAGCAACAGCTCCTCTCAGGACAGGAAGGCTCTGCAGAGGGTGGTGCATTCAGCTGAACACACTATTGGCACTACACTCCCCAGCCTGCAGGACCTCCTACTCCAGGAGGTGTGGAACCAGAGCCAGCCATGATGGATCCTCACCACCCCAACAACAAACTGTTCCAACTGCTGCGGTCAGGCAAGCGCCTTCCGCAGTCATGCTGCTAGAACAGAGAGACTAAAACAGAGTTTCTTTCTGCAGGCCATCAGGACTGTGAACTCTGAACCTCATTAGCCCGCCACTGCCCCTCCATGCACACACTCACACACCACAGGTAGTACACAGTACATCCCCACATAGTCTTAGTTTACGACACAACTTGATACTACATTTTTATATTTTGCCACTTTTTCATTTCACTGCACATCCTGTTATGTGTATGGTGACAATTACACTTCTCGAAAAACCGGGGCACCCTTCTGGAGCCAATCATTCTGCTCTTTGCAGATGATGTGGTTCTGTTGGCTACATCAGACCGTGACCTCCAGCATGCACTGGGGCGGTTTGCAGCCGAGTGTGAAGCGGTCGGGATGAGAGTCAGCACCTCCAAGTCTGAGGCCATGGTTCTCTGCCGGAAAACGGTGGAGTGTTCCCTCCGGTTGGGAGTGAGTTGCTGCCTCAAGCGAAGGAGTTCAAGTATCTCGGGGTCTTGTTCACGAGTGAGGGCAAAATGGAGCGGGAGATGGACAGACGGATTGGTGCAGCGTCTGCAGTGATGCGGGCGCTGTACCGGTCCGTTGTGGTGAAGAGGGAGCTGAGCCGGAAGGCGAAGCTTTCGATTTACTGGTCCATCTACGTTCCAACCCTCACCTATGGTCACGAGCTTTGGGTAGTGACCGAAAGAATGAGATCGCGGATACAAGCGGCCGAAATGAGTTTCCTCCGCAGGGTGGCTGGGCTCAGCCTTAGAGATAGGGTGAGGAGCTCAGACATCCGGAGGGAGCTCGGAGTAGAGCCGCTGCTCCTCCGCATCGAAAGGAGTCAGCTGAGGTGGTTCGGGCATCTGATTAGGATGCCCCCCGGGCGCCTCCCTTTGGAGGTTTTCCGGGCACGTCCAACTGGGAGGAGACCCCGGGGCAGACCCAGAACCCGCTGGAGAGATTATATATCTCGTCTGGCCTGGGAACGCCTCGGGATCCCCCAGGAGGAACTAGAGAGTGTGGCTGGGGAGAAGGAAGCCTGGGGGGCCCTGCTTAGCCGGCTGCCACCGCGACCCGGCCCCGGATAAGCGGACGCGAATGGATGGATGGATGGAATCTTGAATCTTGAAGAAAGTACATCTTCTGTCTCCTTTCTCATGCTCTCCCTATCATTCTCTCCATCTATCTCCACCCCTCCCTGACACTTCCTTTCTCTCTCTCTCTCTCTCTCTCTCTCTCTCTCTCTCTCTCTCTCTCTCTCTCTCTCTCTCTCTCTCTCTCTCTCTCTCTCTCTCCCTCTCTCTCTCTCTCTCTCTCTCTGCACGGTACTGCCTCACAACAAGAAGGTCCTGGGATCGATTCCCGCCTGGGGCGCTATTGACTGTGGGGTGCCCAGGTGGGTGATCTCCCAGCCTTGCTGTGTGGAGTTTGCATGTGCTCCGCGGGGTCTCCTTCCACAGTAAGAACCCCAATTAAAAACATGTGAAGATCGCTTCTCCTGTCCTGTCCCTGACCAAAGATGTGGACGCAAGACCTGGAGCTGCTGGTCCCCGGGTGCCGTAAAAGGGCTGCCCACTGCTCCTGGCACAGGATGGGTCAAATGCAGAGACTACATTTCTGCGGACCACCCTCCCTGCATGCGTGTGTGTTTGGCAGTCACCACTTCCTGCATGCTGTGTGTGTTTGTGACTGTAAGTGTGGACTAATAAAGTGATCTTTCTTTTTCGTCCTGCCTCACTCTGTTCTTGCTCGCCTGTCATGTCCCATTGCAGTGAGTCCGCTTCATCTGTGGAAATACTGTATTGTCCCTCTATATGTCCCTCCATGTCCCTCCATGTACCCAGAAGCCATAACTATACTGGGCTGGTATAAAGGAAGGCCCTGCGAGGGGAGGGGAGCAGGTGGGTGGGTGGGTGGGGGCTTCAGTGCTCGTCCATCTATTTCTACTGGACATCTCTCTGTGTTCCCTCTTAGACACGGCCTTACACACTTGAATACTGCTCGTTCTGGTTCATCTCGCCTTCAGCTGGGTTAGCCGGCCCATTAGGTAATACAGTAATAGAGCAGCAGATAGACAGATAGATAGATAGATAGATAGATAGATACTACTACTGTATGGCTGATGAAGGTTCTCCTTCATGGGATTCTGGTGTCTTCCACCAGCACAAACACACACCAGCACATACACGCCAATACACGCACACACACACACACATACACACACACACAGATATGAAGAGTTTCTCTGCTGCAGAGGCAAACCTACGCAGAAAACCCACTCAGTTGCACACATCTCACAACCCTGACCCACTTATCTGTCATAACACACACACACACACGCACGCACGCACACACGCACACACGCACGCACGCACAGCACGCACACACACGCACGCACGCACGCACACACACACACACACACACACACAACTAACAGGCTACACGCACGCTACATC
>PIJE02000113.1:524195-724580 GCA_002895965.2 Coryphaenoides rupestris | reverse complement strand
AGAGAGAGATCCTTTCTCTCTCTCAGATATAGATTCAATGATCAACCTTTCTAAATGAGCGATTATCCATCTTAAAAGTCACCTTGTCATGGCCAAAACTCCTGTGAGATTACAGCTGTTGAATGTAAGACTTCCTCCTGGTCATAGTGGCTGGGGACCTTGACCCCCCCCCCAAGGCATGCCCTTAACTGGCCTTCCCACGGAGCTATTCAACTTAATCAACTAACTCAATTCCTAATAACAGATCCTAGTTATTACTATATTAACTCCAATAAACAGATCCTTTAGTGACCCTGGGTTACTGAACAAGAGATATTTGTTAGCGGGCTGGGAAGTCGACGATCTTTGTGACGCAGAAGCGGAATGTAATAACCCGAACGTGCATGTTCCATGTTCTTTGCGCGTGCAAAGAAACGAGAGAGAAAGCTGAGAGACTTTATCAAGAAGCTTTGTACGAACTGGCAGAGCAATTGCGAACGGTCACGAGCCAAGACCGATGAGAATATCTCGCTGACCGATATCATCTGTCGACAAAGACGTGCCACGGTAAGTTGCGCTGCCGAAAAAACCTGACGCTAGCGCAGACGCATAGAGACAGTCAAGCAGTCCGGAAAGAGGTTGCTTCGCCAAGTCAGCATGCAAGGAAGACAACGGGTGGATACAAGAATGTCACTCACGACGCAGCAAATACCAAACCACTCACGGTAAGCCAAAAGGGGGAATAGGACAATGTGGACAGGTGGAAAGCCGTGGCCAGTAAAGATGAAAATTGCAACGGCCAGAAAAAATCCACATGATACATGCAACAAGTGGACATTGGAGTAGAGTGTGTAGGAGCCCGCCCAGGAAAGGCAGTGAGTGAGGTTCCAGAGCAAACGGAGCAACAGCAGTCATACTTTCTTGGGGCTGTGAGTAAAGCAGATGCGGGTCAGCCAGACGCAATGGCCGTCAAGATGCTGTGAGCTCTAACACCAGTGACTTCAAAAAAATCAACACAGGGGCCGATGTTAACATCATTCCGCGAGGAACCACCGATCACTCATTCTCCAAATTGAACCACTGAGCCGCAGATTATACCCTGGACCACCCAGGCGGCGAGCTGCAGGTGCAGTAGGACAGATGCCAGACCACTGTGACCTACAAAGGAAAGACGTCAACCCAACTCACAGCATAATTCTTCTCCAGAGGATGGAGGGAAATGGCATCATCGAGAGGGTGACACAGCCCACGGACTGGTGTGCACCCATGGTGCCAAGTCTTGAAGAAGAGCACAGGTAAGCCCGCCATCTTTGTTGATTCAAGAGGCTGAAAACCGAGGCAGTGAAAAGAGAACAGATTCCTGCTACTACTAGATGAGATTACAAAGCAAAGCTGAGTGGAGCCACTGTTCTTCTCTCCTCGATGGCGCCAGTGGGTTCTCCAGATAGTTGCACGCCCAGAACAGCTGTAAGCTCACTACCTCATTATGCCAATTTGGCAGATTCAAACTCAAAAGCGGCTACCGTTCGGTAATAACGAGCACCCAGAAATCTTTCAGAGGAAGATGATGGAGACCCTGCAGGGGCCTGGAGGGTGTCGAGGTCTTCATGGACGAACATCTGGTCTATTGGGGCCACAGAAGAGGAGCATGACGGTCGCACTGGAGAATGTATGCAGTGCATAGAGACAGCTGGTCTGAAGCTCAATCATTGAGAAGTCGCTCTATCAGGCAGAGATCATGCTGCGGTTCCTCGGACATGTCATTGACAGGTCCGGGATCCGCCTGACCCTGAATTGAAGTGAAGCTCATTCGGTCAGCCTGTCCACACCAGCAGAATCGGTGCAAGAGTTGAGAAAGGATACTGGGAATGGTGAATTATCTCGAAGAACATCCCCGAACTTCTCAACGGTAGACAGCCGCGTAACGAGCTCGTCTGAGGACAAGAATACATGGACATGGAGCACGCAAACACCAACGGCTTTGAACAATCAAGGACGCTGTCGACAACTGGCAACCAGTACTCGCTTTGCTATGACTTTGAGCAAGCCAGGCGGTGTCAGTGACCGCACGTAGTTATTGGATGGGGGTGTAACTCCTTCAGCTCGTCACGGGGAGCAATGGAAACCTGTGGCATATTGCTCCAGACGCCGCTCACACGAAATCAGAAACACGCCCTGAAAGCCCACACAACGCACTGGAAGCCCCCACACCAGCCAGACAGGAGTCTGCGCTGGTGTGGGCCATGCAAGAAGTTCGACAGATTCCTCAATGGACTGGAGCAGTTCACTACATCCCTGACCACAAGCCGTAGTGCCTCTCATTAACAGGCCGCAGCTGGACATGTACCTATATGAATGTCAGCGTCTCCTCATGAGGCCATTGAGATTCAACTTCCAGTGGCAGAGTATAGCTCCAGAAAAACTCTGGTCGTCGCGGACAACCCTGTCAATGCAGTCCACCTGCCAGCACGTGCGCACAGACAGGACACAGCACAGTGAGGTGGCATGCTAAAGTGGCTAGTGTTAGTAGAGGGGATCCCTGCGTCCTACAAGCAAAGATGGATGGAATCAAATGGCGACAGCAGCCGATGCCGAACTGCCGTCAGTTGTGGAAGCCTCATAAAGAAAGGATGGGCTGAAACACTTAAGCAATGTGCCCAATGGATGCGAGAAGAGTAGTCAAGGTGAAATCAGAGCTATCAGATACACAATGGGCCTTGTCCTCAGAGGAAAGCAGGATTGTCCCGTCTGCCAAGGCCAATGAGAGGTGAGATCCTTCAGAAAATTCACGAAGGGCACCAGGGCCTAGTCAAATGTAGGGAGAGAGCCATGCCTCATCTGTGTGGGTGGCCCGGACTCTCTACGGAGATACAAGCTCGTGACCTCGATGTCAGGTGTGCTGTGGAAATGAAAAGCAACGCAACAACCACGGAACCTCTCATCTCCACACCGCTTCCAACCCTGTGAAGAGAATTGCCAATGGACCTTTGTGGAGACACCACCACACTACCTGTAATCTCAGATTATTACTTCCAGGTTTCTAGAGAGAAACTGCAGCTGCCCTCGACAACGAGTCCACAAGTATCCATAAGCTGACAGTCTTCGCCTAGGTTTGGCATTCCAGATCGACAGGTGCGTGAGCGATATGGACCCCAATTTTCAAAGTGTGGAGTTCAAAGGAGTGCTGCGAGGCAGCTCGACGTAAGCACATGCACGTCACCGCCCTCACCACCCCAGGGCAACTGGGCACGCAGAGAGAGCCGTACAGACGGCAAAGAAAATTTCTCAAGCAAGGATAGATCCTGTGATGGCATCTGATGAGGCTATAGGTCCACTCCTTCTGCTCCACCACAAGCTTCAGTTGATCACGCTTTGATGGGGGAGGGAAAATCAGAACCACACTCCCGCAGCATCTGGAGAAGAGACTCCTACCCCAATGGCCCAGCCAGGACAGCTGTGAAAGAGCAGGGACGGGAGGAAAAGGCTAAACAGGCTTCACTATTCAACCGCCGTCATGGAGCAGGCCCTTACTGCCCGCGACCTCAGGAGATGTTGTATCTCCAATGTTGGAGAATAAACTATGTCTTTGGCCAGCGGTGGATCTCAAACGAGAAGCACCACCTCCCGAGATCCTTCGTCATCAGGATGCAGCATGGAGCAAGAGCTGCAGCGGAACCGCCCGTCCACCTTTATTGACATAACACTCAAAAGAAGGGGAGAATGGTCCATATACGGTAGTCTAATGCGCTTGCGCATATACTGGTGGGTTTTATACGGTTTGTTCCATAAGACCGCAATGGAAAAGGAGACACACGGTGATCCATTAAAACCAGGTGCAAACTAAGAAGCCTCTATTGCTTTGATTTACACCCTCTTATATTACAAAAAAAAATGCTGTTATTGGGAACGTCATTGGTAAAAAATAAAATAGAGCTAACAGCGCAACCCGTGTCACAATGCAATGCGCAGCCGTGGGCGTGGTGCGTCGTTTTTATGTGAAGAGACAGCCGAAAGTAAAGTTTAGCTAGCAAAACAAAACAAGAAAATGGAGGGAAACTCCTACAGAAAAAAAGACTGCTCATAGAACAAGAGACTGTGGGAGTAGGGAGATATACGCTGGCTGAGATCTGTTTCAGGACGATCCCCAGAAGGGCGAGGTGCAGGAATTTTGCTGCGGAGCCTTCACCCATCACCCATGGATGGAGAGGGGGACGCGAAGCCTGTTGTTAAAATACATCTATATATAACATTCCATACTGACGATTTACAGGCAGATTAATAACAAAAATGGCTAAATATATACAGTTCGATATGAAATCAAAGGCATTTAAATAATAAAATTAAATAATACAATAAATGATTATTATTATTATTATTTCCTCTCCTCACCGTGTCCCGCATTGTCCCGCAAAAGCAAGTTTTGCTGTCCTGCAGCTGAACAATTTTGACCTGGTCATCCCTAATGAGATCATGGTGGGGGGGGGGGGGGGTTCCCTGGAGGTTCCTCCTCTTCATCGTCCCTCTTCATCGTTACTGTTTCCTGCTGTCCTCTCCATCACTCCGACCTTCCCATCACACACCCCATTGACATTCACATAGGAGGCGTCCGGTGTGTTGGTGTTGTGTGTGTGTTTGCGTATGAGGATATGAGAAGAGAATACCATCAACACATACACCACATTTGACACAATGCATGCACCACACACAACAACGCACACCTTCAATACAAAGGCCCACGCAAAACCACAACACATACTCTGTCTCCTAAATATTGAAGGATCAGACAGAGAGGAAAATCGATTAATCGCAATTTACTGACTCCAAGGGATATTTCTGTCCCTGGTCGTGTGTGTGTGTTTGTGGTGTGTTGTTGTGGTGTGTGTGTGGTGTGTGTGTGGTGTGTGTGTGTGTGTGTGTGTGTGTAGTGGTGTGTGTGTGTGTGTGGTGTGTGTGGTGTGTGTGTGTTTGGTAGAGTCATCTAGCATAGATCCTATTACAAAAGAATTAATCAGCTCTGGTAAAGTAACCTGAGGTCTCTCTCCAACGCAAGGAGGACCACATGTGTATCTATTTACCAATCTTAATAAACATACATTACTTTTCAGATAATCTTCAGTTCACTTGTTGGCCACTTTATTTATGTTAAATATAATTGTAGCAGTGAATCTGTCAACACTCATTCCTGGTTGACCCAGGACTTTACAGGGGGGTCAGGTGAGACTACATTAACGCGCCCACCAACCACACAACAACTCCACATGCCCAAACTACTTGAATTCGGGGAGAATCCCAGCCTATCATATTATATAATATATAATTTAATATGAAATATTCTTCAACATATTGAATGATAAAAGAAAAACCAACATCCCTATAAACTCTTGTGTTTTTACGTTCAGATCATCTTTTGTGTATTGATATACACATTGATGTAAAAAAAATCCTCCAATGCCCAATCTGAGCTTGTGTGAAGGAGAGGGAGTTAAATTTTCCCCAGCTTAACACTCTTGGGGGCGATATAAGCACACAACTATGTATAATTGTGTGTGTGTGTGTGTGTGTTGTGTGTGTGTGTTGTGTGTGTGTTGTTGTGCTGTGTGTGTTGTGTGTTGTGTGTGTGTGGTGTGTGTGTGTGTGTGTGTGTATGATGTACTGTATGTGCAGTGACACGGACCACAATAGTTCTTCATCGAAAACGACAAACCCAAAACAACACAAATGCACTAGGAATCATGTAAAAAGTATATGGGTTTTGTTTTCGGTGGATGACTTGGAGGAAATTACCTGACATTTGAATTACATTTTAAATAATAACCAGGCCTACTTTGAATATATATATTATAGGTATTATTTGTAGTAAGTTTGACGTTTTGAACATTGTTAATATTCCCTTTACATTCCTAGCACCAACGCATGTTACAGTTAAAAGGGCAGCTGAATGTGATTGTCAGTCCCGCTCAGAAGTGTAAAAGAATCCATCACACTGCGACGGAATGGGTCTCCAGTTCCTCGATAAATAGTACACAACGAGGGCTGAGATAGCAAGAATGGTCGTGCTGGCTTTTATGCCCTGCATAAAAGAAGGAGACAGGTACGCTTTTATGGCCTATTACAGGTGAGCCTGCAATGACTGAAGCCTTACTGTTTTTCAACGATAATGTTAAGATCTATTAAATAATTATATATCCACAGTATGCTCTGATAATATATATATACCAGAGTATGCTCTTCATAACTGCTTGCCTTAGTTCCACACCAATAAATATGTGTGTGTGTGTGTGTGTGTGTGTGTGTGTGGTGGTGCGCAGACGTGTGTGCTCTCATTAGAGGACAGCCCGAGGGTTAAGGATCCTTACAAACAGATTGAGGAAACTGGTAGAGAAAACCCAGCATGTATAACGGAAAATACCGACACACACTCGCACGCACACGCAGCACAGTTCCGCACACACAACACACAAACAATTGCATGGGGTCTTTATGCCTCGGGTGGGTGGAATGGAGAGATATGAAGGAAGGAGTGTTCCATCGCTGATGGATGAGGAAGACGGACCTACTTGTCAGGATTATGATGAAAAAGAAGACAATGAGAGATAGAGAGACAGAGAGAGAGAGTGATAAAGGGAAGTTAGTCTTTTTAGTATTTGTATTTTTTATTTAACATCTTCTTTGCCACAAATGTATCGGCACGACAACTTAAGCAAGATACACTCCTGGGCATCAACTTCGTCTACAACAAGTCTGGGATAGATTGGCCGGCAAGATTGTATGGTCGAGCCCCACAAACAAAACAGTGGCAAACAGTGGGAAATGGAGCGAAATGTTCGTGCACAGACTGAGAGTCCAGCACACCGTCCACCAACACGGATACTGGACAATCCTTCTAGCTAGTGGTTCAGTCTCTGGAAAATAAGGTATTATGTTGAATAAGAATGATATTAGGGGCGAGGATTTGCTTCGCAGCGGGAACATAAGGGACTAATATTTTTGGTCGCGGAAAAGGCTGACGCCACCTTGGTGCTCGATCGAGTCATTTGTCCAACCCGGCCCTTGCTCTGTTTTCCAACGGAAGGACTGGAAGAGTTAGGTAATATCCCAAGGGTCGGAGGGGTTTGCTTTCATGACCAACAACAAAAGGAATTAAAACTCTTTCCGCTCTTGCTCACACTGGGATCTATGATCTTGCCACCGATTCCTATCTTCCCCAGAGTTCATAGCAGTCACATTACAGCCGTCACATCCCAACAACAAGCAGACCACCGATGTGGCATATTGGAACCTACATGATTTGCTATGTCGGCACCAGACCCACATCTGACGTGGCTGTGGTGTGGCAGGGGAGCTTAATAGGGTCAAATCTAAAGAAGTCAATGCCGCACTTCATCCACGCATTAAGTGTTGCTCTCCCAGGGGAGAACCGAACTTTTGGATCACTGCTTAAGCACCACCCATCAACGAGAGGCCTACACAGGCTGTATCTCTTACCCCATTCCGCAAGTCGGACCCATGCCTGCCGTTAGCAAGGAAGTAAAATCGGTGGTCCGACCAAATTGAATGACGGATAATTTGGGATGCCTGAACTGGAGCGTCGGACTGGGGACATCAGCTACTTTGACGGACGTGGTGATACGAGCTTCATAGCAACGCTAGCGGAACACCATCGTCCGCGACGCTTAATTCAAAAACCGTGGTCGATGATCCATTCCGCGCTGCCTGTACGCAGCCAAGAACTCCTATCTGGAACATGGACGCAGAAAACAAAAGCGGTCGTCCTACGGACTTACGCGAGTAAATTTGGAGGACGCAAAGAGGTGGCACAGAATGGAGCAGGCGCGACACCAGATGCTATGGCTGGAGCTACCGACTATCGACGAGATTACCGGGGCAGAACCACCTAAACATATGCGTGCCGATGCATCCTAGCAGACGATTCTGAAATCCATTCTATGCGTGTTCGAGGCGATGCAAGCAGCACCGCTAGCGAGACCATAGCTGGAATGATCTTCATTTGCTAAGGACGAGCATACTCTCCTGTGACCGAGTACAACGTGAGGAGTGTCTGATGGAGGGTGAACACCAGAAAAGCTGCAGGTCCTGATGGCAATATCCTGATGATCTTTTTAATTTATTCAAAACCTCTCCCTGGCTGAGTCCGTGTTCCCTGCCTGCTTAAGTGGTCCAATTCTTGTCCCTGTGCCAAGACTGCCTCTCCAGGCATGACCTGAATGAACTCACCGACCGGTGGCCCTCACTCAATGGTCATGAAATTGTTTTGAGAGACTGATCAAGGACAACACCTGTGCCTTCTTATTCCTTCCATGGACACATCTGCAGTTTGCCTACCAGCCAAATAGATCCCGGACGATGCTGTCTCCCAGGTAATAAACAGCTCTCCTCTCTCATCTTGACAGTCGGAAGGTGGGCCTATGGGAGAATGTTTGTCATTATTGACTTTTTGCTCTGCTTTCCAACACCATAGTTCCCGCAGACTTCTGGCAAGCTGATTGAGCTGGGTCCTGAACACCCCCTGTGCGCCTGGATCCTAGACGCCAAAATGACAAAGGCCCAGGTGGTCCAGGGTGGGCATAATCACACCTCCAGACCTGTCACCCTGAACACCCTGATACAACCCCCCAGGGTTTGTATCCTCAGCCAATACTGTATCTCCCCTGTTACAACCATGCTTTGTGTGGCCAGGTCCCAGCTCCAACACCATGCGTTACATTTGCAAATGACACAGAGGTGTGTGGGCCTGATCTCCGGTAACTATGAGAAGGCCTACCTAAGAAAGTTGAGAAGCGTCCACTCTGGTGCCAAAAACAGCCTCATGCTTAATGTCTCCAAACGCTAAGGAAGCATGATTGTGAACAATTAGGAGCAACTAACACACTTCAGAGGACTTGCACACCACTTGGGATTAATGGGACTACTGTGAGACAGGATCAGGGTGAGCAGCTTTCAGGACCCGGGGAGTCCACATTGCAGAGGATTTGACTTGGTATACAACATGACACTCTGGTGAGGAAGGCAAACGCAAGCGCCTCTCTCAACATGCAAGGTCTCCAAGGGATCCCTCCAGACATGCTGGTGTGGTGGAGAACATCCTGAACAGGAAGCATCACTGCCCTGGTTCAGCAACAGCTTCCTCTCAGGACAGGAAGGCTCTGCAGACGGTGGTGATTCAGCTTGAACAAACAGCAGACACTATTTGGCCACTTACACCCCCAGCCTGCAGGACCTCTACTCCAGGAGGTGTGGAACCAGGGCCAGCCTGATGGATCCTCACCACCCAACAACAAACTGTTTCCAATAGCTGCGGTCAGGCAAGCGCCCTCCGCTAGTCATGCTGCAGACAGAGGACTAAAACAGGTTTCTTTGACTCAGGCGTGCGCCATCAGGCCACTGCCCCCCTCCGAACTCCTCCCCCGACCTCCCCTTAGCCCCCCTCCCCCTCATTGCACACACTCACACAACAGTAGTACACAGTACATCCCCATAGTTCTTAGTCTTACGAAAACTGATTACTACTATTTTTTATATTTTGGCCACTTTTTCATTTCACTGCACATGCCTGTATGTGTATTGGCAATTACACTTCTCGAATCTTGATCTATGAAGATAAGTAATCTCATGTCTCCTTTCTCATGCTCTCCCTATCATTCTCTCCATCTATCTCACACCTCCTTGACACTTCCTTTCTCTTCTCTCTCTCTGCTCCTCTCTCTCTCTCTCTCTTCTTCTCTCTCTCTCTTTCTTCTCTTTCTCCTCTCTCTCCCTCTTTCCCCCCTCTCTTCTCTCCTCTGCACGGTACTAGCCTCACAACAAGAAGGTCCTGGGATCGAATTCCCAGCCTGGGGCGCTATTTGAACTGTGGGGTGCCAGGTGGGTGATCTCCCGCCTGCCTGTGTGGAGTTTGCATGTTGCCCGCGGGTCTCCTTCCACAGTACGAACCCCAATAAAAAAACATGTGAAGAATCGCTTCTCCTGTCCTGTCCTGACCAAAGATGTGTAGCATAGACCTGGCCTGCTGCGTTCCCAGGGTTGCCTGTAAAAGGGCTGCCCAACTGCTCCTGGCACGGATGGAGGGGCAGAATAACACAGGATGGGTCAAATGCAGAGACTACATTTCCGCGGGCCACCCTCCCTGCATGCGTGCTGCTGCTGTGTGTGTGTTTGTGACTGTAAGTGTGGACTAATAAAGTGATCTTTCTTTTTCGTCCTGCCTCACTCTGTTCTTGCTCGCCTGTCATGTCCCATTGCAGTGAGTCCGCTTCATCTGTGGAAATACTGTATTGTCCCTCTATATGTCCCTCCATGTCCCTCCATGTACCCAGAAGCCATAACTATACTGGGCTGGTATAAAGGAAGGCCCTGCGAGGGGAGGGGAGCAGGTGGGTGGGTGGGTGGGGGCTTCAGTGCTCGTCCATCTATTTCTACTGGACATCTCTCTGTGTTCCCTCTTAGACACGGCCTTACACACTTGAATACTGCTCGTTCTGGTTCATCTCGCCTTCAGCTGGGTTAGCCGGCCCCATTAGGTAATACAGTAATAGAGCAGCAGATAGACAGATAGATAGATAGATAGATAGATAGATACTACTACTGTATGGCTGATGAAGGTTCTCCTTCATGGGATTCTGGTGTTTCCACCAGCACAAACACACACCAGCACATACACGCCAATACACGCACACACACACACACATACACACACACACAGATATGAAGAGTTTCTCTGCTGCAGAGGCAAACCTACGCAGAAAACCCACTCAGTTGCACACATCTCACAACCCTGACCCACTTATCTGTCATAACACACACACACACGCACGCACGCACAGCACGCACGCACGCACGCACGCACGCACGCACGCACGCACGCACGCACGCACGCACGCACGCACGCACGCACGCACGCACGCACGCAGCACCACACACACAGTCCCTTTGAGTCCCTCTCTCCTCATCTCTCACCTCCTCGAGAGAGATCTCATCTCTCCCGTCCCCTGTATGTGTGTGTATGTGTGTGTATGTGTGTTTATGTGTGTCTGTGTGTGTTCGTGCCCATGACTGTGGGCTAGTGGCATATCCCTGTGTAGGAGTTGGGCACACATGTATTCGGTTTTGAGCCAACAGAGAAAAGACTGTGTGTGTGTGTGTGTGTGTGTGTGTGTGTATATATGTATGTGTGTGTGTGTGTTAACACAACCTCCTAGGTTGTGTTAATTTATTAATATTTTCATTTAAATTTATTTGTCTTTTTGTCCTCTAAAACTTAAAAGAAAATGTAGAACTCCAAAGCCACATTGCAGTGTTGCTGTCCAACTGTCAGGGAATTCCCCGCTGGTCTATATGGTCCACATGGCATACAGCCTACGTGTCCAGCAGGGTCGCACTACGAGTCGTAACCCAAGAGCGACTATTCTCAGAGCACTGAAGTGGACGTTCTTTACCACCACATTGTGGTGGAATACACATAATTACAAGAATGGAGTGCTGGCTCACTCTTCAATGTCTGTGCAGAGCCCAAGCTTCTGTTTGATCATTTGCACTTGACAGCAACATTGGACTTTTCTAGCTGCAGTAATCAAATAGGGAGCGAAAGAACCACCACTGAACCAGCGTAAAGTAAACTATATCAAAAGGTGCTGTAGGTGAGATTTAAGACCTATTATTTTAATGTAACTTGTTCCATTACCATAGCCATCCATCAGCCATTAGTGAGTGAAGCCTCGTGCCTCGTGAGACCATTCCAATCTCTTTGTTTCTCTCTTAAGATCGGTTTGGCCAGGTTATAGGATATCTGTTATAAGCGTCGTACAAGCGTGATTTAGGTGTGACGACAGCGAGATGGAACTGTTTGTTCGGAAACAACAATGGTGATACGAAGATGGTTCATCCAATCAACTGCCAAGGATTTGTTGAAAGTGCCAGTTTCCAATAACGACTTCCCAGATGGCTCTATGAAAAAGCCTGGCCTGGAGCCTGACAACTTCCGACCCATCTCCAACCTTTCATTTCTCTCAAAAAGCCTGGAACGCACCGTCGCAACACAACTCAAACAATACACCAACAAAATGTATGAAATATTCCAATCCGGCTTCCGAACACACCACAGTACTGAAACCGTTCTGCTCAAAGTCACCAACGATCTCCTACTCTCCTCTGATTCTGGCTCCCTCAACATTCTCCTCCTCCTCGACCTCAGTGCAGCCTTTGACACCATTAACCATTCCATCCTCCTCAATCGCCTGCAATCCTGCATTGGCATAACTGGTTCAGCATTCTCCTGGTTCAAATCCTACCCATCAGACAGATTTCACTACATCTCCATCAATAACTGCAAATCCCTTACCACCCCAGTCTCACATGGAGTCCCTCAAGGCTCGGTGCTTGGTCCCCTTCTCTTTATCCTCTACATGCTCCCCCTTGGTCACATAATTCGCCACCATGGACTACAATTTCACTGCTACGCCGACGACACCCAGCTTTACATCTCCACCAAAACCATCACTCCTGCCATTCTCTCCACTCTCACGGACTGCCTCACTGAAATAAAAACCTGGATGAACAACAACTTCCTCAAACTCAACTGCAATAATCGAAAATCATCATAATCGGCACAAAATCTCTCCTCCCCTCCTCCTAGAACTTCTCACTCTCCATCGACGGACACACAGTCACACCCTCCCCTCCTGGTCCGTAACCTCGGCATCCATCATGGATCCCACCCTCTCCTTCCAAGTCACACGATCAGCAACATCACCAAAACATCCTTCTTCCACCCTCCGTAATATTGCACGACTACCGCCCCACCCTCTCCTCCTCAGCTGCAGAAACCAACTCATCCATGGCTTCATCACCTCCAGATAGACGACTACAACAGCATTCTTTATGGTTTACCTTCCACTGCCCTTAAAAAAATTGCAATATGTTCAAAACTCAGCTGCCCGGTTACTCACCCACTCGCCGCTCCAGAGAACACATCACACCCATCCTCCAACACCTTCACTGGCTTCCAATACAGCACCGAATCCATTTCAAGATCCTCCTCATCACTTACAAAGCTCTCATAATTCGCCCCTTCATACCTGACAGATCTCTCCATCGCCACTCCCCCACTCGCCACCTTTCGATCTGCCGATGCCAACCTTCTCACCCCATCACCAAGACCAAGTACCGCAACTTGGGGACAGAGCCTTTGCCGTCGCTGCCCCAACCCTCTGGAATTCCCTGCCTCCTAACATCCGAAACTCTGACACACTCACTTCTTTTAAAAACCAACTCAAAACCCACCTTTTCAAGAAAGCCTACAGTATCTGACCTCCACCTCCACCATTCTCTTTCACTCTGCAACCTCTATATTTGTTTTTGTTTCTGTATTCTGTATTCCGTGAGGGACTCCATGTGAGACTGGGGTGGTAAGGGATTTGCAGTTATTGATGGAGATGTAGTGAAATCTGTCTGACAGGTAGGATTTGAACCAGGAGAATGCTGAACCAGTTATGCCAATGCAGGATTGCAGGCGACTGAGGAGGATGGAGTGGTTAATGGTGTCAAAGGCTGCACTGAGGTCGAGGAGGAGGAGAATGTTGAGGGAGCCAGAATCAGAGGAGAGTAGGAGATCGTTGGTGACTTTGAGCAGAGCGGTTTCAGTACTGTGGTGTGTTCGGAAGCCGGATTGGAATATTTCATACATTTTGTTGGTGTATTGTTTGAGTTGTGTTGCGACGGTGCGTTCCAGGCTTTTTGAGAGAAATGAAAGGTTGGAGATGGGTTGGAAGTTGTCAGGCTCCAGGCCAGGCTTTTTTCATAGAGCCATCTGGGAAGTCGTTATTGGAAACTGGCACTTTCAACAAATCCTTGGCAGTTGATTGGATGAACCATCTTCGTATCACCATTGTTGTTTCCGAACAAACAGTTCCATCTCGCTGTCGTCACACCTAAATCACGCTTGTACGACGCTTATAACAGATATCCTATAACCTGGCCAAACCGATCTTAAGAGAGAAACAAAGAGATTGGAATGGTCTCACGAGGCACGAGGCTTCACTCACTAATGGCTGATGGATGGCTATGGTAATGGAACAAGTTACATTAAAATAATAGGTCTTAAATCTCACCTACAGCACCTTTTGATATAGTTTACTTTACGCTGGTTCAGTGGTGGTTCTTTCGCTCCCTATTTGATTACTGCAGCTAGAAAAGTCCAATGTTGCTGTCAAGTGCAAATGATCAAACAGAAGCTTGGGCTCTGCACAGACATTGAAGAGTGAGCCAGCACTCCATTCTTGTAATTATGTGTATTCCACCACAATGTGGTGGTAAAGAACGTCCACTTCAGTGCTCTGAGAATAGTCGCTCTTGGGTTACGACTCGTAGTGCGACCCTGCTGGACACGTAGGCTGTATGCCATGTGGACCATATAGACCAGCGGGGAATTCCCTGACAGTTGGACAGCAACACTGCAATGTGGCTTTGGAGTTCTACATTTTCTTTTAAGTTTTAGAGGACAAAAAGACAAATAAATTTAAATGAAAATATTAATAAATTAACACAACCTAGGAGGTTGTGTTAACACACACACACACATACATATATACACACACACACACACACACACACACACAGTCTTTTCTCTGTTGGCTCAAAACCGAATACATGTGTGCCCAACTCCTACACAGGGATATGCCACTAGCCCACAGTCATGGGCACGAACACACACAGACACACATAAACACACATACACACACATACACACACATACAGGGGACGGGAGAGATGAGATCTCTCTCGAGGAGGTGAGAGATGAGGAGAGAGGGACTCAAAGGGACTGTGTGTGTGTGCGTGCGTGCGTGCGTGCGTGCGTGCGTGCGTGCGTGCGTGCGTGCGTGCGTGCGTGCGTGCGTGCGTGCGTGCGTGCGTGCGTGCGTGCGTGCGTGTGTGTGCGTGCGTGCGTGTGTGTGTGTGTGTTATGACAGATAAGTGGGTCAGGGTTGTGAGATGTGTGCAACTGAGTGGGTTTTCTGCGTAGGTTTGCCTCTGCAGCAGAGAAACTCTCAGTAGTCTGAGTGTTGGTGATGCAAGCAGGCTGCTCTTCATCAGTGACAGTATTTCTGGTAGCAGGTTCCTTTGTGACACCGGCGCTCAAAGGAGCGTTATTCCTGCTTCGGAGGAGGACGTCACTCGGGGGGGGCGGGGGCCGCAGTTGGCAACGGCTAACGGCAGCCCCATCCGCACGTATGGTGTGAGGCCTGTTGAACTATGTTTGGGGGGGCAACGGTTCACCTGGGGGTTCGTCACAGCGGACATCGCTTTTTCCCTCCTAGGTGCGGATTTTCTTTGTGCCCATGGACTACTAGTGGACGTTAAGAACAGCCGCTTGGTTGATGCCCTAACCTTCTCCTCCCTCGCATGTACGCGGGGCGAGGCGGAGTACGGCGGTCTGTCAGGATCACTGGCAGGGGCGGACAGGTACCTCAGGCCTGCTCACTGAGTTTCTGAGCTGACGCTGCCTACCTTCTCTGCGCCCACCACCAAGCAGGGGTAGAGCATCATGTCACCACGGAGGGACCCCCAGTCTACGCCAGGGCCCGAACGACTCAACCCCGACAAAACTCGCAGTAGCGAAGGCGGAGTTCTCGCACATGGAGCACCTGGGGATCATCCGCCGTTCTGACAGCCCTTGGGCGTCCCCCTCTTCATATCGTCCCGCAAGCCGCAACGTGGTTTGGCGCCTTGTGGTGACTAACGCCAGCTCAACGAGGCGACGACACCTGACCGCTACCCCAGTCCGCACATCCAAGACTTTTCGGCGCACCTGGCGGGTAGCTGGTTTTTTGCTAAGGTGGACCTGGTGCGGGGTACCACCAGGTGCCTGTGCATCCCCTGGACATCCCCAAACGGCGGTAATCACGCCTTTTGGGTTGTTTCGAGTTCCTGCGGATGCCTGTTTGGGCTCAAGAACGCCGCTCAGACGTTCCAGCGCCTGATGGACTCTGTTCTACGGGACATGCCTTTCGTGTTCGTCTACCTGGACGACATACTCGTCGCCAGCGCCTCGGAAGATGAACACCTGTCTCACCTCCGGGCCCTCTTCACGAGGCTCAGCCAACACGGGCTAGTCATCAACCTGGCAAAGTGTCTGTTCGGGTTGTCCGCCATCGACTTCCTCGGGCACCGCGTCACCAAGGGTGGAGCGGCTCCCCTTCCGTCGAAAGTGGAAGCTGTCGCGGCTTTTCCTCGCCCGCACACGGCCCGGTCGCTCCGGGAGTTCCTGGGGATGTGACTTTTTACCACCGTTTCATCGCCCGAGCCGCCCACATCATGCGGCCGCTGTACGAAGCGCTGAAAGGCAAGTCCCCCCAACCAAGCCATTAGCTGGACTGCGGAGACTGAGGCTGCTTTCGTGGGTCTCAAGTCCGCGCTGGCGCAGGCTGCTCTGTTAGCACATCCGTCACCCACAGCACCCATTTCTGTCACCACCGACGCGTCGGACTACGCCGTGGGCGCCGTACACGAGCAGTGGGTGGGGGGCGCCTGGCAGCCGCTCGCCTTTTTCAGCCGCCAGCTGACACCTAGGGAGCGCAAGTACAGTACTTTCGATAGAGAGCTCCTTGGACTCTGGCTCGCCATGCGGCACTTCCGGTTTTTGCTGGAAGGCCGTGAGTTCACGGCGTTCGTGGACCACAAACCACTCACTTTCGCCATGTCCAAGGTGGCGGAGCCGTGGTCCGCTCGCCAGCAGCGCCAGCTCTCTTACATTTCGGAGTTCACTACGGACATCCAGCACGTTGCTGGTAAGTCCAACCTCGTTGCTGACTGCCTCTCCAGGGCCATCGTCGGTACCATCCAGTTGGGCCTCGACTATACCCGCATGGCGGCGGCCAAACCGCGGACCCCGACGTGCAGGACCTGAAGGTGGGCGGACACGGGGCTCGTCTGGAGGAATGTGAATTTCGGTGACACGGGCAACCACACTGGCTGTGTGAACATCTCCATCGGGTCAGCCGCGACCGGTCATCCCCCAGTAACTGGAGGCGCCCCGTGTTCGAGGTGGTGCACGGTCCTTTCACACCCTGGCGGGAAAGCCGTCGGTGCGGATGGTAGCGGCTTAAGTTCGTCTGCGGGGCTCAAGAAGGACGTGCGGGATCCTGGGCCGACACATGCGTGGGCTTGCCAGCCGCGCCAAGGGTGGCACCGCCAACTAAAGGCCCCCCTTAGAACGTTTCCTTGTTGCCTGAGAGGAGGTTTGATCATGTCAACATTGATCTGGTTTGGTCCGCATCCCTCCTCTCAACCGGTTTCACCTACCTCCTCACTATGGGTGGACAGGACGGACCCCGCTGGCCGGAAGCCGGTTCCGCTTCAACGTCAACGGCGTCTGCCTGACGTGGCCGGTTCCATTGGGACTTGGGTAGCCCGTTTCGGCACCCCGTCGACCTCTCCTCAGATACGGCTCGCAGTTCACTTCTGAGCTCTGGAATGCCCGTGGCCGAGGGTTTGGGGGTTATGCTCCCACCGTACCAAGCGCTTACCACCCTCAGGCCAACGGCCTCTGTGAGCGTTTCCATCGCTCGATGAAGGCGGCCCTCAAAGCCAGCTTAAACGGACGGGAATTGGCTCGACAAGCTTCCGTGGGTCCCATGCTGGGTCTCAGAACCGCGCCTAAGGAGGACCTACAGTGCTCCTCGCCCGAGCTGGTCTATGGTCAGCCGTTGCGGGTCCCGGGAGAATTCTTCCCCAGCACAACTGCCCCTGGTCCGGCGGCTACCCAGCGGGCCTCCCTACTGGACGGCGCTAGGGACTTTGCACCGATCCCCACTGCTCAGCATGGCACTCCGACGGTCCTTTCCGCGTCTTGGAGCACGGGGCCAAGCACTTGGTGGTGGACGTGGGGGGGAGGGCCGAGCGCATCTCGGTGGACCGGGTTAAACCTGCTCACCTGGACTTGGACCGGCCATTGGAACTGGCTCAGCCTCCGCGACGGGGCCGGCCCCCGGCCTTGCCCCCTTTCCGCCAACCCGGGTCCTGCAGTTCCCTTTCCCGACCCCCCGCCGCCGTGGGCGGTACCCGGCAACCCCTGCGGCGTTCCACTCCCCGGCTTCCGTTCGCCGGGGTCGTGGTGGTCGGCTTATCGTTCCTCCCCCGCCCGCACGCGACTTTGTAAAAGTCTCCCCTGCGTTCCTCGACTACGGTAGAGGAACTGAGAGCACGGAAAGTTCAACACATCATATACATGTGTATATGGGGGGGCTCCGTTACTTCGCGGTTCTGATGGGGAGGGGGGGGGTGGGTGGATATCGCTGGATATTGGTGGGGACATGTCCCCAGTGTCCCCCCCGGTGGGGACTGTCCCCACAAAATTCTACGCCCAGTGATAGGCCCTAATCAAGATCCACAAGTAGCCTACTCATGTATTTAACTCAACTGTACAATTGAATCTGCTCTCAGCCGTCTTGTTCTCTATTGTTATTTTTCATTGTTGGTTCTATTTTCTTTACCTTGCTTAGTGTGTACATTGTAAGAGCCAGTGGAGAAACATTCCACTGCTCATCTTACTGGTATGATGTTGATGTGACATGTGACTGGTTTGGCCGGTGCACCATCGGTTTTCACTGTTCGCTTTGGCATGATTCTGTGTGCACACGGTCCTGTTGTTGCCCTTATAAGGAGCTGGCGGGGCGTGTCTGTATGCTAATTCAGGTGTACGAGCACGCGCGTTCCATTTAAGAATGAGTGGCATTCCTCATCGGGGGAGCGCAGCTAAGAACACTTTGGCGGTTTAAGAACACATTTCCCCGCGTTCATGAATCCGGCGGGGAGATTTCTTAAGTTTGTTCTTACGAAGTTCGTAAGAAGATATTTAAGAAGACACTTAAGACATTAAGAAGACACACAAAATGTTCGTGAATGAGGTCCAATGGCATTAAAGAAATGATTGTCTCTGTCGTGGTGTGACACACGCAAACAGCTCTTTGAGAGTCTAAAGAGAGAACCTAAAATGGACATCTGCTTACCCATGCAGCTATACTGTATATGTGGTGCTGCAGCAAGTTTAAATGAGCTAATTACCGTCTGTTACATTTCTGTGGCTGTGGTGGTGGCCCTCAGGGGGAAGTCCTTGACTTTTCCGCTTCTCTCCTCAGTCACACAGCATGTGTGTGTGTGTGTGTGTGTGTCCTTCTGTTTTGCTTAAAATCACACTGCAATTTCTAATGACATGGATAAAACCAATTGAACACCGGAACAACTGTCTGCTGTGCACTTTAGTTTTCTGAAGGCCAACAGTCAATCATACAAATCAAATGCACCATGTCGAACTAAAGAACAAATGACAGTCAATAATGCACCTGTGAGTGACAGACATTGTGGATACTCCCAATCAGGGCAGATGACAGATGCCTAACCTGACGCACCAGGTGGTTTAATAATAATAATACATATGACTTATATAGCGCTTTTTAAAGGTACTCAAAGATGCTTCACAATGAACAATAAACATATAACATAAACGTCTCACATGGAGTCCCTCAAGGCTCGGTGCTTGGTCCCCTTCTCTTTATCCTCTACATGCTCCCCCTTGGTCACATAATTCGCCACCATGGACTACAATTTCACTGCTACGCCGACGACACCCAGCTTTACATCTCCACCAAAACCATCACTCCTGCCATTCTCTCCACTCTCACGGACTGCCTCACTGAAATAAAAACCTGGATGAACAACAACTTCCTCAAACTCAACTGCAATAAATCGGAAATCATCATAATCGGCCCAAAATCTCTCCTCCCCTCCTCCCAGAACTTCTCACTCTCCATCGACGGACACACAGTCACACCCTCCCCCCTGGTCCGTAACCTCGGTATCTGTGTACGTTTATGTTATATGTTTATTGTTCATTGTGAAGCATCTTTGAGTACCTTTAAAAAGCGCTATATAAGTCATATGTATTATTATTATTAAACCACCTGGTGCGTCAGGTTAGGCATCTGTCATCTGCCCTGATTGGGAGTATCCACAATGTCTGTCACTCACAGGTGCATTATTGACTGTCATTTGTTCTTTAGTTCGACATGGTGCATTTGATTTGTATGATTGACTGTTGGCCTTCAGAAAACTAAAGTGCACAGCAGACAGTTGTTCCGGTGTTCAATTGGTTTTATCCATGTCATTAGAAATTGCAGTGTGATTTTAAGCAAAACAGAAGGACACACACACACACACACACACATGCTGTGTGACTGAGGAGAGAAGCGGAAAAGTCAAGGACTTCCCCCTGAGGGCCACCACCACAGCCACAGAAATGTAACAGACGGTAATTAGCTCATTTAAACTTGCTGCAGCACCACATATACAGTATAGCTGCATGGGTAAGCAGATGTCCATTTTAGGTTCTCTCTTTAGACTCTCAAAGAGCTGTTTGCGTGTGTCACACCACGACAGAGACAATCATTTCTTTAATGCCATTGGACCTCATTCACGAACATTTTGTGTGTCTTCTTAATGTCTTAAGTGTCTTCTTAAATATCTTCTTACGAACTTCGTAAGAACAAACTTAAGAAATCTCCCCGCCGGATTCATCAACGCGGAGAAATGTGTTCTTAAACCGCCAAAGTGTTCTTAGCTGCGCTCCCCCGATGAGGAATGCCACTCATTCTTAAATGGAACGCGCATGCTCGTACACCTGAATTAGCATACAGACACGCCCAGCCAGCTCCTTATAAGGGCAACAACAGGACCGTGTGTACACAGAATCATGGCAAAGCGAACAGTGAAAACCGATGGTGCACCGGCCAGTCACATGTCACATCAACATCATACCAGTAAGATGAGCAGTGGAATGTTTCTCCACTGGCTCTTACAATGTACACACTAAGCAAGGTAAAGAAAATAGAACCAACAATGAAAAATAACAATAGAGAACAAGACGGCTGAGGGCAGATTCAATTGTACAGTTGAGTTAAATACATGAGTAGGCTACTTGTGGATCTTGATAGGGCCTATCATGGGCGTAGAATTTTGTGGGGACATGTCCCCACCGGGGGGGACACTGGGGACATGTCCCCACCAATATCCAGCGATATCCACCCACCCCCCCCCTCCCCATCAGAACCGCGAAGTAACGGAGCCCCCCCATATACACATGTATATGATGTGTTGAACTTTCCGTGCTCTCAGTTCCTCTACCGTAGTCGAGGAACGCAGGGGAGACTTTTACAAAGTCCGTGCGGCGGGGAGGAACGATAAGCCGACCACCACGACCCCGGCGAACGGAAGCCGGGGAGTGGAACGCCGCAGGGGTTGCCGGTACCGCCCCACGGCGGCGGGGGGTCGGGAAAGGAACTGCAGGACCCGGGTTGGCGAAAGGGGGCAAGGCCGGGGGCCGGCCCCGTCGCGGAGGCTGAGCCAGTTCCAATGGCCGGTCCAAGTCCAGGTGAGCAGGTTTAACCCGGTCCACCGAGATGCGCTCGGCCCTCCCCCCCACGTCCACCACCAAGTGCTTGGCCCCGTGCTCCAAGACGCGGAAAGGACCGTCGGAGTGCCATGCTGAGCAGTGGGGATCGGTGCAAAGTCCCTAGCGCCGTCCAGTAGGGAGGCCCGCTGGGTAGCCGCCGACCAGGGGGCAGTTGTGCTGGGGAAGAATTCTCCCGGGACCCGCAACGGCTGACCATAGACCAGCTCGGCCGAGGAGCACTGTAGGTCCTCCTTAGGCGCGGTTCTGAGACCCAGCATGACCCACGGAAGCTTGTCGAGCCAATTCCCGTCCGTTAAGCTGGCTTTGAGGGCCGCCTTCATCGAGCGATGGAAACGCTCACAGAGGCCGTTGGCCTGAGGGTGGTAAGCGGTGGTACGGTGGAGCATAACCCCCAAACCCTCGGCCACGGCATTCCAGAGCTCAGAAGTGAACTGCGAGCCGTGATCTGAGGAGAGGTCGGACGGGGTGCCGAAACGGGCTACCCAAGTCCCAATGAATGCCCGGGCCACGTCAGCAGACGCCGTTGACGTGAGCGGAACCGCTTCTGGGCCAGCGGGTCGTCCTGTCCACCATAGTGAGGAGGTAGGTGAAACCGTGAGAGGAGGGCAGCGGACGAACCAGATCAATGTTGACATGATCAAACCTCCTCTCAGGCACAAGGAAACGTTCTAAGGGGGCCTTAGTGTGGCGG
The DNA here is from genome assembly GCA_002895965.2 of Coryphaenoides rupestris. Classification (NCBI taxonomy): domain Eukaryota; kingdom Metazoa; phylum Chordata; class Actinopteri; order Gadiformes; family Macrouridae; genus Coryphaenoides; species Coryphaenoides rupestris. The sequence goes on along the minus strand of PIJE02000113.1, from coordinate 702,432 downwards.
TGCACCTTGGCGCGCTGGCAAGCCACGCATGTGTCGGCCCAGGTCCGCACGTCCTTCTTGAGCCCCCGCCAGACGAACTTAGCCGCTACCATCCGTACCGACGGCTTCCCGCCAGGGTGTGAAAGGCCGTGCACCACCTCGAACACGGGGCGCCTCCAGTTACTGGGGACGACCGGTCGCGGCTGACCCGTGGAGATGTCACACAGCAGTGTGGTGCCCGTGTCACCGAAATTCACATCCTCCAGACGCAGCCCCGTGTCCGCCGCCTTCAGGTCCTGCACGTCGGGGTCCACGGTTTGGTCCGCCGCCATGCGGGTATAGTCGAGGCCCAACTGGATGGTACCGACGATGGCCCTGGAGAGGCAGTCAGCAACGAGGTTGGACTTACCAGCAACGTGCTGGATGTCCGTAGTGAACTCCGAAATGTAAGAGAGCTGGCGCTGCTGGCGAGCGGACCACGGCTCCGCCACCTTGGACATGGCGAAAGTGAGTGGTTTGTGGTCCACGAACGCCGTGAACTCACGGCCTTCCAGCAAAAACCGGAAGTGCCGCATGGCGAGCCAGAGTCCAAGGAGCTCTCTATCGAAAGTACTGTACTTGCGCTCCCTAGGTGTCAGCTGGCGGCTGAAAAAGGCGAGCGGCTGCCAGGCGCCCCCCACCCACTGCTCGTGTACGGCGCCCACGGCGTAGTCCGACGCGTCGGTGGTGACAGAAATGGGTGCTGTGGGTGACGGATGTGCTAACAGAGCAGCCTGCGCCAGCGCGGACTTGACACCCACGAAAGCAGCCTCAGTCTCCGCAGTCCAGCTAATGGCTTGGTTGGTGGACTTGCCTTTGAACGCTTCGTACAGCGGCCGCATGATGTGGGCGGCCCGGGCGATGAAACGGTGGTAAAAAGTCACCATCCCCAGGAACTCCCGGAGCGACCGGGCCGTGTGCGGGCGAGGAAAAGCCACGACAGCTTCCACTTTCGACGGAAGGGGAGCCGCTCCACCCTTGGTGACGCGGTGCCCGAGGAAGTCGATGGCGGACAACCCGAACAGACACTTTGCCAGGTTGATGACTAGCCCGTGTTGGCTGAGCCTCGTGAAGAGGGCCCGGAGGTGAGACAGGTGTTCATCTTCCGAGGCGCTGGCGACGAGTATGTCGTCCAGGTAGACGAACACGAAAGGCATGTCCCGTAGAACAGAGTCCATCAGGCGCTGGAACGTCTGAGCGGCGTTCTTGAGCCCAAACGGCATCCGCAGGAACTCGAACAACCCAAAAGGCGTGATTACCGCCGTTTTGGGGATGTCCAGGGGATGCACAGGCACCTGGTGGTACCCCCGCACCAGGTCCACCTTAGCAAAAACCAGCTTACCCGCCAGGTGCGCCGAAAAGTCTTGGATGTGCGGGACTGGGTAGCGGTCAGGTGTCGTCGCCTCGTTGAGGCGGCGGTAGTCACCACACGGGCGCCAACCACCATTGGGCTTGGGGACGATATGAAGAGGGGACGCCCAAGGGCTGTCAGAACGGCGGATGATCCCCAGGTGCTCCATGTGCGAGAACTCCGCCTTCGCTACTGCGAGTTTGTCGGGGTTGAGTCGTCGGGCCCTGGCGTAGACTGGGGGTCCCTCCGTGGTGACATGATGCTCTACCCCGTGCTTGGTGGTGGGCGCAGAGAAGGTAGGCAGCGTCAGCTCAGGAAACTCAGTGAGCAGGCTGAGGTACCTGTCCGCCCCTGCCAGTGATCCTGACAGACCGTCGTACTCCGCCTCGCCCCGCGTACATGCGAGGGAGGAGAAGGTTAGGGCATCAACCAAGCGGCTGTTCTTAACGTCCACTAGTAGTCCATGGGCACAAAGAAAATCCGCACCTAGGAGGGAAAAAGCGATGTCCGCTGTGACGAACCCCCAGGTGAACCGTTGCCCCCCAAACATAGTTCAACAGGCCTCACACCATACGTGCGGATGGGGCTGCCGTTAGCCGTTGCCAACTGCGGCCCCCGCCCCCCCCGAGTGACGTCCTCCTCCGAAGCAGGAATAACGCTCCTTTGAGCGCCGGTGTCACAAAGGAACCTGCTACCAGAAATACTGTCACTGACGAAGAGCAGCCTGCTTGCATCACCAACACTCAGGGCCACTACTGAGCGCCGGTTCCCCCGTTTCCCGTCGGCTTGTAGCTGCAGGGGGAAAGGCACCTTTTCGCTTTGGCGCCGAACCGCGCGTGGTAGAAGCACAGGCCAGTCTCCCCACCCCGGCCCGGAGCTGCGGCGTTCCACGCCCTCTTAACTGGCAAGGGGGGACCGAAGGTTGGGGCCAATACGTCCGGACCGGGCTGCTGGGCCGCCAGGAAAAAACGGTCTGCTTCCTCAGCTAGGGCGCGAGGTTCTGTAATGACAGTGTTAGCCAACGCTGTCTGAACCCGGGGCGGCATGTGGCGTAGGAACATTTCCACAAATAAAAAATTGGGACGTTCCTCCCCCAGTAGATTCAGCATCTTCTCCATGAGCTGGGATGGCTTGCTGTCACCCAGGCCTTGAATGGCGAAAAGCTGGCGAGCCCTCTCCTTAGTGGACAATTCAAAAGTCTTTAGGAGGTGGGCTTTGAACGCCTCATACTTGTCTCTGTGCGGAGGGTTTGCAATGTAACCCACCAACCTGGACGCCGCGGAGCTCCCCAGCGCTGCCACTACGTGGTAATACCTTTTCTCGTCGTCGGCTATTCCGCGGCAGGCAAAGTGCGCCTCCACATGCGCGAACCATGCCCTAGCGTCGCGCTCCCAGAACTCCGGCAGCTTAATAAAAATATCGCTGCTTGCCATGTTCAATATGTTTTCGGAAACTTCTACGAAAACTTCGGGGTCACCAGTGTAGTGCCGAAGAACGGGAGTCGGAGGCGGAGTATTAAGAATGGAACTCCAAACTTTATTTTCCATTTGCGCAAATCCAAAACGTTAGCTGCACGCACTCACTAAACCGCAAGAGAACCCCGGTGCAGCCCCTTAATTAGTCCGTAGGGAAAACAACCTACCTAAACCGTTCCCCCACCCTAAACAATCACAAGGTGAATTATGTACATTATGGTTCCCCATAATATGATGTATATGATGTATATGATGTATATGATGTATATTATGCATAGTATGTATATTATGTAGGCCCATATGATATATTTATGATGGATATTCACATGTTCATTCACAGATGTAGATGTGTCAATTGTATTCCCCGATGTCTATATCCACGCCGATTGAGTTAAGTGCTTATTATTTATTCACTGCCATTTGCAGTGTTCGTGTCGTGCTTTTATTTATTTAGGACATCACGATGCCTCGTAGAATCATGACTATGCATGTGAAACGTAATTGTTAATGATACAAATATTCTCGTATTTATTATAATTATTTACATCCGAGGATGTCTGTAGAATTGATGTGAACGCAATCACCAATGATTTCTCACAAATTCAGCCCTTAAGAACATGGGTGCTCTCCAAACAGGTCTCTACGACTGCTTTTCCGTGTTCTTAAATCCTGTTCTTAGCTAAGAACCAATCCCAGATAAGAAAACTTTCTTGAATGTCAAAATTGTCGCAGGAACTTCGTAAGTGGAGTTAAGAAGAAATTTCTTCTTAACTTTTTCTTAACTGCGTTCGTGAATGAGGTCCAATGTTTCCATTGTCTGTGTCTGTGCCAGACAATGGAAAGGAGATGCGGCCTGGAGGAATGGGGAGGATCGCATGCCGTAAAGTTCTCTCGGTCAGAGGGCATGCTATGACGTGTTACGGTTGGAACGGTTTCCTGTAGCAAAGTGGGGTTTTTGTGGCCTATATTATGTTTTAACACACAATGGACCTCATTCACGAACATTTTCGTAAGTGTCTTCTTAAAATATCTTCTTACGAACTTCGTAAGAACAAACTTAAGAAATCTGTCCGCCGGATTCATGAACGCGGGGAAATGTGTTCTTAAACCACCAAAGTGTTCTCAGCTGCGCGCCCCTGATGAGGAATGCCACTCATTCTTAAATGGAATGCGCGTGCTCGTACACCTGAATTAGCATACAGACACGCCCCGCCAGCTCCTTATAAGGGCAACAACAGGACCGTGTGCACACAGAATCATGCCAAAGCGAACAGTGAAAACCAATGGTGCACCGGCCAAACCAGTCACATGTCACATGCAACATCATACCAGTAAGATGAGCAGTGGAATGTTTCTCCACTGGCTCTTACAATGTACACACTGAGCAAGGTAAAGAAAATAGAACCAACAATGAAAAATAACAATAGAGAACAAGACGGCTGAGAGCAGATTCAATTGTTCAGTTGAGTTAAATACATGAGTAGGCTACTTGTGGATCTTGATAGGGCCTATCATGGGCGTAGAATTTAGTGGGGACGCTGGGGACATGTCCCCACCAATATCCAGCGATTCCCCTCCCCCATCAGAACCGCGAATTAACGCTGACTCGGAGCCCGACGCGCGCCTCACGGGAGCGTCATTGCGCATCCTTGGCGCAATATCTGTGATGTCCACCAACGTCCTAAACAACAATACGTCCTTGGGCCCTATGTATATTATGTATAGTATGTATAGTATGTATAGTATGTATAGTATGTATATTATGTATATTATGTATATTATGTAGGCCCATATGATATATTTTATTGATGGATATTCACATGTTCATTCACAGAATGTAGATGTGTCAATTGTAATCCCCGATGTCTATATCCACGCGATTGAGTTTAGTGCTTATTTATTTATTCACTGCCATTTGCAGTGTTCGTGTCGTGCTTTTATTTATTTTAGGACATCACGATGCCTCGTAGAATCATGACTATGCATGTGAAACGTAATTGTTAATGATACAAATATTCTCGTATTTATTATTATTATAATTATTTACATCCGAGGATGTCTGTAGAATTGATGTGAACGCAATCACCAATGATTTCTCACAAATTCAGCCCTTAAGAACATGGGCGCTACGACTGCTTTTCCGCGTTCTTAAATACTGTTCTTAGCTAAGAACCAATCCCAGATAAGAAAACCTTCATGAATGCCAGAATTGTAGCAGGAACTTCGTAAGTGGAGTTAAGAAGAAAATTTCTTCTTAACCTTTTCTTAACTGCGTTCGTGAATGAGGTCCATTGTTTTTTGACACACACAACCCACCATGGTGCAGGTGGTTGCATGAATTAATGAGGCAAATCAAGAATTTTGTTGTCCAAATGGAACACCTATTTCACTGCCTCTGATTGGGTGGAGTCTTTGCAGGGCCATTTTATAAAAAGATAGCACAAGGCAAGGCTGCTGTATGTCCTGTTGGACCAACCAATGTGTTTAGGAAATACAGCTAGGAAATGCAGCACAGTGTGCCGGTTGCATTCTGAGGTGAGCTGTAGAATTGTAGTTTACCTTGTTTATACTGTAAATTGTCTAACTGGCATGTGCTAATATTTAAGAGACAAGTTTTCACGCCTTGCACTCGGGCGGCGCCATACTTGCTATTTTTTGCATTCGTCTTCCGGTCTCGGTCACAGCATCGCGTCACAACAGAAAGCACAGAGGTGGACTGGAGCCGAAATCTTAGCCTAGCGAACATTTTATAAAGTCAACGTTAGTCACGCTAACGTTAGTTAAAGTTATTAGTAACAATGGGTTCCGGGACACATTGTGCGGTGCGTGGCTGTCACAATACATGGAAACGCCTGAACGAGTGGTTGGATAGAGTGTTTTGTTCATTCAATATGCAATTGTGTTAGATGCAAACAATTTACCATGTGTACATGCAAAAAGGATTGAGAAATCAAGTGTATTCTAAAAAATTATTTTATTTTCCAACGAAACACTGCAGTTAAAAGGTACAAAGCGGAAATACGAGTGTGTGCAAATCAAGCGTAGATTTTATACTGTGTACAGCTGAAGATGTTATTGCGGTTTCTTTGTAACCTTTCACGTATCCTCTTGTATGTAACATGTCTCATTGATTAAACAGTGAAAATATTCCTGATGTGTTATTCTTGTACTTCAAGGAGTTCACTTTTCCATGTCACACGTCTTGATAATACTTCAGTGTTAAGGTCTTTTTCACATTTTTTCAGGCATACAATATCATAACATAATACAACAACCAACAAGGAACAACACCTCCACATTTTCTGTTGACTCCAGAATTACAGGCACTTAAGAACACAATTGCACATAGGGTTAGGTCAGCTACCATAGGCCTATCAAATAAATAATAAATGAATAGAGAAAACAGCATATTTACTTTGTTTATATCCGGTGGGTTACCGCTGAATGGTTACATTCATCTCCATAGTACATCTTGGTGAACAATTATTTTGTATGGAATGTATGTAAATGTCACAAAATTAAAATGGTTTGCCGCTCAATCTCCATCAACTGGGCTGTGGACATGTTGATGTATTCGTTGTAGAAGCTTCTGCATTTGACCCAAGCGAGCGGTGTGTGATGCTCACCATGGGGTAGAAGCAATGGAGACGGTGTTTCTTCCACAGATTGAGCAGATGGATCAGCATTGAAGCTGAGTTGCAGGAGGCCATTGGATGGGGAAGTAAACAGCGCAGGCAAAGGATGCAGGTGCACTCTCCCTTCATTCTTTATGATATAAATAAATAGCTGATGACTCTGTAGATGACTTTGGTGGTGATGTCTTCGATGCCGGTGACCTGTAGAATTGATGTCTGTTGTGTCGTTTGAAGGACATGCGCTTCATCTTGTGCTGACCAGCATTCTTCTTGGCCCCACTGTTCCACTGATTTTGTCCATCTGTGCAGGCAAGCCCTGTTTTCCCCTGTCTCACGGCATTTTCTACCTAGAGGAAGAGAAAAAAAACCTTAGTTAGGTCAACAAGTTAGGTTACATATTCTGGGGGTTTATGGGGAGTGGTGGAGGAAAGGTAAACTCTAGGTAAACACAGGTACAGTAAACTCTGCATTAACCAGTAACGTTAGACCCCTACGTATCTGGTTTGATTTTTCTCGCAATATTCTCGCAATATTCATTCACAACGAGAGCTAGACTGACGGTGGGAAATTCGATTAAATACATAACGTTCCATACCTTCCACAGGATCGCAGCTGAGTGGCTACATGATCGCACCGGCCCAGCAACACAAGTGCAGCCAGCGGTCTCCACGTCTCCTGCTTCGGTTACCACCACCCACGCATTGTGCCATGAACTGTTGAGACACTGGCTTGGTTCAACATTTGCCTTCAGATACACAAAGCTGTCGTGTTTGTAGGCGAGCACACAGCCTACTTTGTTGCTGTGGAGATATTGGTACGCTTCTGAGCATTTCAGATTCTCCACCGTGTTGCCGTCCACCGCCATTGATTCAACAAATACGAAAAAATCCTGCCGTATGTAATGTTAGGCCATTTAGCCATATTATCCTCCCATGTGTCTACCATTAACGGGTGTGGGATAGACACACATTCCCGTGATAAGTGAGTCAGAGAATGATCCCATTTTTCTCACATTTTCACAGCAACAACGCCCGCCGGAAGAAGAAGAAGAAGAAGAAGAAGAAGATCTCTTTATTGATCCACACGTATTGGTCACACAACACACAGCGGGAAGTGGTGGCCGCCAAACACACACACGCGCATGCAGGGAGGGTGGCCCGTGGAAATTGTCCTCTGCATTTAACCCATCCTGCGGCCAGCAGGAGCAGTGGGCAGCCAACTCAACGGCGCCCGGGGACCAGCAGCTCCAGGTTGTACGTCCACAGCTTGGTCAGGGATGTGGACAGGAGAGGCGATCTTCACATGTTTTTATTTGGGGTTCTTTTTACTCCGTGAGGAGACCCCTCGGAGCACGGGGAGAACATGCAAACTCCACACAGAAAGGCCGGGAGATCACCCACCTGGGCACCCCACAGTTAATAGCGCCCCAGGCGGGAATCGATCCCAGGACCTTCTTGCTGTGAGGCAGCAGTGCAAGCACTGTGCCACCGTGCCCGAAGAAGAAAGGAGTATAAGCCTGAATGCGGAAATGAACCGGAACGGCCCAGGAAACTTGTCTATATGTTCTCATCTTGCAGGGTGTCTTGGATTAGCTTGTTGCTGTTTGGTGGCAGTCCAGCTTTCCCGTCAATGAAAGGTAACATGCATCTCGCACTATATTGTTTAGTATGTTTAGTATGTTCTTAAAATATATTTTTTTCTTCATAGGTTACAACTATCCCTCCAAGAGTGACAATCGTAACATTAGGGGTAATGAAGATGACCAGCAAGAAGCTTCTCCAACTGAAATGTTAATATGGCCAAGCAACAGGCTACGCAGACAGAAGCTACAAAGGCCCATTAGTTGTGGCTCCAGCTGGGAACCAGGAAGGCGGAGCTGTGGAGAGTACCAAGCCTGTGACATTCCCTCTAAACTCCACCTACCAGCTTGAAGGGTTTGATGAGCAGTCGGCCAACCAAGTTTCAAGTATTTTTATTGTAACTTCACAATTTACACGTGAGTATAAACAGTGAGTTAAAAACGTTTTGTGCAAAACGCCCGACAGCCGACAGTAATTATAAAAGAATACAAAATAGAGAAAAACTACAAAATAGAAATACAGCCGACAGTAATTAAAGAATACAAAATAGAGTAAAACTACAAAATAGAACTATAAATAGAATTCTATATAAAATAAGTAAATGAAATCTAAAATGAAATGGAATATACAGTAAAATATCCATACACATATAAATCGATGTACTAAAATATACATTGTTATATGCTGTATGCTGACATTCACAGAATGTCACAGGATACCTTCAGACAGTCGATACAACACTAGCACCAGCAGTTGGCACCAGGACTAGCACTAACACCAGCACCAGCACTAGCAGTAACACTAGCACCAGGACCAGCACTAGCAGTAACACCAGCACAGCACTAGCACCAACACTTAGCACTGCTACCAGCGCTAGCTCCAGCAGTAACAACTTATCACCAGGACTAGCACTAGCAGTAACACTTAGCACTAGCATTTAGACATTGATGCCGAACTTGTTCAGCAGCCTGATGGCCTGACTGTGGAAGCTGTCTCTGAGTCTGCTCGTCACTTGATACTGCGGTATCGCCTGCCTGACGGTAGAAGTGTGTACAGTTCGTGGCTGGGGTGGTTATTGTCTTTAATAATCCGTTTGGCCTTGGCCACGCACCGCCTGGTGTATATATCCATCTACCAGTCTTCAAAGCATGGCAGCTCTGGTTTTCCCAGTTCTGAGCTGTCCTTTGACCCCATCCCACTGCCTGTCATCAAGTCTGGGGAAACATTCACTAGCACTCAGACCTTGGAAGCTGAACCAGTGTCCAGCAGCGGTGTTGATTCTTCAGAGTACCTCAACTCCCAGGTTGGTGTAAAAGATGGCTAACAAATCTACCTAACCAAATGGTAGTTAGGTGTTTTTCCAATACCCTTCTGCTGAAGATAGAGCCTCTTTCTAAGAGGCTGGCCCCCCGCCCCAACTATGCTGTCCAGCCAAGCACGGGGTCCTTGGCCTCCTATGTGTCCAGCGAAGAGGGGCCTGTGTTTTCCAGTCAGCCTTCTGGACCCAGGCTGCCCCAGTTGAAAGCTCTGCCTCTCCCAGCTGTGAGTGATTATGAGCTTGGAATTGACATCGTCTCTGCACAACCAGTACACTTCCAGCCAGTGGAGCAGGCGTCTCCTCAGCAGCTTCAGATGACACAGAAGGTGAGCAAACCATTCCAATCAACCCACGTTGTTTGAAACAAGGGTGGATACCATAGAGGAAGGAAGGTGCACTCAAAGGCCAGATACTACAGCAGTGTCCCTCCACCGCCCCAATATGTCCTTAGTGGGCCAAGTGGTAATGGTGACCATACATTCTAGACGTCATGGCTTCTTGATCCTATATGCAATTCAGCCAATGTCTGAAATGTCTTTTCCATCTTTCCATGAGCAATCCATGGAAAGAACTTTTCACATGTCTTCTCATATGCCAATTGAGATTACTTTGACATCCATTACAGAAAAAGCATAGTATTTTTAAAGCATAAGCCATGCCAAATTTCAGCCAACACTAAAATACGATTGATGAAACACCTGTGAACTCTGAAATGTACATTTCTAGTTGAATCTGTGCGAGGTCAGTGCAGTTTTCGCCAATAGTGCATGCATTGGATTATGCTCATGTCAAACATGGATGCATTTAGACTTATTCAGCTTCTCCCAGTTTGAATGTTTAACATCCTGAAATAATTTCTGAAAGTAATATCCCACCTGCTTTGTTTACTGGACTATTATGGCCTGCACAGCCAACTAAACGGGGTATGTGGTTAGAACTAAAATATAATTCATAAATACTGCGTTTGTATTACCATTGTCAAGTGATGAAAAGGCTTCAAAGGACATTTAACAAATGTTACCCAACATGAATTTAAATAGTTTAGTTATGCATCAATTCATCTTAAACATGCAATTATGTCAAGTGATGTGCCTTAGACCCTAGAATCAAATTAGCAAGCTACCCCAGCACATGAACAGCGGACACTTCTGAAATTGCAGTCACCAGCCCCAGCACAGACAGCAGCTGAACCACCAGAATCAACTCATGAGAAATGGCAAGCAAAGACACTTAAAAATTCAGTAGTTTATTCTTTCAATGGTAAAACTGCTCATGCTGGGAGGTATTTCAGCGATGAGCAATATTGAATCTACAAGCAATGACAGAATACATGGTCACCAGTTACCATGCTTAATCCCCTTAAGGACATGTGGGGGAGGTAGAGGGAAGCCAGAGGAGTATCTGGTCTTTGAGTACAGCATCTTGCCTCGGCGGTATCCACCCTGGCTTTGAACAACATGGGTTGATGGGAACGGTTCGCTCACCTTCTGTGGCATCTGAAGCTGCTGGGTGCTGGGCAACTGACGGCGAACCTTCTCTGTTTGGAAACGTACTGGTTTTGAACTAGAGTCTACTGTCAAATCACTTACATAGCTGGGAGAGAAAAGGCTTTCAACAGGAGCAACCTGGGCCCTGGAAACACCCACCTCTTTGAAAGAAAGCTGTGCATTCTGAGCAGAAGGTTGTTTAAAAGTGTCATAGTTGGGTGAATAACTTGAAACATCCTTTACATCAGCTTGGGGGTCAAGGTTCTGGGAGGAGTAAAACTCATTCCCTTTAGTGCCACTAGCTTCAGCCACCAAGGTCTGAGCGATATCTGAGGTAGGAGTAGACTGAGCCCAGTCAGCTGAATAACTGGAGAACACTGGATCCTCAACTGGAGTCTCATAGTAAGCAGAGTACCACATGCTCGGCTGGACAGCGTCATAGTTGGCGGAGACAACTTCACCAGGTGGAAGCTTGGTCTCTTCAGCAGACTTGTATTTGAAGTCATCAAGGTTAGGGGAATAGCGTAATAGTGTAATCTGAAATTCTCTGCTTACACGATTAAACTCATAGGAGTTTAGAGGGAATGTGATTGGCTCATCAAGCATGGAAAATTCCCAATTTGGATTCTTGCCGTTTACTAGTCCAAAATCTATAAATGCCCAATTACTTTTAGGCATTTGATGCAGTTGGGGTAGAGCTGGCACTAGTGGGGCTCCATCACTTCCATCTGCATAGCCCATAGCGTGACCATATGAACCAAACATTTGAGTTGACAAAGACCCATCTTGACCACCCCCAATGTTACCGTTGGTATTCTTGTAGAAAGAGTTGTACCCTAAATGGGGGAAAGAAAAAGCTTTGAGAATAACCAAATACTAAAGTAGTAATGTGAGGAATAGAAAGCAAGTTACCATTCATTGATGGTACAGCAACATTGCCACCAAACAGAAACAAGCAAAACCAAGACACCCTGCAAAACAAAATAGCATTAGCACATGTCTGTTACAGATAACTTCAGAGCAATGTCAACAGCTAAAATTGAAAAACATACCTCCAAGGAATAATACCCATAGCTTTTTAGTAGCAGCAACACCCTATGGTAAAAAAAATTAATAAATAAGTGGAAGCCTTGGTGTCTTGCTATCTTTTTATATTGTGACCCTGCAATAACTCACCACCCAATTGGTTTGTCACTTAATCAGAAAAATGTGAAACAGGTGTGCCATTTGGACGACCAATTTCTTTATCTGCCTCCTTCATTGAGTCTTTCAGGAATAATAAGACTAGCTTCCTAAAATGCTTGCTGACTTATTTTTCAAGGTACAATTATTTGAAACAGTGGTGTGAAGGCTTTTCTGTGGGTCTATAGACAAGTTTTCACGCCTTGCACTAGGGCGGCGCCATACTTGCTATTCTATTGACATTCGTCTTCCGGTCTCGGTCACCAGGTCATTCGGCTGTACCACAACAGAAAGCACAGAGGTGGACTGGGAGCCGAAATCTTAGCCTAGCGAACAATTTGATAAAGTCAACGTTAGTGCAGCTAACCTGTTAGTTAAAGTTATTAAAACGAATGGGTTCCGGGACACATTGTGGCGGTGTGTGGCTGTTCCACAAATACATGGAAAGCGCCTGAAACCGAGTTGTTGGATAGTGTTTTGTTCATTCAATATGCAATTGTGTTAGATGCAAACAATTTACCATGTGTACCATGCAAAAAGGATTGAGAAATCAAGTGTATTCTAAACATTTATTATTTTCCAACGAAACACTGCAGTTAAAAGGCACAAAGCGGAAATACGAGAGTGTGTGCAAAACAAGCGTAGATTTTATACTATGTACAGCTGAAGATGTTATTGCGGTTTCTTTGTAACCTTTCACGTATCCTCTTGTATGTAACATGTCTCATTGATTAAACAGTGAAAATATTCCTGATGTGTTATTCTTGTACTTCAAGGAGTTCACTTTTCCATGTCACACGTCTTGATAATACTTCAGTGTTAAGGTCTTTTTATCATTTTTTCAGGCATACAATATCAGTAGTGCATAATACAACCACCAACAAGGAACAACACCTCCACGTTTTCTGTTGACTCCAGAATTACAGGCACTTAAGAACACAATTGCACATAGGGTTAGGTCAGCTACCATAGGCCTATCAAATAAATAATAAATGAATAGAGAAAACAGCATATTTACTTTGTTTGTATCCGGTGGGTTACCGCTGAATGGTTACATTCATCTCCATAGTACATCTTGGTGAACAATTATTTTGTATGGAATGTATGGAAATGTCACAAAATTAAAATGGTTTGCCGCTCAATCTCATCAACTGGGCTGTGGAATTTGGATGTATTCGTTGTAGAAGTTTCTGCATTCGACACAAGCGAGCGGTGTGCGATGCTCACCATGGGTAGAAGCAATGGAGACGGTGTTTCTTCCACAGACTGAGCGGACGGATCAGCATTGGAAGCCGAGTTGCAGGAGGCCATCGGACGGGGAAGTAACAGTGCCAGCCAAAGGTGACGCAAGTGCCCTCCCCTCCATTTCTTTATGACATAATAAATAGCTGATGACTCTGTAGATGACTTTTGGTGGTGATGTCTTCGATGGCGGGTGACCTGTAGAGTTGAGTCTGTTGTGTCGTTTGAAGGACATGTGCTTCATCTTGTGCTGACCAGCATTTCCTCTTGGCCCTACTGTTCCACTGCATTCTGTCCATCTGGCAGGCAAGCCTGTTTCCCTGTCACGGATTTTTCTACTAGAAGGAAGAGAAACCCCAAAACACATCAGTTGAGGTCAACAAGTTAGGTTACATATTCTGGGGGTTTATGGGGAGTGGTGGAGGAAAGGTAAACTCTAGGTAAACACAGGTACAGTAAACTCTGCATTAACCAGTAACGTTAGACCCTACGTATCTGGTTTGATATTATTATTATTATAATATTCATTCACAACGAGAGCTAGACTGACGGTGGGAAACTCGATTAAATACATAACGTTCCATACCTTCCACAGGATCGCAGCTGAGCGGCTCCACGGTCGCCCCGGCCCAGCAACACAAGCGCAGCCGGCGGTCTCCACGTCTCCTGCTTCGGTTACCACCACCCACGCATCGTGCCATGAACCGTTGAGACACTGGCTTGGTTCAACATCTGCCTTCAGAGACACAAAGCTGTCGTGTTTGTAGGTGAGCACACAGACTACTTTGTTGCTGTGGACATATTGGTACGCTGCTGAGCTTCTCAGATTGTCCACCGCGTCGCCGTCCACCGCCATTGATTCTACAAAATACGAAAAAATCCTGCCGTAATGTAATGTTTAGGCCATTTAGCCATATTATCCTCCCATGTGTCTACCATTAACGGGTGTGGATAGACACACATTCCCGTATAAGTTGAGTCAGAGAATGATCCCATTTTTCTCACATTTTCACAGCAACAACGCCCGCGCGCGAAGAAGAAGAAGAGAGAAGAAGATCTCTTTATTGATCCACACGTATTGGTCACACAACACACAGTGGGAAGTGGTGGCCGCCAAACACACACACGCGCATGCAGGGAGGGTGGCCCGTGGAAATTGTCCTCTGCATTTAACCCATCCTGCGGCCAGCAGGAGCAGTGGGCAGCCAACTCAACTGGCGCCCGGGACCAGCAGCTCCAGGTTGTACGTCCACAGCTTGGTCAGGGATGTGGACAGGAGAGCGATCTTCACATGTTTTTTATTTGGGGTTTCTTTTACTCCGTGAGGAGACCCCTCGGAAGCACGGGAAGAACATGCAAACTCCACACAGAAAGGCCGGAGATCACCCACCTGGGCACCCCACAGTTAATAGCGCCCCAGGCGGGAATCGATCCCAGGACCTTCTGCTGTGAGGCAGCAGTGCAAGCACTGTGCCACCGTGCCCGAAGAAGAAAGGAGTATAAGCCTGAATGCGGAAATGAACCGGAACGGCCCAGGAAACTTGTCTATATGTTCTCAATCTGTTGCAGGGATGGTCTTGGATTAGCTTGTTGCTGTTTGCGTGGCAGTCCAGCTTTTCCCGTCAATGAAAGGTAAATGCATCTCGCACTATATTGTTTAGTATGTTTAGTATGTTCTTAAAATATATTTTTTCTTCATAGGTTACAACTATCCCTCCAAGAGTGACAATCGTAACATTAGGGGTAATGAAGTGAGCAGCAGGAAGCTTCTCCAACTGAAGATGTTAAATATGGCCAAGCCAACAGGCTACGCAGACAAGAAGCCTCTACCAGAAGGCCCATTAGCTTGTGGCTCCAGCTGGGAACCAGGAAGCGGAGCTGTGGAGAGTACCCAGCCTGTAGCACATTCCCTCTAAACCCACCTACCAGCTTGAGGGTTTGGATGCAGCAGTCGGCCAACCAAGCTTTCAAGTATTTTTATTGTAACTTCACAATTTACACGTGAGGTATAAACAGCTGAGTTAAAAAACGTTTTTTGTGCCAACGCCCGACAGCCGATAGTAATTATAAAGAACACAAAATAGAGGAAAAACTACAAATAGAACTATAAATACGAATTCCTATATAAAATAAGTAAATGAAATCTAAGATGAAATGAATATACAGTAAAATATCCAACACATATAAATCGATGTACTAAAATATACATTGTTATATGCTGTATGCTGTATACCCTTCCCAGACAGTCGACACAACACTAGCACCAGCAGTTGGCACCAGGACTAGCACTAACACCAGCACCAGCACTAGCAGTAACACTAGCACCAGGACCAGCACTAGCAGTAACACCAGCACAGCACTAGCACCAACACTTAGCACTGCTACCAGCGCTAGCTCCAGCAGTAACAACTTATCACCAGGACTAGCACTAGCAGTAACACTTAGCACTAGCATTTAGACATTGATGCCGAACTTGTTCAGCAGCCTGATGGCCTGACTGTGGAAGCTGTCTCTGAGTCTGCTCACTTGATACTGCGGTATCGCCTGCCTGACGGTAGAAGTGTGTACAGTTCGTGGCTGGGGTGGATATTGTCTTTAATAATCCGTTTGGCCTCCGTTAACATCAGTTGCCATTTCTTATGATCCTTCTACCAGTCTTCAAAGCATGGCAGCTCTGGTTTTCCCAGTTCTGAGCTGTCCTTTGACCCCATCCCACTGCCTGTCATCAAGTCTGGGGAAACATTCACTAGCACTCAGACCTTGGAAGCTGAACCAGTGTCCAGCAGCGGTGTTGATTCTTCAGAGTACCTCAACTCCCAGGTTGGTGTAAAAGATGGCTAACAAATCTACCTAACCAAATGGTAGTTAGGTGTTTTTCCAATACCCTTCTGCTGAAGATAGAGCCTCTTTCTAAGAGGCTGGCCCCCCGCCCCAACTATGCTGTCCAGCCAAGCACGGGGTCCTTGGCCTCCTATGTGTCCAGCGAAGAGGGGCCTGTGTTTTCCAGTCAGCCTTCTGGACCCAGGCTGCCCCAGTTGAAAGCTCTGCCTCTCCAGCTGTGAGTGATTATGAGCTTGGAATTGACATCGTCTCTGCACAACCAGTACACTTCCAGCCAGTGGAGCAGGCGTCTCCTCAGCAGCTTCAGATGACACAGAAGGTGAGCAAACCATTCCAATCAACCCACGTTGTTTGAAACAAGGGTGGATACCATAGAGGAAGGAAGGTGCACTCAAAGGCCAGATACTACAGCAGTGTCCCTCCACCGCCCCAATATGTCCTTAGTGGGCCAAGTGGTAATGGTGACCATACATTCTAGACGTCATGGCTTCTTGATCCTATATGCAATTCAGCCAATGTCTGAAATGTCTTTTCCATCTTTCCATGAGCAATCCATGGAAAGAACTTTTCACATGTCTTCTCATATGCCAATTGAGATTACTTTGACATCCATTACAGAAAAAGCATAGTATTTTTAAAGCATAAGCCATGCCAAATTTCAGCCAACACTAAAATACGATTGATGAAACACCTGTGAACTCTGAAATGTACATTTCTAGTTGAATCTGTGCGAGGTCAGTGCAGTTTTCGCCAATAGTGCATGCATTGGATTATGCTCATGTCAAACATGGATGCATTTAGACTTATTCAGCTTCTCCCAGTTTGAATGTTTAACATCCTGAAATAATTTCTGAAAGTAATATCCCACCTGCTTTGTTTACTGGACTATTATGGCCTGCACAGCCAACTAAACGGGGTATGTGGTTAGAACTAAAATATAATTCATAAATACTGCGTTTGTATTACCATTGTCAAGTGATGAAAAGGCTTCAAAGGACATTTAACAAATGTTACCCAACATGAATTTAAATAGTTTAGTTATGCATCAATTCATCTTAAACATGCAATTATGTCAAGTGATGTGCCTTAGACCCTAGAATCAAATTAGCAAGCTACCCCAGCACATGAACAGCGGACACTTCTGAAATTGCAGTCACCAGCCCCAGCACAGACAGCAGCTGAACCACCAGAATCAACTCATGAGAAATGGCAAGCAAAGACACTTAAAAATTCAGTAGTTTATTCTTTCAATGGTAAAACTGCTCATGCTGGGAGGTATTTCAGCGATGAGCAATATTGAATCTACAAGCAATGACAGAATACCATGGTCACCAGTTACCATGCTTAATCCCCTTAAGGACATGTGGGGGAGGTAGAGGGAAGCCAGAGGAGTATCTGGTCTTTGAGTACAGCATCTTGCCTCGGCGGTATCCACCCTGGCTTTGAACAACATGGGTTGATGGGAACGGTTCGCTCACCTTCTGTGGCATCTGAAGCTGCTGGGTGCTGGGCAACTGACGGCGAACCTTCTCTGTTTGGAAACGTACTGGTTTTGAACTAGAGTCTACTGTCAAATCACTTACATAGCTGGGAGAGAAAAGGCTTTCAACAGGAGCAACCTGGGCCCTGGAAACACCCACCTCTTTGAAAGAAAGCTGTGCATTCTGAGCAGAAGGTTGTTTAAAAGTGTCATAGTTGGGTGAATAACTTGAAACATCCTTTACATCAGCTTGGGGGTCAAGGTTCTGGGAGGAGTAAAACTCATTCCCTTTAGTGCCACTAGCTTCAGCCACCAAGGTCTGAGCGATATCTGAGGTAGGAGTAGACTGAGCCCAGTCAGCTGAATAACTGGAGAACACTGGATCCTCAACTGGAGTCTCATAGTAAGCAGAGTACCACATGCTCGGCTGGACAGCGTCATAGTTGGCGGAGACAACTTCACCAGGTGGAAGCTTGGTCTCTTCAGCAGACTTGTATTTGAAGTCATCAAGGTTAGGGGAATAGCGTAATAGTGTAATCTGAAATTCTCTGCTTACACGATTAAACTCATAGGAGTTTAGAGGGAATGTGATTGGCTCATCAAGCATGGAAAATTCCCAATTTGGATTCTTGCCGTTTACTAGTCCAAAATCTATAAATGCCCAATTACTTTTAGGCATTTGATGCAGTTGGGGTAGAGCTGGCACTAGTGGGGCTCCATCACTTCCATCTGCATAGCCCATAGCGTGACCATATGAACCAAACATTTGAGTTGACAAAGACCCATCTTGACCACCCCCAATGTTACCGTTGGTATTCTTGTAGAAAGAGTTGTACCCTAAATGGGGGAAAGAAAAAGCTTTGAGAATAACCAAATACTAAAGTAGTAATGTGAGGAATAGAAAGCAAGTTACCATTCATTGATGGTACAGCAACATTGCCACCAAACAGAAACAAGCAAAACCAAGACACCCTGCAAAACAAAATAGCATTAGCACATGTCTGTTACAGATAACTTCAGAGCAATGTCAACAGCTAAAATTGAAAAACATACCTCCAAGGAATAATACCCATAGCTTTTTAGTAGCAGCAACACCCTATGGTAAAAAAAATTAATAAATAAGTGGAAGCCTTGGTGTCTTGCTATCTTTTTATATTGTGACCCTGCAATAACTCACCACCCAATTGGTTTGTCACTTAATCAGAAAAATGTGAAACAGGTGTGCCATTTGGACGACCAATTTCTTTATCTGCCTCCTTCATTGAGTCTTTCAGGAATAATAAGACTAGCTTCCTAAAATGCTTGCTGACTTATTTTTCAAGGTACAATTATTTGAAACAGTTGCCCTTTGAAAAGCATTGTTATTGTGGCTAGCCATAGGATTGAATACAGAGTTATCTCTCTAATATAACACTACAATTCTTACACCAGAAGAGCTTGGCCGTTTGGCTTAGCTGTTAGAGAGTAATCCTTGCAATATTGAGATTGATGGTTCAAGCTCCTGTTGAGTGGTGGTCAGGAAATTGCCATCAGGGTGCCTTTTGGTAATTTAAGTTCTTAGCAAGTTTTAAGGAGGTCAGCCAAGCCAAAACCAAGGGGGTTTGAGCACCCCCCCCTCTGCTGTAGTGGTTTTTTATGATGGACTATAGAAGTGAATGCTTATAATGCTCATATTTCTGTTTCATCAGGGGATGCATCTTTCATCACGTTATTTCATCACAATTACAACATATCTTACATCTCAAGCCATTTAGCAGACACTTTTAACAAAAGCAGAAAATCGTTATGTATTTAGATACCTGTCCTGAAGGATCAGGGAAGGCATCTTAGGTATCTTAGGTATCTCAGATTAGGCATTTTGCTCAGGGAGGCCTGGCAAACCCAGAATGTATGTATGTATGTATGTATAGATCCACTTAGTATATATCCAATGTCAGGTACCACTTATTAGGATATCTAATGTAGAATATGAATGTTTCCCCTCATAGCTAAAGAGAAAGGTCTCTACAGAGAGCCGGTGAGCTAGCATGTTCAACACTATGATACTCTGATGCTATGATTCATGTGTGTGTGTGTGTGTGTGTGCGTGTGTTCCATTAATAAGAGCAAACACGGGACATCTACTGCATCCTACTTCCTGTTGCTTTGTGTCCCAGTGTAGTTAGACTTCCTGTTCCTCTAACCACAGCTCTTTGGCCTCTGGAGTCATGCTGTATGTACTACATGACAGGAGGCATTATCTGCAGTACACAGAGTCCTGGCTGTTGTAGCCGTGAATTCCAATGAATCATGAAAACGTTACAATTCCCATACAAATAATTATATCGTTTTTTCTGCATTTGAGTTGTAGAAAACGTATTTTAAAGAGATCAAGATCAAGACTGTAGCTTGTCCTAACATGACATAAGAAGCCCCAGTGAAACCCTAGAGAAGGGACAGTGGGCCCCACAAGGCCTGTGTGTTACACACTGGCAGTGATAACTAAGCCTTTGAAGAGATAAAGCGAATGCTTTTCTGTTAACTACAAGTTGTGCTGAATAATGGATGTATCTCCGGAAAGTTGTAAGTGAAGATAGGCTGCTGAGCAAACTATTGCTGCTGTCTCACGCAGCAGACAGACACACACACACACACACACACACACAAGGAAGGAAGAAAGGAAAGAAGGAAGCAATAATGATTAAAACAGAATCAGAAGAGAGACATGCAGACCCCTCTCTATGTCTCTCTTCTGTCAGCTGTGTGTGTGTGTGTGTGTGTGTGTGTGTGTGTGTGTGTGTGTGTGTGTGTGTGTGTGTGTGTGTGTGTGTGTGTGTGTGTGTGTGCATATGTGCACTGACTGAGTGTAATGTGTAAGTCATGTGTACATGTGCATATATTTATATGTATGTGCATATACTATATATGTATATTTATACAAAAGTATATATTTATATCAATATGCACTGTATGTGTGTACATTTATATAAATGTGTATATTTATATGGATATGTATTTGTGTATGTTCCTGAATAGTTGATTGTCTCTGAGCCGAGGAGTTTCTTGGGCCAGCTTTACTGCAATGCGGAGAGGAGGAGGAGGAGGAGGAGGAGGAAGAGGAGGAGTAAGTGGGCGAGGGAGTATTTGGGGAGGATGACAAGACACTGTGAGGTATAATAAAGGGGGGTGGTGGTGGTGATGGTGTAGGTGAGTGAGCAAGCATGAAACGACAAGTAGCAGCCCTGTAGAGTGACGACAGCATGAATAATGGCGAGAGAGATAGAGATGGTGAGAGAGAGAGAGAGATATTAAGTGAGAGCCAAGCTAAACACGGGAAACATGACAAATAAAAAATCTTCTTCAACACTGTCTCTTGGCCAGTCTTCCTGTAATGATGTACAGTGCACGGCGCGACAGCACATCAGACAGGCGTGTGGAGCTGCGATGGCCGAGTGGTTAAGGCGTTGGACTTGAAATCCAATGGGGTCTCCCCGCGCAGGTTCGAGCCCTGCTCGCAGCGTAAGGATAAACCTTTACCTATAGGATGTGACAGCAGAACTGGGCGATTCAAATGATGGTATTCCTAAGCGCACTCAGGTAGAAACACAATTAGAAATGTGACCCGCCCCCCCCAGTCACAAACCTGGTTGAAGGTGAAATGTTGTGAACACCCACTCCCTTAGGCTACATACATTAAAACACAGCGGAGAACTTCATTAAAAGTTTGCTGTCAGTCGTTTTTACACCCTTGAACAGAAACCACACAAGGATAACGTAACACACATGTGCGCACACACACAAGCAGGTGTCCACCACCACCTCTCATTTCCATGTTTGCTATTATACATTATATATAATGGCAAAGCCGACATAAAACCCCTTATGAACACTAGAGGGTCTGTTGAACGCCAGGTCCAGGTGAGCATGCTGACATACCTGAGAACTGACCTCAGGTATGTCAGCATGCTGTGTGTGTGTGTGTGTGTGTGTGTGTGTGTGTGTGTGCGAGAGCATGAGAGAGAGAGAGAGAGAGAGAGAGAGAGTGTGTGTGTGGGCAGCATTGGGTGCTAGCCGCTGTGTGGGATGGATGGGAGGCAGGGATCGCTACATGGGTCACGCTAATATCTATTTCGCTGTGTGCCAAGGATCTCACTGTTCTATTTTCTAGTGCATGCACGCACACACACACACACACACACATGCACACACACACACACACACACAGGCACACACACACACACACTGGTGCAGCGCTAGATAAATAAAGAATAGATTTTAATGTTCAAGTTGCAGACTGCAAAGTTCAGTCACAATAGTACCCTTGTGGTGTAAGGCATGGCGAGAACCAAACAGTGTATGCACCAGTGACTCATGTCAATATTAAACCAGTCTTGTTGGCAGGTTAATGTAACATACTGTACAGTAGATCATGAGGCTAAGCACATCCAAGAGTGAAGTCTATACGCTGAAATATATATTTTACAGTCGATGACTTTACCCCCTGCACCGTTATCACTTTCTTGCGCTCACAACAGTGCTCAAGGATTTCATTTCAAATATCAAATAATATGCAGTATGCCGCTATTAAGAAAACTAGAAAGTAAGATTTAGATTTCGGCAGCGTCTTTAGTAGCCTATTATGACAATAACAAACAGACACGCAGAGCCTATGTCACCTGGCTCACATCTGCTCATCAATCATGATACCTTAATGAATCCAGAGACTGCTCATTAACAATCTTTGATAAATCTTCACGCAAATCCATTTAAGGTACAAATATGTACACCGAAAATTATTATTCAAGTAAAAGTAGACAATTATGCCTACTCTTGTAACTAATTATTCATGTAGACTATACCTAAAAGTCTCATTTAACGTACTCATGTAAAAAGTATTAGGCTATCGTAAAAGTACGTAGACTACAATTTGCCTACTCTCGTAATTATTCAAGTAAAAGTCAGAATTACCATTTAACAAACTCATGTTAAAGTGCAGAGAATTAGGCAGGGGGTGTGTGGCTGCCTTACTTTCACATCACTCTGTGTGTGTGTGTGTGTGTGTGTGTGTGTGTGTGTGTGTGTGCTGTAATCTGTTTTGTATGACAACACACGCCTTCAATTCTGAGGCTTTAGAGGACTTGTAAGTGTTTACCTGTGTGTGTGTGTGTGTGCGTGTGTGTGTATGTGTGAAACGAGACCAAACAAGAAAATCAGGAACAGTAGCTTTCTGTGAAATCATTAGTGCCACACACACCACACACACACACACACACACACACACACACACACACACACACACACACACACACACAATGTTGTGTTAGCAACATGGTGTTCCCTAAAAACAGGTTGGTTTTAAAGAGGTGACTCAAGAAAAAACATGAGAGATTGAGATTGGTATGTGTACACATGTTGCCATGTGTACACACACGTAACGTAGCGTATCGTAAGACATGGCTCACACTACGCCTCCATTGCATTCCATG
This sequence comes from Coryphaenoides rupestris, assembly GCA_002895965.2. Taxonomy (NCBI): domain Eukaryota; kingdom Metazoa; phylum Chordata; class Actinopteri; order Gadiformes; family Macrouridae; genus Coryphaenoides; species Coryphaenoides rupestris. The sequence goes on along the minus strand of PIJE02000113.1, from coordinate 679,358 downwards.
CATGTTTGCTCGTGGTTCCTCCTGTTCCGCAGCAGCTCAGAAGTGGCCCATCAGGTTGGGCCCATATGAGGCCTCTCCATCACAATGTGTAGGAGTGTAGTATTGGTTACGTGTGCAAACCAGCATGACCTGATGTATGGCATAGCAATAGCATCAGTATCCACAATAGTATCATTACAATCAATACTGTCATAGTATTAGCATATGTTCCTTAGCATCATTGGTTGGCCACCAAAATGGCCTGAGGACTATGTACTGCAACTGACTGAGTCAGAACATTCAGGAGGGTGAAAGCTGGGAAAGCAGCCAGCTCAGACAGAGGTCCTTCCCGTGTCTTCAAGACCTGTGCGGAAAAAAAACCTGAGCTTTTTACATCTTTTGATAACAGCTGAGAGAACAGCTAAGAACATGTCACATAGAACAGCAGACAACATGACATTACCGCGGCTAAATTAACAGTGGCCCTGTATGACTGGGGGCCTCTTGAACTTGGATAATAATGAGAAAGTACAGGGAGAAGAGCCATTGTTGTGTGAAGTATGCAACGCAGCATTTCACACAGATGATTCACGTGGTGGTGGTGGTGGTCTAGTCAGAGATGGGCAGTATTTCTCTTACTTGTATTTGAAATACGTATTTCAATTACTTTTGAGTATTTTGTAATTTGTATTTGATAGGGCCGACTAAAAATCTAAAGTAATTTGTAACAAAATACTTTAGAGTGGAGTCATTTTGTATTTAAAATACTCAAAATACTTTCTCCACGAATCAAAAAACTGTTCACGAGTTCAGTCTTTCAGATCTTCAACTAACTTTTCAGAAATATTTGAAAAGTTAGTTGTTCTTAAAGGCAACTAAACTGGCTACTCAGTGGTTGGGTCTCAAGAACCAAAATGGAAGGATTATTATGTCATAAAGATGTCAGTGTGAACCTGTATGAGACACTTAACACTGTAATATAGAAACTATGTGGCCTACCATGCCACTGGCCAATGTAAGAGAGAAATAAGTAAGGCTACCATGCCACTGGCCAAGGTACAGTAAAAGAGAAGTAAGTAGGCTACTCACTTGTTAAGTTACCTGTTCACTTTTGTATTGATTTACTATTTACCTTTTATTTTATTCATTTTTCTGTGCAGAACTTGATGTACAGTAATTTATTTAGGCTCTTTACCTGTGTACAACTGGTTTTAATTCTATATTTTGCTTTTATAGTATACATAGGCTAATGTGTGATACTATTCATATGTGATGAGAGCTTTGTGTACATTATATAGCCCAAACCTGAATGCTCTGCTATACCAATTGTTACTCTTGTACCATCGAGAGTGTTCTTACAGATGCATCACCGTCTGGTAGCGGGAACCTGCACCGCACTGGAGCGTAGAACACTACAGAGGGTGGTGCGGACGGCCCAGTACATCGTTGGAGGTGAGCTTCCCTCCCTCCTGGAATATATACACCAGGCGGTGCGTGGCCAAGGCCAAACTGGATTATTAAAGACAATAACCACCCAGCCACGAACTGTACACACTCTACCGTCAGGCAGGCGATACCGCAGTATCAAGTGACGAGCAGACTCAGAGACAGCTCCACAGTCAGGCCATCAGGCTGCTTGAACAAGTGCTGGTGGCTGAAGTGTTACTTGCTAGTGCTAGTCCTGGTGCTAAGTGCTACTGGCTAGTGCTAGAGCTAGCTCTGGTGTGCTAGTGCTAAGTGTTAATGCTAGCGATACTGGCTTAGTGCTAGTCCTGGTGCAAGTGCTGGTAGTAGTGCTAAGTGTTGGTGCCCGGTGCTACTGCTAGTGCTAGTGTTACTGCTAGTGCTAGTGTTACTGCTAGTGCTACTGCTAGTGCTAGTGTTACTGCTAGTGCTAGTGTTACTGGCTGGTGCTAGGGCTAGTATTACTACTAGTGCTAGTCCTGGTGCTAATTGCTGGTGCTAGTGTTGTTCTAGTGTGTTCTGGTGTGACTGTCTGAGGAAGTATTCTGTGACATTCTGTGAATGTCAAAATATAACAATGTATATTTTATTACATTGATTATATTTTGTATTGCTCCCTTAATATTTTTTGTATACTTTATTTATCTTATACAGTTTTCTTTTGTTTAGATTTTTGTAAACTTTAAATATAGTTTTCTATTCTATTTTTATTTGTCACGATCAACGATCGTGGCTCCGGGCTCCCGGGGCAATGCCTCCCCTGGGAGGGTTAAGCGGGGCTCCCGGGCGCCAGTACCTGCCCCTGAGATGATTAGCGGCACCTGCGCTACGTTCGCGGCTGTCCGCAATCAGCAATTAACCACGGCATAAAAGCCCCGGCTTTCCACCCACGGGGTCCGGACCATTGTCAGATGTTATTTGTTGTCTTGGTGTAACTAACGTTCCTGTTATGTTGCACATACAGTTGTGTATACTTGTTGTTGCCAACTACCAGATGGATCGTAACCCGTCACCTGCATTCCTGCCTGTCTGTTCCTCATCTACCACCTACCTACCTGCTGTCACCCGGTAAATAAATACTACTCCGCACTACAAAACCCAGAGTCCTGAGTCATGCGATTGGGTCCTAACTGCCAACTCCCATGACAGAATGGTCCGACCATAATGGACCAGCGGACTCAGACTCGGGGTCCGCCGACTATGGAAGGCACGTGTCAGCCAGGGCGAGTTGCAGCGAGCACTCGACCAACTCACCAACCAGATAGCCATGTTAGCTACTGCATGGTCCCAGCCACCCCGAGTCCCGTCCTGGCTGGACCACAGCAGCTCCTGCCGGTCCCTACTGCATGGTCCCAGCCACCCTGAGTCCCGGTCCCGGCTGGACCACAGCAGCTCCTGCCGGTCCCTGCTCCCTGGTCCCAGCCACCCCGCAGTCCCGGTCCCGGCTGGACCACAGCAGCTCCTGCCCGGTCCCTGCTCCCTGGTCCCAGCCACCCCGAGTCCCGGTCCCGGCTGGACCACAGCAGATCCTGCCGGTTCCCTACTGCATGGTCCCAGCCACCCCGAGTCCCGGTCCCCGGCTGGACCACGAGCAGCTCCTGCCGGTCCCCTACTTGCATGGTCCCAGCCACCCCGAGTCCCCGGTCCGGGCTGGACCACAGCAGCTCCTGCCGTTCCTAACTGCATGGTCCCAGCCTCCCAGAGTCCCGGTTCCGCGGCTGGACCGACAGCTAGCTCCTGCCGGTCCCGTACTGCATGGCCCCAGCCACCCGCGAGTCCTCCGGTCCCGGCTGGACCACAGCCAGCTCCTGCCGGTCCTGCTCCCCTGGTCCCAGCCACGCCCTAGTCCCGGTCCCGGCTGGACCACAGCAGCTCCTGCCGGTCCCTACTGCATGTGCCCCAGCCACCCCGAGTCCCGGTCCCGGCTGGACCACAATGCAGCTCCTGCCGGTCCCGTGCTCCGCTAGTCCAGCCACCCCGAAGTCCCGGTCGCCAGGTAGCTGAGCCACAGCAGCTCCTGCCGGTCCCTACCTTGCATGGTCCCAGCGACACCCGCGAGTCCCGGTCCCGGCTGGAACCACAGCAGCTCCTGCCGGTGCTATTCCCCCCCCCCCTTGCTCCCTTGTCCAGCCACCCGGAGTTCCCCGGTCCCGGCTGGACGCACAAGCAGCTGCCTGCGGTCCCTACGTGCATGGTCCCAGCCACCCCAGAGTTCCCGGTTCCCGGCTGGGACCACAGCCAGCTCCTGCCGGTCCCCTACTGCATGGTCCCCAGCCACCCGGAGTCCCAGCGTCGCGGCTGGGACCACAGCAAGCTCCTGCCGGTCCCTGCTGCCCTGGATCCCCCAGCCACCCCTAAGGTCCGCGTTCCCGGCTGGACCACCAGCAGCGTCACTGCCTGGTCCCTACTGCATTGCCCCAGCCACCCCGAGTCCCGGTCCCGGCTGGACCAGCAGCTCCTGCCGGTCCCTGCTCCCTGGTCCCAGCCACCCCCGAGTCCCGGTCCCGGCTGGACCAACAGCAGCTCCTGCCGGTCCCTACTGCATGGGTCCCAGCCACCCCGAGTCCCGGTCCCGGCTGGACACAAGGCAGCTCCTGCCGGTCCCTGCTCCCTGGTCCCAGCCACCCCGAGTCCGGCCCGGCTGGACCACAGCAGCTCCTGCCGGTTCCCTACTGCATGTCCCAGCCACCCCGAGTCCGGGGTCCGGCTGGACCACAGCAGCATCCTGCGGTCCCTACTGCATGGTCCCAGCCACCCCGAGTCCCGGTCCCGGTTGGACCACAGCAGCTCCTGCCGGTGCCCTACTGCATGGTCCCAGCCACCCCGAGTTCCCGGTCCCGGCTGGACCACAGCAGCTCCTGCCGGTCCCTACTGCATGGTCCCAGCCACCCCGAGTCCCGGTCCCGGCTGGACCAACGCAGTCCTGCCGGGTCCCTTACTGCATGGTCCCAGCCACCCCGAGTCCCGTCCCGGCTGGACCACAGCAGCACCTGCCGTCCCTACTGCCAGGTCCCAGCCACCCGAGTCCCGGTCCCGCTGGACCACCGCAGCGCCCACCAGTCCCTGCTCCCAGGTCCCAGCTCCCAGAGTCCCGGTCCCGGCTGGACCACAGCAGCTGCCACCGTACCTGCTCCCAGGGCCCACCCCATCCCTGGGTCCTGGTCCCGGCTGCACCACCGCCCAGCGCCCGACCAGTACCTGCTCCCAGGTCCCACCCATCCCTTGGTCCTGGTCCCGGCTGCACCCCGCAGCGCCCACCAGTCCTGCTCCCAGGTCCCACCCATCCTGGTCCTGGTCCCGGCTGCACCACAGCAGCTCCCACCAGTCCCTGCTCCCAGGTCCACCCATCCCTGGTCCTAGTCCCGGCTGCACCACGGCAGCGCCCACCAGTCCCCTGCTCCCAGGTCCCACCCATCCCTGGTCCCGGTCCCGGCTGGACCACAGCAGCTCCCACCAGTACCTGCTCCCAGGTGCCAGCCAGCCCCGGTCCCCGGGCTCCGACGGCGCCGGTGGTCCTCCACCCAGCCTCCGGGTCGCCCGCCTGAGGGTCCCTGCTCGGCCTCCGCCCAGCCTCCGGTCGTCCGCCTGAGGGTCCCTGCTCGGCCTCCACCCAGCCTCCGGGTCGTCCGCCGGAGGGTGCCGGCCCGCTCATCGTGGGTCGCCAGGAGGCTCCGTTGAGGGGAGGGGGTACTGTCACGATCGTGGCTCCCGGGCGCCAATGGCCTCCCCTGGAGGGTTAGCGGGGGCTCTCCGGGGCGCCAGTACCCCCTGGATGATTAAGCGGCACCTGCGCTACGTTCGCGGCTGTCCGCAATCAGCAATTAACCACGGCATAAAAGCCCCGGCTTTCCACCCCACGGGGTCGGACCATTGTGTTTGTCTTGGTGTAACTAACGTTCCTGTTATGTTGCACATACCAGTTGTGTATACTTGTTGTTGCCAACTACCAGATGGATCGTAACCCGTCACCTGCATGTTTGTGCCTCATCTACCTACCTGCCTGTCAACCCGGTAAATAAATACTACTCCGCACTACAAAACCCCGAGTCCTGAGTCATGCGATTGGGTCCTACTGCCAACCTCCCATGCAATTATTTCTATTTGGATTCTTTTATAACTGCGGTCGGCTGTCGGGCGTTTTGCACGTAAGATTTTCAATCACTGCTTATACTTGTGTAAACTGTGAAGTGACAATAAAACACTTGAAACTTACATTTTCTGGCACCAGTATTTTGTATTTTATTTTAATACATTTATTTGAGGGGTATTTAGTATTTTGTATCAAAATACATTTTGATGTATTTTTGCCCATCTCTGGGTCTAGTACATAAAGCACATATGTGGACCATGCCGGAACATTCCGGGAACATGCGTGAGCACACGGGTTGCTAGCTTGCTTGTGTGTGTGTGTAAAGCAATAATTTTCGCTCCCACATGAAAATAAAGTAGTAAATCAAAGTTTGCCAGAATAGCGTCGTCTTTAGACTGCCGTGTCACCTTGTGTGAATGAAAAAATAAGAAGCAAGAAATACCAACTCTACCAACTGAATTCATTGTTAACTCATCACATATTTGTTCATTACAAATATTTTTTTTGTATGACGGTTCAGCAGATGTGTGTGTAGGTGGGAGGATCTGCACATTGGTGACACATGAAGGAGGCCAAGACCAAGACATCCCAGAGACAAGGCCTTGGACAGGGACATGGTAGAAGAGTTAAGTAGTGGCACATAGTTGTTAAACCTGTAACACTCATCCATAGTAAACAACGTCAACAACAAACTACAACACGAACAACACAAAACGCCAATCCAAGCGTCAGCGTGACGGCCGAGTTCAGAATGTAGCACACGCGCGATGAGGTGAAAGGTCGCGAGAGGCCACAGGATGACACAGTGGTTTACGGTGCTCTGGTGTTGTGTGTGTTTGCCTATGGTGGTGTTCTGTTGCTGTCGGTCTGAAAAGCAGAGCTGGGACTGTACTGCTGCTATGAAAAGAGTAAATTGTAAATGTAAACTTTTACAAATGTACTAATATAGTATAAGTATAACTTTTGTACGACTGGAACTATTCACTTATATACAAGCAGTGACGGTCTGGGACAAAAATTTATTTTCGGTAACTTTTTGTTGTTATTCGATGAAAACATTTTTTAATAGAGTAATCGGACCAGCCCTCATGCCACATGGTCAGTCCATCCCTGTATATAGTACTCAAGTATGAAATAATCTATCAGGATTAAAGCCAGTATCAGAATCTCTTTAGGATAATATGATATTGAACAGCACGTTTTCCAACACTGACATCATATTGTGTTGTTCAAATACAACACATGTATGAAACATTACACAGAATATATCAGACCAAAACGTATTCCTCGTTCCATGTTTTCTTCTTCTCCCGTGTGGTTTTGGGGGACATGGTTTTCGTAGGGTTAAATGAAAGCCATCAAAATCTTGAAGTTATGAATGCCTTGGAGGCTTGAAGTTCAACAAGTCTTATGTAAATAAACGTGACTTGAACAAAATAACCGTAGTGTGTTCTTCATTAACAGGGTGACAGGAGCACTTTGTCAGCGGATTAACGCGAAATAGTCGAAATAACACCAGCCAAGACAAGTTTTTCAAAATATTACTTGGAGGCATGGTTCATAATGGCTGGTTCACCCAGATTCCCATAAATTATTCTCATCGTCCTGTTCTGTGTAGTAAAGCCATATGACGCCACAATATGTGGTGATATAGGCAGACTGACGAAAACAAAAGAGACTCTGTGGTTGACTGTTTATTTATGTCTCCTCACCTCAACCACACCATTACAGTAAGACTTGGTGGCGTTCCCCCTTCCCCCCTTTGCCTGAATTTGATCAGAATCTAATTATTTCAATTTTGAATTATAATTTTTTGTGTCTTGTTATTGAGACCCTCTTACATCATCAGAGCAGAGTTCCAGCAGTGTGTGTGTACAACACAGACGTTATTTCCCTGCATCTTCTCTGTGTAAATGGTTGTTATTCACTGCTCATCTCCGGTTATTCAGCCTCCCTGCCCTCAGCGAAAACATTGGTCAAACACTCTCATCTTGATGTGTGTTATTGTTCCACCAAGGAATGTGTGTGTGTGTGTGTGTGTGTGTGTGTGTGTGTGTGTGTGTGTGTGTGTGTGCCCCGGGTGGCTGTAAGTAGCTGAGCTATTCACAGCGTGGTGACCATCGCCACTGTTAACAGGGCTGTGGCGTGAGGGACACCACTGACGGCCGGAAAAACACACACACACACACACACACACACACACACACACACACACACACACACACATGTTATGAGATGATGACCAATTGGCCAAAGATAAAGAGGGGAAATGTGTGCGTGTGTGTGTGGTGGGAGCATGCACGTGGCGTGTTTCTTTGTAGAGAAGTATGTGTGTGTGTGTCTTTGTGGAGGACATGTGTGTGTGTGTGTGTGTGCGTGTGTATGTGTGTCTACAGCACCGTCATTGCTGGACAGTGTAATAATTGCCATGATGCCTGTGTGTGTGGTAAGCTGAGCATCAACACTATAAGATGAACACACACAGCTTTCTTTGTAGAATACGTCTACGTGACACACCTGCACACAGATTTGTCAGTGTTGTATGCGTGTGCGTGTGTGTGTGTGTGTGTGTGTGTTCGGTGACTGGTTTAAGCAGCCTCACCTGGCCCGAGTTATGGGTTTATCTACCAAAATGTGAATCTTGAATTCTTTCATTGAAAATATAACATACTTCAAGTTTCCAGTGTTTTCTTTTGTCTTTTTTTTATTTATCTGCAAATCAATACCAATGAATGATCTTTTAATTGAATTATTTTAATTGCGACTATCTTTGCACAGAAAGTTACCAGTAAGTTCACTTACGACAGATGCACACTTCTGGAGATTAGAACGACAGTCGCTCGCTGCCTACCAGAGTTTTTCAAGTCTTTCCATTCGGACGTCCCGCCCGGAGTCGTAGCTGGATTATCTCCGTCCATTTTAGGCGCGATAACACGCAAGCTTCGCTGACGGAGAGGGAATCGAGCCGGCGTGCTAGTCAGGCTGAGACGTCGAGCCAATCGACCTCCACTACCCACCATTCTACTGGCAAATGTACAGTCTCTGGACAATAAGTTATGCGAGCTACAGGCTCGAATTCCACCGGGAAACTAAGGACAATTGCATAATCTGCCTTATGGATGTCGGAGGGGGTTGCCGACTCAGCCATCAAGCCGACAGGATTTTCTGTCCACTGCGCGGACAGAACAAAGACTCTCTCTGGTAAAGATCGTGGATGGGGGGTATGTCTCATGATAAACAGATCTTGGCGCAACCAAAGTCATGTGCAGACCCTCAAGTCTTTCTATTCCCCGGACCTGGAGTACCTGATGCTTATGTGCCGACCATTCTGGCTACCTCGGGAGTTTACAGCAGTAACCGTGACTGCTGTGTACATTCCCCCTCAAGCCAACACGGACATAGCGCTGAAGGAACTTTACGGGGCTATCAGCAAACAGGAGTCAGCACACCCTGAGGCTGCTTTCATTGTGGCGGGGGACTTCAATAAGGCGAACCTGAAGAAAGTTCTCCCCGAAGTTCTACCAACACATAACAAGCAACACACGGGGCGAGCGGATCCTCGACCACTGCTACACCCCCTTCCGGGATGGCTACAAGGCCCTCCTCCGCCCACCGTTCGGCAAATCGGATCACCGCTCGATCCAACTACTCCCCAGCTACAGGCAGAGACTGAAGCAGCAACCAATCGCTGTGAAGGAGGTACAATGCTGGTCGGACCAATCGGAGTCTATGCTACAGGATTTTTGGATCGCGCTGACTGGGACATGTTCCGGGTAGCGTCGACAATAACATCAGCGAGTACGCGTCCTCAGTCACCGGGTTCATCAAGAAATGCATAGATGACGTTGTTCCTACGAAGTCGGTTCGGATTTATCCCAACCAGAAACCGTGGATTAATGGCGATGTTCGCGCTGCACTCCGCACGCAGAACACCGCCTTTGACTCCAGGAATATGGTGGAATATACCAGAGCCCGCTACGACCTCCGCAAGACCATCGGCTCTGCGAAGCGGGAGTATAAGAACAGGGTGGAGGACAAATTCAAGAGCCATGACGTGAGGGGTGTGTGGAAGGGGCTACAGACAATGACAGACTTCAGAGGGAGAACCAGCGGTGTAGAGAACTCCTCTACCTCCCTCCCAGGTGAGCTAAATACATTCTTTGCTCGGTTCGATGCGAACGGCAGCCCGCCGAAGTCAGCGCTGCCTGAGGAGACCAGCCTGCTGAACATCCCAGAGGCTGACGTGCGCAGAGCCTTCAAGCGGGTGGACATCCGGAAGGCGGCGGGCCCAGACGACATTGCGGGGCGCGTCCTCAGAGCATGCGCAGACCAGTTGGCAGGAGTCTTCGCAGACATCTTCAACCTGTCCCTGTCCCAGGCTGTTGTTCCTGAGGGCTTCAAGATGTCCACAATTGTGCCTGTCCCTAAACACCCCAAGGTAACCTGCCTGAATGACTGGAGACCCGTAGCCCTGATCTCAATTGTCAGTAAATGCTTCGAGGGGTTTGTCAAGGACTTCATTTGTTCCATGTTGCCTGCCACGCTGGACCCATGGCAATTTGCGTACCGTCAAAACAGATCCACCGACGACACCACCCAGAGTCTACCTGTTATTGTGCTTTACCAAGGAGACGGATTGTTGTTTTGGAAATGAATCCGTTAATTCGCGGTTCTGATGAGGGGGGGGGGTGCTCCGTTAATCCGCGGTTCTGATCCGGGAGGGGGTGGGGGGGTGGATATCGCTGGACATTGGTGGGGACATGTCCCCAGCGTCCCCACTAAATTCTACGCCCATGTGCTTTCCCATAATACATTTCCCATACATAACATTCCTCATAATCCCTCCGGCACCCACGTCATCTGCGTGGCCATGTGGTGGCCCCGCCCCCCCCTGGCCGCTACAGAATGTAACAAAGATCGTTGTTTTTTTTCTTCATGAGAATTTCAACAGAATTACTGCATGTTCTTCATAGAAATAAAACATTTGTATTCGATAAAATAGCGTTGCAATTATTTATATAGGCCGAGCATTAAATTAGTATTAAAAATCACTTCCGGTTTCTACGGGAATCCCGGGATTTCCCCGGGAAGGGGCTCTATAATCCCGGGATTTAAAAAGGGTCAGATTCGGGAATTTTGAGCAACCCTACCCCGCATCCTCAGAACATTCTTCTCCAGTACCATCGAGAGTGTTCTCACAGGATGCATCACCGTCTGGTACAGGAACTCCACTGCACTCGAGCGTAGAGCACTACAGAGGGTGGTGCGGACGGATATTCTTCCTTCCAACTCAGTCACTTTGTGGGTCAGGTGGAGGCAGCTGTCACAGCCGAATGTTGAGGTAAGTGGAGGCATCACCACACTCAGCTGCTGGTAGCTCGCCGGCTGCTGGGGCTGGAAGCTCGCCGGCTGGTAGGGCTGGTATCTCGCCGGCTGCTGGGGCTGTTAGCTCGCCGGCTGGTAGGGCTGGTAGCTCGCCGGCTGCTGGGGCTGGTAGCTCGCAGGCTGGTAGGGCTGGTAGCTCGCAGGCTGGTAGGGCTGGTAGCTCGCCGGTTGCTGGGGCTGTTAGCTCGCCAGCTGGTAGCTCGCCGGCTGCTGGGGCTGGTAGCGCGCCGGCTCATAGGGCTGGTAGCTCGTCGGCTGCTGGGGCCCAAGTGGTCTGGTTGCTTCACTGTGAGGCTGCTGCTAGTGATCTGGACTGAGCAGTGCTAATCTGTGTGCTGACGGCCAGGGAGGATCAGGGAATATGTATATACACTAGGCGGTGCGTGGCCAAGGCGAAACGGATTATTAAAGACAATAACCAACCCAGCCACAAACTGTACACACTTCTACCGTCAGGCAGGCGATACCGCAGTATCAAGTGAGCAGACTCAGAGACAGCTTCCACAGTCAGGCCATCAGGCTGCTGATCAAGTGCTGATCCCTGCCCCTATGCTGACATTCTGTGAATGTCACCATATAACAGCATATCCATCCAGCCATCCATTTTCGTCCGCTTATCCGGGGTCGGGTCGCGGTGGCAGCCGGCTAAGCAGGGCCCCCCAGGCTTCCTTCTCCCCAGCCACACTCTCTAGTTCCTCCTGGGGGGTCCCGAGGTGTTCCCAGGCCAGACAAGATATGTAATCCCTCCAGCGAGTAATCTCCTCCCAGTTGGACGTGCCCGGAAAACCTCCAAAGGGAGGCGCCCGGGGGGGCATCCTAATCAGATGCCCGAACCACCTCAGCTGACTCCTTTCGATGCGGAGGAGCAGCGGCTCTACTCCGAGCTAGTTCTAGTTCTATTTTGTATTCTTTTATAATTACTGTCGGCTGTCGGGCGTTTTGCACAAAAGGTTTTTCACTCACTGCTTATACTCACGTGTAAATTGTGAAGTGACAATAAAAATACTTGACTTGACTTGAGCTCCCTCCGGATGTCTGAGCTCCTCACCCTATCTCTAAGGCTGAGCCCAGCCACCCTGCAGAGGAAACTCATTTTGGCCGCTTGTATCCGCGATCTCATTCTTTCGGTCACTACCCAAAGCTCGTGACCATAGGTGAGGGTTGGAACGTAGATGGGACCAGTAAATCGAAAGCTTCGCCTTCCGGCTCAGCTCCCTCTTCACCACAACGGACCGGTACAGCACCCGCATCACTGCAGACGCTGCACCAATCCGTCTGTCCATCTCCCGCTCCATTTTGCCCTCACTCGTGAACAAGACCCCGAGATACTTGAACTCCTTTGCTTGAGGCAGCAACTCACTCCCAACCCGAAGGGAACACTCCACCGTTTTCCGGCAGAGAATCATAGGCCTTCTCCAAGTCCACAAAGCACATGTAGACTGGATGGGCAAACTCCCATGCGCCCCCCAACAACCCTGCGAGGGTAAAGAGCTGGTCGACTGTTCCACGGCCAGGACGGAATCCGCATTGTTCCTCCTGGAGCTGAGGTTCGACAATCGGCCGGAGCCTCCTTTCCAGCACCCTGGAATAAACTTTCCTGGGGAGGCTGAGCAGTGTGATACCCCGATAATTGGAGCACACCCTCCGGTCCCCTTTTTTGAAAATGTCTAGTCAAAAATGGTCTGCCATTCCACTGGTACTGTCCCCGACCTCCACGCTACATTGACTAGGCATATAACAATGTATATTTTATTACATTGATGTATATGTGTATTGCTCCCCTTGATATTTTTTGTCTACTGTATATTTAATTTTATTTTATACCGTTTTTTAATTATTTTACTTTTTACTTTTTTATAAAAAAAACTTGTTTTTTGCTTTGAATTTCTATTCTATTTCTATTTCTATTCTGTATTCTTTTATAACTGCTGTCGGCTGTCGGGCGTTTTGCACATACGATTTTCACTTACTGCTTATACTTGTGATAAACTGTGAAGTGACAATAAAAATACTTAACTTGAAACTTGATCTCAAGGCAAATCTTAAAGTTTTTATTTTTGTAAAAAAAGAACTGCAATAATATTGTTATATGCAGGTTCTGTACTACATCTGTATTTGATATTTGATGTTATAACTATTTGTACACATGTGGGGGAGCAAGTTTGGATCGCTGCCGACTACACACACACACACGCACACACACACAAATGCGCACACACATGCACACACACACACAAAGCTTGTGGAAGCACAAAACTAACTGTCAGTAGAACCCATGGCAGACACGATGTCCTTGTCTAAGACAAGCGTAGGAACCGTAGAGACAGCACCCGTGCTTCCAGGAAACTCAACCGTTGAGTTTCAACCACAGGTCCTGTGTGAAGCGCGTGGATGTTGAATCTATCGCCGCTCAGCTCTATCTATAGTCAGCAAACACCAGGCATCTATATCTGGTGATACGCTATATGGGAATGTAGAATGAGAAACTCAACTCGTAACTTTTATCACCAGGTGTTGAGACAGCACAATAAAGTCTTTCAAACTTGTGTCCTGCAACCCCCGCCCCCAACACCCGGAGAGTGAGGGGGCTTCAAATGGTGTGTGTGTGTGTGTGTGTGTGTGTGTGTGTGAGTCAGAGAGAGAAGTTGGCATATGGGAGAGAGAATCCCAGGGGAGGAAAAGGTTGAGACGCTTATGACAGTTTGGTGTATGTGTGTGTGTGTGTGTGTGTGTGTGTGTGTGTGTGCGTGTGTATGTATGTGTGTGTGTCTCTGGATCTGTCGGGGGGGGGGGTCAATGGCTACTTCTACCCAACAGAAGGTGTGTACACAAGGTCTGCAGGGGGGCGTTTGTAAGACGGGACAGGGGACACGATGAAGGGTAAAGGGTGTGTGTGTGTGTGTGTGTGTGTGTGTGTGTGTGTGTGTGTGTGTGTGTGGTGTGTGTGTGTGTGTGTGCCGCCTGACCCTTTAACTCCCCATGTCTGCTCCGGTGCACGTGGTTCCAGTACTGCTTAGCATTCAGCTCTGGCTAGCTGCATTTCAACAGATGTGGACGACAGCGACCGGCGACTTCACCCTGTCTCCAGGGAGTGCAGTGGAGAGAGGATTAAGGACAAGAGAAAAAATGTTAGAAGAGATTTAGAACAGTGTCGCAAACTCCTTTGCCACAATGCGTGGCTTAGTTCGGGGTCCTTGGCGGGGAAGGAGACTCGGTAGACGAGATGATGCGGAATATTGTTTAATACTCAAAGGATCGCCCACTGGCTTACTACAGAAATAATAATATATAATAATAATAATAATAATAATAATAAAGATCTTCGTTCAGCGTCTTTGGGTTACAGCGTCTGACTTGTGTGGAGTCCTGGCTTGCCGTCTGCCCCCAGCCTCCTATGGTGGGGAAAATAACCGGTGTCAATATATACCCATCAGCCTAATTATGCTCATCCCCTACAGCTGCATCAATCTCAGGCATTTTCTTACTCCGCTGCCTTGTTTCACCTCCTGACACTAAACCACGCCCCCACCCCCCCAACCCCCACCCCACGCATACCACAAACAGTTTATCTTCAGCCTGTGGTGAGTAGCTGCTGCTAGCCAGGATGGATTTCCTCGAAGCCAATCAAGGAAGAGGTGCTCTGTTTCCGGCCCTCAAAAAAGATTCTGAAAATGAGCCGGTTTTAAAAATGTACATTTGTCATTCAGAGGCAGGCGAAGTCAACTAGAAACGGATGTTCTCACAGAGCATCGGTGTGTCTGTGTGTGTGTGTGTGTGTGTGTGTGTGTGAGAGAGAGAAAGCGAGAGATAAATAAAGACAGAAAGAGAGAGAGAGAGAGAGAGAGAGAGAAAGAGAAGATGATTGGGTTAAAGAGAGAAAGGAGCTAAAGTCACCCACCACGAGTTTATTATTATTTTGAAGCCTAACAAACAACGTGCCCAAAATACCTGTGAGTGTTTGCTGTGCTGGGGGACGTCACGTCTTCATGTGTGTATTTAGGTCACCGAGCGATTTTACACCCACCACCCGTAATGACAACCCAGGCTGCCATCACTGTGTTTATCTGAGAGCGTACGTGTCATTTGGTTAACCTTGGCTTTCCTGTTGTATCACGGTAGACCTGTGTGTGTGTGTGTGTTTCAAAGACCTGTAAAAATACACTGTTGGGGATAAAAGAGAAAGAGAGAGAGAAAGAGAAAGAGTATTGTAGTGTGTATTGAATTGAGTGGCCTGAAGCCACACTGTAGAATGTTTGGGTGTACATTTACAGTAAATTACTGGCTACTAGTTGGATTACTTTCAGTAATTTACCTTAAATATTTCACAGTAAATTACAATAAAACTACAACTGTATGCTGTAACTTCACAGCTGCCATGCCCATAGAATTACTGTGATTTAGCAGTATGCAGCTGTGGAATTACTGTATCTTGCTGTACATAAATTACAATAATTGCCTGTATTTTTGCAGTAATACACTGTACACTGTTTGACTGTTTGTATATTTACAGTACATTACTGGCAGTCACATGACATCACCACAGCTAAGAGGCAGCACCTCCTCCACCTCCAAATTTGTAGAGAAGCCTCAGATTGTGGCCAAATCCTGCAGCTGGTAAAGGAGCAACACCCAAACGTCTGGAGCTTTTGTAGAAGCTGATGGGCGTTGCCTGGAAAACCCGATCCATCCCATCAACTTGGAGCAGAGCGGTCACCACCTTCACCCCAACATCAGCCAATTCAGAGGCATCGCCCAGTTAAACATGGCGGGGGAAGATGTTCTTCTTCGGTGGTGGCAAAGCACACGACCAGCTACCTCCTGGCAAACAACGACATTGCAGCCAGGCTAGTAATTGGGTTGCTCTTTCGCCACCATCCTGTTCAAAGCAGCATTGGAGATCATCCTAATTGGTGGAAGTGACTCCCGGCCCTCGTCAGCTACATGGATGAGGTCACCACCCTCCATCAGACAACAGCATGCACCTCGAGACTCCTGAAAAAGCCTGCGGAGCTGCTGACATGAGCCTTGATGAACATAAAAGCAGCAAAGTCACACAGTCTCTCAATCCAGAAAGGAGTCAGGAACGACAACATCTTCTTCTCAATCCACAGGCATGACATTTTGGTGGACCAACCTGTGCTGCATTGGAAGTCTTTCCACAGCCAACCTGCCTCTGTTACTTCCCAGCTCTTGGAGGGTTTGAGCAACATTGACCAAAGCTTCTAATCAGGGAAACTCTGGGTCTGGTCTTACCAGTTCACCAAATACCAGTGTGTGATGAACTTGATGTTGTGTCAATAACAGCCCTGGAAGTTGTTCACTCAAAAGTCAACAACTAAATCAATTAATAGCTGGGCCTTCCACTATGTCTTTCCAACTTACCGCCTGAGGCTTCCATTGAAGTCCATTAACTTGGACTACAAACAAGTCCAGCTGAGAGACTCACCTAACCTGTTTGTCCAAAACTCCAAGGCCTCACGTTTGTACAGGAATGCAAGTAGAAAGCGATGCGGTAGACGACGCCACCAGGTCTGAAACCCCAGGAGATCGCTGGACCGCTGCAACCAGGGTGGGGCTGGTTTTTCAAGGGGCAGCAACAGCCAAGATGTGGCCTAAGCCACAAAAAAGGAAAGGAAAGAAAGACCTTGTGATCTCTGAAATTGTGAAGATGGAAGCGGAGCGCTATAAAATCGAGATGTGAGCCAGCAGCAACCAGGGAGATGGACACCCTGGGAGACTGTGATCCACAGGGCTGTGACGTGGGCGGGTATGCGTCAGGCAGGCCCTGCAGGTGAACCTAACTGTGCTCACATCCAGTGAGCGCTACAGAAGCCAACTGGAATTACTTTTTCCAGTATTTCAGGTCATGGTTGTACTCCGTTGGTTGTACGCTAGCAGCTACTGTAATCCTCTACCTTGGCTGTATTTCCTTCATGGCGACAAAAACATAATACAAAAATACTGTTGGCCCACATTACTGTGAAGGATTTTACTTTATTTGTTGTCGTTAATTATCATGGAGATGAGGCTCTTATGAATGCTTAGGAAGTATCCACCCTTGGGATGAGTCATGTGATAGCGTTTGCATGCTAACAGGAATGCTAACGTCTCATTTGGGTGCCGATTCTGCGGCTCCTGGGTGGAAGATGATGGTGTGTAAGCAAGGCACACATTTCTTCCTATCTCCCCATGCTGGGAATCAACCTCCTTTCCAACAGAACCCCCCAGTGTAGTATGTTCAAAATGCACTGCTGCAGTTCTTTGCTCTATATACTATCTATCTATTTATACATATAGATAAGGTAGATCGATAGATCTATAACTAAGTAGGGGCATATACAAACATACATTAATGATACTGTTTTATAAGAATGCGTTGGAACCCATGAAGATGTCATCAACAAACCACATTTACATTTAGGGCATTTGGCAGACGCTTTTATCCAAAGCGACTTACAAACCACGTGTTTATTTTTTTATCATAAAGTTTCTCATAGTATTTATAAGAGTGTTGTGGACAGTGACCACATGCTAAAGAGAGTTTAGCGTGTCCTCCGTGGAGTGTGTGTAGTTGAGTGACAGCCTCACCAGGCCCAGAGTCTGGAAGGCTGGTTAGACTCTGGGGCTGCTGGGTGAGGCTGCACACCTGTAGTGCTTTGAGTAATTAAGCCACACAGGACAAACAATCTATCAATCACACACACACACCCAGAGAGAGAGAGCTCTGACACATCAGCGTTTACCACCTGGTTCGGCTGTCTGTAACATCTTGCCAACACATCTTGCCAGCCTAGCAAAGCCCCTGAGGTGGCGTGCATCAGGGGCTCCTGCTACAAATCCATAAATACGTAATGCAACGTTAGGTCACCCAGATGAAGGGAAAACTAAATACATTATCGTCTTGTTTTGCTTTTTTTTCTCTGGACACGAATACCAACGTGAACACTAATAGTAAAAGTCTTTAGAGGACAAATGGTTAAACAAATCTGAATTGCCATCAAGAACATTGAGCTAACAAACAGAGAAGCGCATTTCCTTTCCATTTAGTGGCCCCATGGGCCCCTGAGGGAGACAGGAACACGGTTAGCAGCAGCAGATCCAGGAAGAACGCTGCTCACACACACACACACACACACCCATGGGACACATGCAAATTAGGGAACATGGAACATGTAATTGAACCGTGACATCTCTGACATCATCTCATGTACTTTTACACTTTTTTATTTCAACTGTTACATTTTTTCTTAGCGACTCTAAAGGACACCCCTTAAGTGTTCATTATTTTAATGTTCTTTTCTTATTACCTCTATGCTGCATTCCCCGTCATTTGATTGACGATTATGTGTGTTGTTTGTTTTATTAATGTGATAAAAGATAATAATAATTGTTCCAGACACAGCAAACTCATTTTGTCATTATGTTGAGATAATGGAACATTTTCTAAATGGTGAGGTAGTTGTCTTTTTAAATCATTGTATCTTTCTGTGTTTGGTCTCTGTGAGGAAAAAGACCATGATTGTTCTTAGATTTTACAAACAAGGAGGTCTTAACCATCAGTCTTGACTTTCGTCTCGTCGGTCTGGGGACTGGGGTACATGGGGGGGTACACACATGACGACTCTACTATCAGATTTTCTGCTGCCGTCAGAAACCTCAACAAATCTCCCACTTCGTCCCCCTTTGTCTTCCTCTTGAGCTCATATCCCATTGGCCATTCCTGACCTCAAACCCCATTGGTCGCACTTGATCTCAAATGCGATTGACTGTTAATCGCAATAGTTTGGAAGCCTTTATGTGCCTCAGTACATCCCTACAAAGCAGGTCACGTCAATTAGAAATGATAAACTTCCTCCTAAGACCTTAGAATGAGATTGGACAGGTATATTAACTCACATATAATTTAGTTAGATGTGTACGTTCACCAGGCTGTAGGCTAATACAGGAAATGCTAATCCATGCAGCAGACTGCTGACATAACATAGCCTTCATTCGTCTGGGGGAAAGCCTTAATTGTATTGAGTTGGACTTAATTGGACTTAATTGGACTTAATTGCGTTTTCAGCTGAATAGGGAGACCTGTTGAGGGGTCTGGCTTAAGACTGTGATCATGGTGGAAATTACTGGAGCAGGAAGTGACAAGGAACGCTGAGTGTCCTCTGCTTTAGTTCCCTGTTGTATACCAGTCTTACTGGAATATCCTCCATGATACAACCCCATGCACACATACACGTACATACACACACACACACACGTGCGCAAACACGTACGCGCGCGCACGCAAACACACATACGTACGCAAACACGAAACACATGCACTCATGAATTGCGCGCAACGCACACACACAGACACACACAGACACACACACACATACATACACACAAATACATGCAGAAACTCTCACACACGCACACACATACGTATACACATACGCATACACATCCACATCCACATACACACACACACACCACACACACACACACACACACAGTATGCATTATATCAGCACATTTTACCTGCTGGGCACTAGCAGAGCAGTTTACACAGGTCTGTAGTTAATATGCCAGTGTTCATTGTGTGACCCGTTGTGTGATATTACTCACATGCACACACACACACACACACACACACACACACACACACACACAACACACACACATTGAGCCGCTCACTCCATATCATAATTACAGGGAAGTGTAATTGAAGCGTCCTGCGACACGCTGCAAGCTAGCCAGGCAGTGGCAACACAATGGAGCCTGTGTTGCCACGCCGACGGAGAGGGGCGGCCTCCTCCGGGGTCAGCTGGAGAGGAGCAGGGCCATCAACACCTTTAAAACACAACAGGCTCATAAAGACTCTTCTGTACCACGCACACACACACACACCACACACACACACACACACACACACACACACACACACACACACACACATGCAACCATGTGCACACACACCACACACATACACACCACACACATGCTAGCCATGCCGCACACAACACACACACACACGGACACCATACACACATAGACACACACACACCCACACATGCAGCCAATGGCGCACATACACACAAACCACACACATACACACATAGACACACACACACACACCACACACATGCAGCCATGCGCACACACACACACACACACACACACATTTTCCTGGTGATAACTGTAATTTGCTAAATCTGTGTAATGTTATACATTAGAATTGAGGTGTCCATGGCTGCATGTGTGTGTGTTGTGGAATGCAGATATTGTTTTCATGTAATTTTTTTGGGTTTCAGATAAGTGTGTTTGTGTGTGTGTGTGTGTGTGTGTGTGTGTGTGTGGTGTCTGCATGTGCGTGTTGGGTATGTTGTGTGTGTGTGTGTGTGGTTGTGTGTGTGTGTGTGTCTGCATGTGCGTGTTGGGTGTGTATGTGTGTCTGCATGTGCGTGTTGGGTGTGTATGTGTGTGTCTGCATGCGCATGTTGGGTGTGTGTGTGTGTGTGTGTATGGTGAGAGTCATTGTGCAAGCTCTAACAGGCTCAATGAATAAGTTGGAAAGCCATAAAAAACACTCCTGGTTTGCTGCCAGCAGATTTCTGATCACCATCATTAGATGACAAGGATAAGCAAGAATCAGCCCACTTATCCAGTAATGACTCAGGTACAGTAAATTGTTTATACATGCCGACAGAAAGGCAGAAAGGCAGACAAAGAAGTAGTATAAGGTTCTTAAAGCTCTTGCTGACAAGCTGACACAGTGTTCAATGTAACCTCCAAATAGTTTGCTCTCCTTTACCAAATACTTCTTTATTTATTTAATTTGTCTCTCGCTCTTTCTTCTATTTCTTGCTTACTTTCTTTCTTTCTCAGTTTCTTTACATTTACGTTTAGAGCAGTTGGCAGACCCTTTTGTCCAAAGTGACTTACAATAAGTTAATTTGTCTGACTGTGGAACAACAATATGTATATTAACACTGTTAACAAAAATAACACTGATGGTACAGTAAGATTTGAATAGAGCAAGTTTCAAGCACTTCATGATTGCTAGGTTAAGGGTTAACCCCTTGCTGGTAAACAGCAAGATAGCTAGGATAAGATGTTACACATAAGTACTATTTCTAAGGTTCCTTTATTCTTGCCACACTAGAAATTCTTTGACTCAAATCCACTGAAAGCAGTAGAAATAGCACAATAACTCTTCATATTTGTTTTTTTATGAGGATCGAACTTGAGAACTCACATGTGTCTGCCATTATAAGTAACCAGGCCCAGATGGGCCAGGCACGCCACATGCATCTTCAAATCCATGTACACAAAACCATATGTGATATTCAATGTTTAGGCCTATGTAGGTTAGAGCTGCACCCCCCCCCCTTCTTTTTCTTTCTCTCTCTCTCTCTCTCTCTCTCTCTCTCTCTCTCCTCTCTCTCTCTCTCTCTCTCTCCTCTCTCTCCTCTCTCTCTCTCTCTCTCTCTCATCGCTCTCTCTTCCTCTCTCTCTCTCTCTCTTCTCTCTCTCTCTCTCTCTCACACACTCACACACACACACACACTCACACACACACACACACTCATATTTCACCCACATCGCATGTGTAAATGTGCCACTTCAAATGTGCCTCAGGGGCAGGGCCCGGTCAGACCTCGTGTGAGCCTGTGCACGTTGGCTTGTGACTGAACACTTTAGATGTGTACTTTTGGTCAAGATGATTAAACAATTGTAACCGTCGCCTCTCCTGGCTTCACTAAAACATCCGTTACTGATGTCATTTTGTCAAAATGATTTTTGTTGTACTGCCCAGAGAGCATTTTATTTCAATTCACAAATGTGTGTACAGTAGTATGAGCCAGTATGGTAGTCTGTGAAAGTTTGTGAAACAAAAGAAACAGTGAACACAACACAACAAAGTCATTTTGTCATATTGAATTGGTACAAATTCTATTGGGAACAGAAACTTTTTTGCCACATTCGGCCTGACGCTCATCCCTTCTCCCTCCACCCACAGAGCGGGAACCAACTCAACCTTGTCTTCACAAGGTCCTGGCCACTTTGGCACGCTCTGTTACCCCCCTCCCTGTGTCTGACAACCATTTTGTCGCTTTCTCCCTCCCCCTGAAATCTCCAACCTCCCCCTCCACTAGTCCTCACATCGTCACCCTCCTGTAGAAACCTGAAAACTCTCTCTCCCTCTACTCTCTCTGCAACTGTCCTCTCCTCACTACCACTCCCCAAACAATTCTCCCTCTTGTCTGTAGAGGAAAGCGTCCTCCACTCTGACTTCTTCTCTCTCCTCATCCTTGGACTCCCTCTGTCCACTCACCTCCAGACCAGCACGATCCTCACGATCCACAGCTGAGAGAAAATGGAGGAAATCAGACTCTGCTGATGATCTCTCTCACTACCTCCACCCCCTCTCAGATTTCACATCTACTGTGTCAGCAGCCAAATCTGCCTTCTACCTTGCAAATATCAACCTCTTCCACCTCCAACCCTAGGAAACTTTTCTCCAAGTTCTCTTCCCTCCTCAACCCTCTCTCCCTTCCTCACCCCTCCTCCCTCACAGCTGACTTTGTCACCTACTTTACAAAGAAGGTAAAGGACATCACTTCCTCTTCCACCCATGCTGCTATCCTCCCTCCCCCTACACCCAACCCTGTTAGCCTTACCTGCTTCGCCCCTCTCTCCTCTGAAGGAGTCAACAGGCTTGTTGCATCTAACCACGCCACCACCTGCCCCCTTTACCAAATCCCTTCCTCTCTTCTTCAAGACATTTCGGGCGACATCCTGCCCTTCCTCACTACCCTAATCAAAACCTCCCTCAATTCAGGCCATCTTTCTAACTGCCTTCAAGACTGCCAGAATCAAGCCATTCCTCAAGAAACCCACCCTTGACACCACCGACATCTGGAACTACAGACCTGTATCCCAACTTTCATTCCTCTCCAAAACCCTAGAATGCGCTGTCTCTACCCAACTACTCTCTTATGTCTCTCAAAACAACCTGCTAGACCCTCATCAGTCAGGCTTCAAGGCGACACACTCCATGGAGACGGCCCTGCTCGCGGTAACTGAGTCCCTCTGTGTCGCCAGTCCCTCTCATCTGCTCATCCTTCTTGACTTGTCTGCCGCATTTGACACAGTGAACCACCAGATTCTCCTCTCCACTCTAGCAGATATTGGCATTGCTGGATCTTCGTTATCCTGGTTCACTTCCTACCTCACAGATCGTACCTATCAGGTCACATGGAATGGCCCCTGTCCAGACCCTGCACCCCTGACACTGGAGTCTCAAAAGGCTCAGTAATAGGACTAGTATATAAATAGAATTTTCTGTTCTATTTATATACTACATCTCTAGGCTTTGTAATTACATCCCATGGCTTCTCTTATCACTGCTATGCAGATGACACCCAACTGTTCCTTTCTTTCCCACCCTCTGACACCCAAATCGCAACACGCATCTCCTGGCTGACATCAACAAATGGATGGAATGCCTGAAGCTTAGCCTAGACAAGACTGAGCTTCTCTTAATGTGGGGGAAAGACTGCCCTCAGATGGATCTACTTGTCACCATTGAGGACATTAAGTCTCCCCATTACCGACTGCAAGGAAACTTGGCATGGCACTGCACGACCAGCTGTGCTGCCAACGCCAACATTACCTCTGTGGCCCGTTGTAGAATTGCTCTCTACAACATCTGCAGGATCCGGCCCTTCCTCACACATGAAGCAGCACAGATCTTGGTCCAAGCGCTTGTCATCACTCGCTTCAACTACTGCAACTCTCTCCTGGCTGGACTCCCTGTCTCCGTAATCAAACCCTTACAACGCATCCAGAACGCAGCAGCGTGCCTGGTGTTCAACTTACCAACATATTTGTTTATTTTAACACATTGTACATTTGTAAATCCGTGAGTTTATTTTATTTTTTCCACATTGTTTATTGTACTGTATTGCTATGCAACCTGGCATAAGAATTTCCTTCGGGATTAATAAAGTTGTATTCTATTCTATTCTATTCTATTCAAAATTATCCCATGTAAACCCCTCTTCCGTGACCTCCACTGTCTCCCGGTAATCGGTCCCATTAGATTCAAGACACTGGTACTGGCTTACAAGGGTGTCAATGGAACTGCCCCTACCTTCCTCCAAACATTAGTCAGACATCACACCCCATCTTGGGCGCTCTGCTCAACAACCTTTGCTAGACGACTGGTACCACCATCACTAAGAACAGGCAAACATCGCTCTGCCAAGTCCCAACTCTTCTCTGTTCTGGCACCGCAGTGGTGGAGTGAGCTCTCAGCTGACATCAGGATGGTAGAGTCGCTCACCAGCTTCCACAAGAGACTCAAGACCCACCTGTTCAGAGTTCACCTGGACTCTGCATAACCACCCCCCCCCCCCCCCCCGCCTTCCCTCTCCTAACCCTAGCACTACCTTGTGTGTTTGTACATCTTGCCATTATTAATAGTACTTAGCATTGCTGAGCATATTGTATGTCCTCAGATGTTCGTAATGCGGTCAGAATGGCAGGTCTGCTCTTATCTCAGCTATTATGCAGGCAACCTAGCAATTATGAAACTCGTTCTATTACCCTTGCATGAATGCTCGAAACCTGCTCTATTCTTATCTTTATGTACCACAGCGATATATTGCTGTCTCCTTCAACAGTCTGCCAAATGCCCTAAATGTAAATATAAATGTTACTGTTAATGTTTTCATGAGGCCAGGGTTAAGAGGGGTTGGTCACCCAGAGTGGCCTGGTCCTTTAAGGTAAACCACGTTACGTCAAGGAAACAACAACAACAACAACAACATCGACCCCAACAACAGCAGCCAGGCGGGCTGGGGACTTGCTGAGTGTTGTTGTCCCTATGCTGAGCAGAGGCAGATGAAAGGCATGTGCTATTAAATGATTGAGAAGCGAGAAGAGAGAGAGAGAGAGAGAGAGAGAGAGATGAGAGTGCTTAAAAATGGGAACTGGGGAGGAATCTGCACCGGCTAACAGCATCAGAGATCTGGTTCTTTTTTTCCCAAACCCACAGCTTCAGGCCTCAGGTAGTGTTGTTTTCACAGAGACATGATGTGGTGAAAGGGGAGCCTTGCCCCCCCCCCAACCTACCCCCCCCCCCCCCAACCTACCCCCACCCCTTTCCTCTTTTTCCCACAGGATTCAGAACTCTGCCCACAAAACCGCTTTTTGCTGGATTTGTTGTTGTTCTTTGCGGCTGTTTGTGGCCTTATTTGTTATTGTCTTGATTCATTCATTCATTCATTCATTGGTTTGTGGTCGATGGAACCATTGCTTGTGTTTACTGCTGGGCCGCTCTTTGGTCAAACAGACCCTTTCCACAGCAGGGAAAACCCAGGTGCAGCTCATAGCATTCATTATGGGTCCGTTGGATTTAGGTCTGGTCAGTATAGACACAACCAGTCCAGTAAATATCCATTGATCATGCTGCTGCTGTGACGGACATCAATAAAACCCACCTAACCTCAAGATGACAGGGCCAGGACGTGACTTGACCCTGCTACTGATGATCTGTACAAAAGAGTCTATTCTCTCAGTCTTTCATCTCCGTGGGAACGGGGATCACCCTTTTTAGAGAAGAGAGAATATAATATGACCTGATTCATGATTTGAAAACCTTGAAAGAGAAGAGATGAAAGATGAAGGCGGTACAAGTAAAAGATATAAAAATATAAAGGATATGGGGTTCAGACACACGTTAAAAAGAATATCTTAGCGGTAGCTGTAAATTTGTAAATCCATTAGTTCTTTTGTATTATTCTGTTGTTTTCCATATTGTTTGATTGTACTGTATTGCTATGTAACCTGGCACGAGAATTTCATTCGGGATTAATACAATTCTATTCTATTCAATTCTATTCTATTCTAGCCATCAAAAGCACTTAAGGCTGTTATACGGCTGCTAGCCAGCAAGATATCGTTGCTATACAGTAGAGTGTGTGCTGTCCATAGAGCTAGCTCCCTGTAGAACATGGCTAATTAGCTTCTTCCAAATCAACACGTTGGTCTGTTTCTCCTGTCTGGTCTCTATGATCTCATTGAGTTTGGTTTGTGAGGAGAAGTTGACCAATCACACACACATACACACACAGACACACACACACACGCACCACAGTCTGACAGTCGGACTGTCGATCCACTGAGTTATAAGAGAAAGAGACATAGAAAATGGATGTGTGTTTGTAATTGGGGTTATATATTTGACTGTGTGTCAATGTGTATCCTGTGCGCTTTAGTGATGAGCATGTGTTGTATTGCTTAGTAGACGCTAGTAGACAGTCACATATATTCTCCAAGCTTTTTCCACCATTATGTCGTTATCGTCACTATTATATAAACGGCTAGCTTTAAAACGTACGATGTCTCTGTTAACGTTGATACGTATCCTACACTGTCACTGGACCTGCGTAGATCTAAGGAAGAGCTGGTTTGTCTCCGGCTGCGTGTGGTGGCGAGGACGGTTGGCCCATCAGCAGAGTGGAAACCCGGCCTGAGTCATCCGGTCTAGACATACGCACCGGAGGGGAGGACATCCTACCCTGATGCACCCAGCAGACACCCGGGACACCAGCAGGAGCACGTGGAAAGACCATCTCTCCCACGCACACACACGTATGCACACACTCAGACACACACACACACACAAACAAGTATGCATGCACACACACATGCTTTTTCTATCCGTCTCTGTCACATATGCGTTCTCTCTCTGTTTATTTCTCTGTCACACACACACACACACACAGACACACACACACCCACATACCCATACATACATACACACCCGCACACATATGCACGCTCACACCCTGACACACACACACACACACACACACACACACACACACACACACACACACACCCCGACAACACACACACACACACACCCCGACACACACACACACACCACACACACACCCAGACACATAAACACACCCCGACACACACACACACACACCCTGACCACACACACACCCACAACACACCCCGACACACACACTCGACACCTGGCCAGGTGTGTTTGTCATCAGATATTCAATACCGTTGCTTTTCCTGCATGAATTGATCTGAGCAACCCCCAAAGAGTCCTTTAAAAAACAAACACGACCTCTTCCTCCTCCTCCTCCTCCTCCAACGGCCTGCAAAGTGCGAGAGAGAAATGCTGTCTTCTCTTTAGCACTGTTCACTATTGCACTGCACTGTGCAAAGTTTGTTGTTATCATCACTGATTTTCAGGCAGTTGTTATGGTTTTGCTTGGCGGCTTATTGCTTGAAAAACTGAAAACTGAAACTGTCATCAAATGAAGTCTGATCGCCCGTCTGACGTCACGGCAACCGGCTTGGAGGCAGATCTGGCGCGTTCTGGTCCAATAACGTCAGGAGAGTTGTGCTAGAGAGTAGTGGTAGAGAGTAGAGAAGAGAATAGAGAGAATAGTGCCATAGAGTTGAGCAGGATCAGGTGACAGCCAGCCCTCATCCAAGGTTTACACACACACACACACACACACAGACACACACACACACACACACAGACACACACACGTTGGCTTGAAGACCTCGCAATGAGAAACCCTGAGTTCAAACACACTCAAGTCTTCATCCCCCCCTCTCTCTCTCTCTCTCTCTCTCGCTCTCTCTCTCTCTCTCTCTCTCTCTCCACCACTAAGACAGAAGACAATAGAAGAACTTGTGCTTGCTATGTCAATTACAGTTTTACATTAAAGGTGTGTGTGTGTGTGTGTGTCTTTGTGTGTGTGTGGGCGTGCATGTTTGCGTGCGTGATTTGTGCGTGCGTGCGTGCATGTGCATGCGTGCATGCTTTTGTGTGTGTGTTTTGTGTGTGTGTGTGTGTGTGGGGGGGGGATCCTTCTATTGCATCAGGCTGGTTGCAATAATAGTACGCCTGTGGGCATCGCTGACTAATGCTATGGAGTGACTGGTTTCTCAAAAACTGCCACATCATTCTCCACAGAAAAGGTTAAAGGCTCCAAGGAGATTCCGATCAGAAACACACACAGCTCATTGTTCAAACATCACATATACAGTAGCTCACATTTCATACCCAGATATCAAATATTTGATTGTCATAACTTCCCTTTTCACTTCAACCATGTTGCAAAGAATCAACGGGAGAAGCAAAGCAGCCAATTATATTACTGGTTTACTGGGACCTACAACTAGGAGGCGCTGGACCGGCCCAGGTCGTCATTTATGATTGGAGATGAGCTTGTCATAAATGCTCTTATGTAACATTATAACTCTTTAACTCAGCTTTCTACTGCTGGAATGTTGGGATATTTGCTCTCTATGTTATTTATTTTACAGCTTTTGCATAATGAGACCCGGGATCCAAAATGTACAGAAGACACAAAGTCGCTCCTTTGTCAGATTTTGTTCAAAATTGGTTGTCGCTCTCATCTACCGCCACTTGCTTGCATCTGTGTTGAACCGTGTCAAAGATTACAGCCAACCAGATGGTCATATGTCACCCAGGGTTGTCAGCAGCCAATCATACTGGGACATGACACATTTCTCACAGTACAGATGTGTGGCTTTGTATTGGCTTAGCACCTCTCATCGTCTTGTTGCTTTTTTAGTGTGGGCGAGAGAGAGGTGAAGGAGAGAGAGAGAGACACACGACACACCACACACCCCTCATAACACCACACACCACACACACCACACACACCACACACACACACACGACACACACACAGTGAGGTCAAGTGTTCAGCTTAATTAAAGGTCTTTGGTGAGCAAAAATACAAAGTTGGTAAGCGACGCAAGCAAACATGTCACGCTGAGTGTGTGGTGCGTGTGTGTGGTGGTGTATGTGTGTGTGTGGGTGTGTGTATGTCCAGTGTGTCCCCTGGCTGGTCTGCTTGGGTTTTCTGGTAAAGCATCAAGGTCTTTCAGCAACAACACATCTTGTTTTTTGGATGTTTTCTGGAAGTTATTCTGATAGCAAAACACAAAAGTAAATAGACATGGTGGTGGTGGGTGGGGGGCTGGTGCTGCAGTATCCACGTTTGACCTCCTTGCCTTTCACGCCATTCTGCAGCCTCAAGGCATTGACACGAGATATGTCATCATATAATTAGATACATGTCATTACCTCGAAGACAAATTAATCATGTTCGTTGCAAAAGTAATTCCCTTTTGTGAATACAGAAGGCGTGAAAAGAAAGATAATGAAATGAACATTACTTTTCACATCAGGCAAATTAATGGGTGGGGTGATTAATGAGTATTGCAATGCATTTTTCCAATAGGACACAAACACACACACACGTGAACACCACACACACACACACACACACACACACACACACACACACACACACACACACACACACACACACACAACAGTGTAATTTGGCTACTACAATGGCTACTACAATGATGCAATTTCAAGTTTATAATTGTGTATCTTTAATTTGATGTTACGATTTCATCTGTAAATTAAGTATAATTTCAATAGGTTACATATTTCCCATTCTTTAGACAGTTGTTGGAGGTGCAAGATGGTGTTGGAGGTGTTTGTTGTTTTGTCAGATGACTTTGGGACCAGTCAGTACCAGTCATGTCAGTCCTCAACAGCACACTGAAGTGAAAAGGGAGTCTCAATCCTCTAATAGTGCAGGAACAGCCGTCATGCAATTGCTACACATAGTTGATCTCACCCAGTCTGGGAAAACATTTCCAGTGAGCTCACAGTCACATGACATGCTCTGTCTCTGTATTGTTCTGCCTGTAGTTGAAATAATACCGTCTAATATGTACCGTCTAATATGTATATATTATATGGATATAATATATACATATTATATCCATCACTTGCTCATTATAAAACATACCAATCTAAAAAACAAATGACGATATTGATTTATCTTGAAGGCCTACCAACTAGCAACATCACATATCGTGATATTAATTTACAACTGATAAGTGTACTTAATGTAAATGGAAAATGGATTGCATTTATATATCGCTTTTAGAGCTTTACAGTTGCGATTTAAAGTGCTTTGCAGTTGCCTCACATTCACCCATTCATACACCGACGGCGGTGCCAACCACGCAAGTTAACAACCAACACGTCAGGAGCAGTTAGGGTTAGGTGGCGTCTTGCTCAGGGACACCTCGACACTTAGCTAGGCGGAGCCCAGGGATCGAACCAGCAACCTTCCTGTTGCCAGACAACCGCTCTTACCTCCTGAGCTACTGCCGCCCTGTACTTAATGTACTTATTCATGAGACATAGAAATGTCTGTTGTACTGCGTTCCTCTAGTCTGGTTCTATAAGGGGAGAGGGCGGCTCTATTGGCAGGCTGAGGCGCACCCCGCATCCCCTCTGTGTGGCTTCCACTGGGAATTCCCACACATTGATCATCATCAAACCTAGTCATCAAAACGTGTTAAATGGTGGCACGACTATAGACACACACACACACATACACACACACTCCTCGCTCTCTATCTCCCAGGGGATGAAGAGGAGGCGTGCATCAGAGTGAGTACAGCATGGAGAGGACAGAAGCAGCTTGGAGCGGGAATGTGTATGTTTGTGTGTGTGTGTGTGTGTGTGTGTGTGTGTATGTCTGTGTGTGTGTGATGATGATGATGAACTGAATGTGACCTGTTTCCTGGCCTTTAAATAAGAGCTGACAACCTAAAAAACAACAACAACAACAACAACAACAACAACAACAACAACTGCATATTAGATCCATGTTGACAGAAAATGTAAAAAAAACAACAACATGTCAATCAGATCTAAAATCATAAAGCACACATCATAAAATACTGACAGTGTCAGTATTTTGTTGTTCTTCATGAGATGTGTGCTACAGCAAAGCTTCAGTGCCAACAACAGCGTAACGTTAGTATTTTTAGCTTACACCCTCACAAGCTAACAGTTTCCCACTGCAAAGCAGCCGACACACACCTTAACCTCCGAACACACACACACACACACACACACACGTAACACACACACACACACACACACACACACACACACACACACACACAACACACACACTGAGACACACACAGACAAATGTACACACACACACCACACACACACACACACACACACACACACACACACACACACACAGCACAGACACCACACAAACAACCACAAACCTTGCCTACAAACTGACAACCCCATCAAAGTGTTTCATCACGAGCTTCTCATGATGAGCTGGGATCCCTTTTCTCACACTGACACCACCTTCCCCTCAATAGATGTGATGTACCTCTGGGGTAACACACACACACACACACACACACACACACACACACACACACACCACACTGCTCTGTTAGATATAAGAGTGCTATTCAAGAGACATGTGTGTGTATGTGTGTGTGTGTGTGTATGAACAACGGCTATATACTTAAACTGACAACACTGTGATGCAATGTTTGGAAAAGGACAAAAAATAAACCATTACATCCATGATCCAATATGATAGTCTTAAGGGTGGTACCTCTGCTCTATGTATTGCATTTGAATCAGAGCATACAGTAGATCTACAATTTTGAGCCACAAAAAAAACAAAAAAAAAGCGGGGCCTGTCTGAGGTGTGAGTGAGCCGCTTGGACATCAGACCCGCCGGCCCGTCCGAGCCGGGGTCCGGCCCTCGGACCGGCTCCCAGGCCCTAACCTACCCGGGCGGAGGCGGGGCGGGGCCCTTTCGCATCCGCGTGGCTGTTTGATGCAAACGACGGCCACTTCATTATAAAAGCCTCCTCCAGTCCCACGCTGCATTCCACGTTTATGGGGAACATATGGGGAAGCCTGCAATTTTTCAGACCACAAAATAAGACCCTTTGCAGCTGGACGGACGACCGCACCGGGTCCTTTTTGCCCGGGGAGCCACACCCGAGAGGCGTAGGGTACCACTGACAGTGATTAAACCACCACAGTTTTCTCAGCAAAACAGGAGTTATATTAAGCTTAAATACAGGGGCTTGATAAACAAGGCATGGGCAGGGTAAGAAAAATACAAAAAAATAAAAAGAAACAACACAAAAAAAGGGGGGGGTTGAGTGAACGAAGGCCACAATGATTCGAAGACTATTTTCCCCTCACGGTCATGGGCAGTCCAGAGTCATGAGATACATTTCAAAACCCTCACGGTCATGGGCAGTCCAGAGTCATGAGATACATTTCAAAACATGAAGCAGATGTTTACCTAGACAAAGGAGAGAAAACACAGAGCGCCGAGCCGACGCTTAGCAAGGAACGGGGCCCGATTCCCCGGAGTCCTTCCTCAAATGTCGTGTTTGGACCATGAAACAATCGGGCCGATTCTCTCTCTCTCTCTCTGTGTGTGTGTGTCTTGCTGCACCTTATATTACACGTTGTATAGTGTGTCTTGTGTTTGAGCTCACCCAACTCGCGCTGCTCTCAGCATTGGGGTTCGTCCCTGCGGACTACAGAGATAGTAGACTACATGTTTTTCCCTGTTCCTCTTGAGGAATCGCCAGGATAAATACAATAGCAACGCTGCAGCGGGATCGTCCCGGCGTTTTTTTTCCCTGTTCCTCATTGAGAATCCAGATGCGACGTCTTTTGTTCGCCCGCAAACGGACTCCGAAAAAAGAAAATAAAAAAAGGAAATTGGCAATAATACGAAAACCCTTTTTTGCTTTTGTCGAGGCGGCGGTAGCAGAGTAAACTCGCCACTCACGCTAAATTCAATCCATAAACACCAAAACAAGGTGCAAGCAGGGGCCAGCGAGCGGGAGGGAGGGAGGGAGGGAGGGAGGGAGGGAGGAGGCTCCAGACTGATACGCACCGAGGACGGCGGGCGTCGCTAAGGCATCGCACGCCAAGGAAAACGCCAGCCTCCGCCAAAAACCCCTGAACTGTGAAACCAATGATCCCACTGTTGCTCACCAGTAGTAGACCACCCTCCCCTCCCCTCTCACTCTTGTACTTACAGTATCTGTTGCCCCCTAGTCCCCCTGCCCAGGCCCCTCCTCCTTCTCTCAACTGCCCTGTCTGTTGCCTAAACTCAAGCCCAGATGTACGTGCTGGCTCCGGTGCGTAGAAGACTTTTAGCTACCATTTAATATACGCTAGCTACGTACCTGTGACCTAATACAGTGTGCCTGAGAAGAGAGATATGCGCACTAATCAACTCTCGATACACTGTCCTAGATATCCACTATAGCTCAGCAGCCACCGCTACCTTCAGAAGTATACCGCCCTCAAGGCTCCCGCTTTACTATTATGGGGACGGCTTTAAAAAAAACTAATATATAACAACTCACCATGAATAAATTAAACTAAAGGAATATATCCTTTAGTTATGAGTCCCCTCAACGTGGTAAATTACAGCTCGTATTACATGTTTTATAATACATATATGCACTATATTACACTTATTTTATTGTTATTGTTGTTTCACTCACTTTTAGGTTAAAATGAAAAAAAATAATTATGGCTTATCTAGTGTTGGATGCGATATCTATTTATATGAGAGACATGCGATAGGTATACACCTAAGAAAGACAGAAAGATAATTTGTTACGCTGGTAGTGATATTGGAGTATATGTACACTTATAATACGAGGGAAACAAGTCTGCAGCCACTGTGAGACCATATATCTATATCCAGCACATACTTAGTAAGAGCCGGACTAAGTCAGATGAAAGAACGTCAAGAGAGTTCATAGATAGCGTCCATCTCAAAATATCACATCTAGGTGATCTCAGAAAAAAATACCTCTTTTTAAAAAAGAGTTCTCCAACTGAGAGTATTTGCATGTTGGGAGTTATATTACACGATAATAGCCAGTTATAAGCACTGACTATTACACTGCTGTGTGGATTAAGTACTAGTAATAGTGAGGCAAACAGGACGTTGAGTAGTAAATTAAACAAACGACTGAATTAGAAATCAGAAACCCAGATGAGTATTTATGCATATAATGATTGAAGACCGACAGGCAGATCGAGTAGTAATGACGATGTAGGAGACGGCAGAGAGGTACGAGCAGGAGTAATGCACGAGAGAAAATGATATAGAAAATCACAAATTACTTTTGTAAAAATTTTTATTTGTATATCACTCTTAATTACTATTACACATATAATACAATATATCGCCACCACCGTCGTTCCGGCCAAGTTTTGGTAAATGTACGTTTTTCCTATATACCAGTTGTGGTTTTTGGCCCTCATAAAGCTCTTTAAAACGAGGAAAAATTGAAAGTTATGTGATTGAATGGATACGAGAGCAGTGTAATCGGAGAAGAAGTTCAGAAAGTACACGAGGAGATGACATCACGAATGTAGGCAAAAGATATATAAAAGATAGAGATTACAACGAGATCATAATAGTTCTTTATAAGTATATTTATATTACCACTCGCTTTGATGTAAATGTACGTTTCCCATGCCAATAAAGCTCTTTAAATTGAAAATGAATTGAATTGAATTGAGAGAGCTAGAGAGAGTCAGAAAGACAGAGAGAGGCAGAGCGAGGCAAAGAGTGAGAGAGAGAGAGAGAGAGAGAGAGAGAGAGAGGGGAGGAAGAGAGGAAAACAAGAGAGATCAACAAAAGAGAGAGAGAGAGAGAGAGAGAGAGAGAGAGAGAGAGAGGGTGAAGAGAGGGAGAAACGAGAGAGAAAGACAGAGATAGAGAGAGGAGAGGAGAGAGAGAGAGAGAGAGAGAGAGGAGAGAGAGGGGAGAGAGAGAGAGAGAGAGAGAGAGAGAGAGAGAGAGAGAGAGAGAGAGAGAGAGATGTGTATTTTCCTCGTAAACCATAGCTCCGTAAAAACAAAACTAAAACCTTCTCCAAGCTGCTCCTGAGAAGCGAGCGAACGAGCGATCCGGCGGCAGGACGGACGAAAATAGCGCAGGGCGATGCGGTAGTCTGAAAATACAATGCTCCCGAGGGAGTCAAGTGAAGATATACGGCGGCGAGATGAGTTGTGAGTATATACAGGAAAGCATGCTGATGATCGTTATGTGACAGGCTCACATTGATAATTACGTGGGAGGCCCGGAGTATTATGCACACTATATTACTACGGCGGAGGTGTGAGAATAGGAAGCGATGCTGTGATCGTGAGGTCATGTGGGAGGCCCGGCACGGCCGTGTGGCCGGACTGATAAAAGCCCGGCGGCGGCGGCTGTGGCCTCAGCCTTCGGCCACACTCGTCGGTGCGCCGTGTCATTTAGGCCCCGCTGCCGCCTAACCAAACGGCAACTGCTCATTTACAGGGCAGTGCGGGCTACCGTCGACAGAGGCAGCTAAAGCACACATACACACACACACACACACACACACACACACAAACATACACTCCAAACATGTGCAGCACATACAGTAGATGTACAAACACATGTTGCGGAACGAAGTCACGAGAAAACGGCGGGAATAGCGGGAATGATGCACTTATAATAATATAGAGCGGAGAACTGAGTAACCATTCAACCTCACCCCGC
This sequence comes from Coryphaenoides rupestris, assembly GCA_002895965.2. NCBI lineage: Eukaryota > Metazoa > Chordata > Actinopteri > Gadiformes > Macrouridae > Coryphaenoides > Coryphaenoides rupestris. The sequence goes on along the minus strand of PIJE02000113.1, from coordinate 643,943 downwards.
ATGTGTATGTGTTGTCTGTAGCAATATCTCTTCTTCCGGCGAGTATATTACTTGTTTTGCGTTACGTTGAGTAAAATCATACTACAAATACTCAGTATCGAATGGACGGAACGATGGGGTTATTACTGATTAATCACAGGAGTGATTCGGAGACAAAATAGGGGGGAGGATTCATAATACGTAGTTCACAAACGAAAGACGTCTCGTTAATTCAGCAGCCCTCTCCCTCAGAGTCCTCTTGCACTGTGTCGTCGTGTTTGTCGATTGGCTGCCGCCGTTGACGCCGCCGTGTTGAGCTGTATGTGAGCTAGCAGCTATTGTGTCAGCAATAAGCACTCAAAACACTCAAATTCAAATAACAGAAAACATTGTCGACGCTCATTGAAAGATAAAGTACAGTTAGTAATAGCTCACTACTAAATTAATGTGAATAAACAATATCCGTTTTGAAATTGAGGCTCGTGTATGTAAAATGATATATTTATTGTTACATTTATGCATTATACTCCATTACACAATATACCTGAATCCCCAACAGTCCTATTGGCAGAGCAAATCACTTCTTATGCGACATTTGGCTCAGAGCAAACTATATTTCTCGACTAGTTCAATTATATTGGATTTAGTATTGTGATAAATAGCACATTACATGATGATTTATCACGTATTATTTCGCTTTTGGGGATTAAAAGCTGCGTGTGTGTGGGTATTAGTCCATGTTGACAGAAAATGTAAAAAAAACAACAACATGTCAATCAGATCTAAAATCATAAAGCACACATCATAAATACTGACAGTGTCAGTATTTGTTGTTCTTCATGAGATGTGTGCTACAGCAAAGCTTCAGTGCCAACAACAGCGTAACGTTAGTATTTTTAGCTTACACCCTCACAAGCTAACAGTTTCCCACTGCAAAGCAGCCGACGCACAACCTTAACCTCCGGCCGCTACCCACGATGCAACAGAGAGCCACAGAGGTACGTTCACACTCCTACACCATCAAACGCCTTAAGCTGCTGGGAATCCCTTATTGTCATGGACATACACTCATGCTAACTCATGACAAATAGTATTGAGTATTAATTTATTCCATAATGGAACTAAAAGTGTGTTGTGGAGTGTGTGTGGTGTTAGTGGCTGGTTTATGCAGCCTCACCTGGCCCGAGTCAGGCTGATTAGAGTCTGGGGCTGCTGGGTGAGGCTGCACACCTGTGCTCTGCCTACAACCAACGACAAACTCTGCAATAAACCAGTTATTCAAAATCCACTGCCTGTGTCATGATTTTGGAGGAGCCCAGCAGAACAGAAGCCATATTATGTGGGATGTATAGAATTGACATTGGTATAGTAACTATAAGAATTGATCTACAATCGCTATAATCATCGAGTATGAATAGTAGTAGGCCTATACTACTTTCTATGTAAATATTGAATGCGTGACTCAAATGCAGCCGTCCACGTTGAAGTCCTAAAAATAACATGTGAGCTTATTTGGACTATCTACATAGGTGTGGATGTGTGTGTGTGTGTGTCTGCGTCTGTGTGTGCGTCTGTGTGTGTGAGGTAAATTATATGAGCTCATGCCTGGCGACATAAAGACGTCATCTCGTCATTCTACAGGCAAACACAACACCTGTTTTACATCATTGTGTTTGATAAGTAAAAGATAAATAGTGGCATAATAGTGGCACACACGTGCGCGCACACACACACACACACACGGACACACGGCAGAGACGCACACACAACACACACACACACACACACACACACACATACAGACACACATAGACACGTGCACACACACACCACACCGCTGGGCGCAGTAGGTGTTACCATAACAAAATGTAACCCGGGTGAATGTTTTGCAGTGCTTTCATGTGAGCGTGTGCGCAGGTCGACTCTAAGGTCACAGCATCATGTCTCTGAACTCCCTGAACTGGATCTGGGTGCAGCCCCTCAACGTACAGGGTCTCCCACTGAAGCAAACAAAGGAAAGACTCTGTGGATTCATCCGTGGTTCACGTGACCACGCTCGGCCGCTATGTTTACATTTTACACATTTACGCTGACAAACACTTTAACTCTGAATGAGCAGGAGTAACCAGAAGACGGAGGTGTGTTGACATGACAGCGTGTTCCCAGACTGAGGTCACAGTAGGAACAACAGTCTGGGCTACTCTGACCTGAACCCCAAAACACAAGGAGTTTGATTTCTGCCTCACGTCTGTAGCGTGATAACAACAATTCAAAACTGTATTTATTATTCTGTGTCTTCCCGACACGGTGTGTGTGTGTGTGTGTGTGTGTTTTGGGCTTCAGTGTGCATGAGTTAACCTTTCTAGACTGGAGCTTAGATAGCACGGTTTAACAAGCCTTACACAAAGACACACCGAGAGTTTCCATGAGTTGGCAGGGTCAGCAAAGACCCCAAACTATACACACACACACACACACACACGCATACACACACAAACACAAAGGCACACACACACACACACACACTGATTTTATAACAGTGTGTTACTTCATCACTGGAAGACATTGTTCTGTTCAGGCCAGTTTATGACTCAAACCTTCCCTGAAATGACAGACCTGCCAGAGTTGCCACCATGGTGTAAAAACCATGGTTGTGTGCACACACACACACACACACACCCACACACACACACACACATATGCACACAGACACACATATGCACGCACACACACCTACGCACACACACACACACACACACACACCAGGATGAACTTCATGACTTACAGATTTATTTCATGAGTCTCTATAGTTTGCAGTGACATCATCTTTGAGAGCCGTCACCCAGCTGGAACTAACTGGGACCATGTGTCTGTGTGTGTCTGTGTGTGATTGATAAAGACAGAGTGTGTGTGTGTGTGTGTGTGTGTGTGTGTGTGTGTATGTGTGTGTGCACATGTGTGGTTTTGGACGGCACTTTTCTAATTTTCTGAACAGAAATTGACATGTAAGCATTATTTTCTGATGACATTTATAGACATATAGACATATTTGTTGGAGTGTCTGAATAATTGTTCACCCTTTTTCCTTCCCCCTCTAATCATTTTACTTTTGTACTGTGCCTCATCTCAGACTTTATGCTGACCTATTACGACCTATTACACACACACACACGCGCGCACGCACACACACACACACACCACACACACACACACACACACACACACACACACACACACACACACAACACACACACACGCAGCCACACGCAGCACAACACACGCACACACACACACACAGGATCCCATGCACCCAATTCGCCGCTTAGATAACCTTCTCACACCACCATAATTAACCCCCTCCCACCCACACCCGCTACCCCACCCAGCCACTGACCCACAGCCCATGCCTGAACACACACAAGAGAGAGAGAGAGAGAGAGAGAGAGAGAGAGAGAGAGAGAGAGAGAGAGAGAGAGAGAGAGAGCTAGAGCGAAGGGAACAGACCTGTGAAAGAGGGAGGTTTCAACTTCCAGTGCTCTGTATATTGGTCAGGGTGTGATTGTGCAGTTCAGTTTTACTGTATCATGAAAAACATGTCAGTTTGGACATTAAAGAAAGCCTCTCTCTCTCTTTCATTCAGAGGCCCCTTGGCAGCACAGCACAGTAGCACCGTGGAGCAGATAACACGTGTGTGTGGAAAAAGTGACACTCAAAATTGATCCCCTGCACCATCAGGGAATCCAGGGAATAAGATAAGATAAGATAAGAAAAGATAGAACTTTATTAATCCCAAAGGAAATTCTTTTGCCAGAGGTTGCTCAAAATACCAACAAAATAAACAAAACAAGCAATGGTATTGAGAAATAGTAGTGAGAAGTAGTATTGCACATGAGGAATATTGCTAGGTAATATTGAGACGTAGTATTGCACATGATATTAAGAGTATTGTACATGATGGTGAAAGCTAATATTGCAAGGTAATATTGAAACATGCCCTGATTGGTCAGAAATTAGCCAGATATGAGTCTCAAATCTAAAGGGTCTGGTCCAGAGGCAGGCGCAGTACACCAGAACAGATCTCCTCACAGAGTATCTCACTAATAGCTGACAGGTGGCTCTGGCTTTTAAAACAAATGACACGCAGATTGTGGCTCTTCCATCGGACCTACAGCCTCGTCTGTGTGGGCCTCACAGAGCCTCATGAACAACAGAACCATCATCAACCAACATCAGCACAATGAACGAGCTGGATGAAGGTTACAGCTGACACACAACAACACCACCTGACTGTCACTGTACACATACATACACTATGGTATGTGTAGAATGTGTGTGTGTTTGGTAACTGGTTTAAGCAGCCTCACCTGGCCCGAGGCTGATTAGATTAAGACTCTGAGGCTGGGTGAGCTGCAACCTGTGGTGCGTTGACTAGTCAAAGAGGTCACAGGTTAAACCAGCCATCACACACACACACACACACCACACACACACTCAGGATTCAAGATTCAAGAAATGTATTTGTCAGATACACATACAGGATATGCAATGAAATGAAAAGTGGTGATGCTTAGCAGAATGTGCAAAATAATACTAAAGATAACATGAATTGGAGGGATCAGAATATTTACAATATTTACAGAAAAAAGACCAGCATGAAACCATCATCATCATCATCATCATCATCATCATCATCATTCTGTGTCCTTGGATTAGAGGAGCCCAGAGAAAGTCACTTTCAGTGGATGTGGTCTGGTCACTGCGACGGTGATACAAGGTGTGTGCACAATTGCTGAGCACTAGAGCAAAGGCAACGGGCAACACTTAACACTCAGTAAGCTACGGTCAGGGTGAACAAACCTTGAGATTGCCGCAGGCTAAGGTCTGGCACAGGTTTGCTGGCTTGTGTGTGTCGTCCTCCCAGATGCACACCCTTGGTTGAAGGGATATCACGTCGCCCCTCAGTGAACGACTGTTTTTTATCTTAACAGAGCTCAACAAATGGACAACCCTATAAACAAACACACATATCTGTATTTACACCACACACACACACACACACACACACACAATGTTGCATCTTGTTAGAACTCCACTAGAGGAGCCATGCTAGCTAACCATGCTAATAGCTCTGGGCAGCTCTGTCACCTGTAATCCAACAGGATTAACACGTGAGGCCTTACAGGCGTGATATTCAAAAGTCCTAGCTTCTGTGCTGCTGTCTTTCAAGACACAAACACAAACAGATAAACGTGATCATGCAACTACAGCAGGCTACCGTGAGAAACACATGTACACGTGACCTCACTGTCTGTTCATTGACATTCTCAGTTTTACTCACATTTCCACTGCTCATGTATACAGAACATATCAATATCGTTTCTGCAGTTCTGTGCTTCTTTGCATACTCTTACATTTCGGTTCTGTATCTCCTTGTAATTAGTTAGCTGTTCCGTAATTCTGCTGCTGTGACAGCCAAACAAATAAAGTTGATCTTATCTTTTTACACTGTGTTTACAATCATATCATATTACCCTGTCCGCAGGCTTTCAGCACCACTAATATCATATTTTGTTTTGTTGTTACACTGATAGAGGTAGAGCATGTGGTGGTGGTGGTGGAGTTGGAGGTGGTGTTGGTGGCGCTGCCTCGAGGGACGGTGCATTCCAGCCCAGCCTGTTTTGATGCGGGCGGTGTTCTGGTCCATGCAGCGTGACACCACCCTGGGTGTGGACCCAGGGACGGAGCAGTGGGAGGGAGAGCCCTGTGGACGTCAGCTCTCGTGCGGAGGAGTGGTGGAGGTGAGTCACAATGAGATCGTATCGGTTAGCAGCTTGCCGCTACACGCCCCTAGTGTGGCTCTTCTTGGGCTCCTCCAAAAGGACACGGACAGGTGAACGTCGGAATGTTTATTGCATTCTTGAGTTTTTGGAGAATGAATGAAAAACCGAGCAGGTGGCGTTTTGCACAAAAAGTTTTTCACTCACTGCTTATACTCACGTGTAAATTGTGAAGTGACAATAAAATACTTGAAACTGTGGGCCTTGATTATGCAATGCACTTCAGATGTGCAGCCTCACCCAACGCCAGACTCTAACTGGGCCAGGTGAGGCTACTTACACCAGCCACCAACCACACACACTACACAGATAGGTTGAGGCAAAAAAAATTAAATAAAAATGTATATATATATTGGACATGGAACCAAGATTTTGGATTGAGTGGCTGTAGAACGATGCAAACGAGTGATGCAATAATAATAAAGAATGATACATGTTGAATTCCAGAACAGGAGACAACATGCAACGATAACGAGAACAATATTCGCATCGTGTATATAAAACGAGTTATTATTATTATACTATTATTATTATAGTAATTATTACAAAAGGCCATTGTAGCCAAACGGTGCACTTGAATCTTAATCTAAATAATTTCCCATCAAGTAAATGTCATTGTATCAGATAAGCACAAGCTGTCTCTGGCATGATGACATGTGACTTTCTTTGCGACGCGACGGGCCTCTGGGTGACGACGTGACATTAAGAAACAATAAGCAATTGAACATCACATTGTCCTGTCAATCTCAAGCTGCTGTCTTTCACTTTTCTTTTATAGGACCAACTATTCTATCTTTCTAATAGCACAACAACAATTGTTATAACATAAATGCTTAGCAATGGTCTGACTATACTGTAATAATGTCAATAAGATTAGAAAGAACCGCAATTAAACGAGCGTTCTCTCCCCTGCGCTGTTTAATCCATGAGCTTTGATCTTGGACTTCCTGTGGCACGGTGTACTTCATTGTTTAAATGGGCGTGGCTAGTTCTGGCAGGAATACTCTAGACATGCTCTACTGTCCGCTGACAGCCAACCGCGGTCCAATCAAAATGCCACATACCACTGATAGGCGGTCAATTTGAGGACCTTCCATTACTCACACACACACAAACACACACATGCACGCACACATGCACACACACTAACTAAATGATTAAATCAGAAATGTGATTTCACAGAGGCCTTCGAGCTCCAAGTTTAATGAAGGCTCTCAGATGACTCCTTTCAATGCGGAGGAGCAGCGGCTCTACTCCGAGCTCCCTCCGGATGTCTGAGCTCCTCACCCTATCTCTAAGGCTGAGCCCAGCCACCCTGCGGAGGAAACTCATTTCGGCCGCTTGTATCCGCGATCTCATTCTTTCGGTCACTACCCAAAGCTCGTGACCATAGGTGAGGGTTGGAACGTAGATGGACCTGTAAATCGGACACAACGGACCGGTACAGCGCCCGCATTGCTGCAGACGCTGCACCAATCCGCCTGTCCATCTCCCGCTCCATTTTGCCCTCACTCGTGAACAAGACCCCGAGATACTTGAACTCCTTCGCTTGAGGCAGCAACTCATTCCCAACACGGAGGGAACACTCCACCATTTTCCGGCAGAGAACCATGGCCTCAGACTTGGAGGTGCTGCCTCTCATCCCGACCGCTTCACACTCGGCTGGAAACCGCCCAGTGCATGCTGGAGGCCACGGTCTGATGTAGCCAACAGAACAACATCATCTGCAAAGAGCAGAGATGCAATTCTGAGGTCCCCAAACCGGACACTCTGCTCACCTCGGCTACGCCTTGAGATTCTGTCCATGAAGATCACGAACAGAACCGGTGACAAGGGACAACCTTGGTGGAGTCCAACACCCACTGAGAACGTGCTTGACTTTGTGCCAAGAATACGGACGCAGCTCGCACTTTGTTCGTACAGGGACCGAATGGCACGTACCAACGGCCCCGGTACCCCATACTCCCGTAGTACCCCCTACAGGATTCCCCGGGGGACACGGTCATAAGCCTTCTCCAAGTCCACAAAGCACATGTAGATTGGATGGGCAAACTCCCATGCCCCCTCCAACAACCCTGCGAGGGTAAAGAGCTGGTCCACTGTTCCACGGCCAGGACGGAATCCGCATTGTTCCTCCTGGAGCTGAGGTTCGACAATCGGCCGGAGCCTCCTTTCCAGCACCCTGGAATAAACTTTCCCGGGGAGGCTGAGCAGTGTGATACCCCGATAATTGGAGCACACCCTCCGGTCCCCTTTTTTGAAAATGGGGACCACCACCCTGGTCTGCCATTCCACAGGTACTGTCCCCGACTTCCACGCTGACATTGACTAGGCGTGTCAGCCACGACAGCCCGACAATGTCCAGAGCCTTCAGCATCTCAGGGCGAATCGCATCCACACCTGGCGCCTTGCCACTGAAGAGCTTTTTGACTACTTCAGTGACCTCTACCAAGGATATGGTTGAGGCTTCCCCTGAGTCTTCAGACTCTGCCTCTTCCACAGAGGATGTACTGGTCGGTTTCAGGAGCTCCTCAAAGTGTTCTTTCCACCGCCCGACAATATCCTCAGTCTGGGTCAGCAGTTCTCCTCCCCGACTGAGCACAGCCTGAGCCAAGCCTTGCTTTCCCTTCCTGAGTCGCCGGACAGTTTGCCAGAACTTCCTTGAGGCCAACCGAAAGTCCTGCTCCATGGCCTCCCTGAACTCCTCCCACACCCGGGTTTTTGCTTCAGCGACCGCTGAAGCCGCGGTCCTTTTGGCCTCTCGGTACTCGTCTGCTGTTTCAGGAGACCCCTGGGCCAACCAGGCCCAAAAGGCCTCCTTCTTCAGCCTGACGGCTTCCTTCACCGCTGGTGTCCACCAACGGGTTCTTGGGTTGCCGCCATGACAGACGGTGACAGCCTTTTGACCACAGCTCCGAGCTGCAGCCTCTACAATGGAGGCTCTGAACATGGCCCACTCAGGTTCCATGTCCCCAACCTCCCCCGGGATGCACAAGAAGTTCTTCCGGAGGTGGGAGTTAAAGACCTTACGGACAGGGGCTTCCACCAGACGTTCCCAGTTCACCCTCACTACACGTTTGGGTTTACCAGGTCTGTCTGGCAGCCTCCCGCGCCATCTGATCCAACTCACCACCAGGTGGTGATCAGTTGACAGCTCTGCTCCTCTCTTCACCCGAGTGTCCAAATCATGCGGCCGCAGATCTGCTGATACGATTACAAAGTCGATCAGCGACCTTTGGCCTAAGGTGGTCCGGTACCAGGTACACTTGTGGACCACCCTATGTTCGAACATGGTGTTTGTTATGGCCAGTCCATGAGCACAGAAGTCCAATAACAAAATACCACTCTGGTTCAGATCAGGCAGGCCGTTCATCCCAATCACTCCCCTCCAGGTTTCTCCATCATTGCCCACGTGTGCGTTGAAATCCCCCAGTAGAACTATGGAGTCCCCAGGATGGAACCCTTTCCAGGATGCCACCCAAGGACTCCAAGAAGGCTGGATACTCTGAACTGCTGTTTGGTGCGTAGGCACACACAGAAGCATTACTGTGTGATCATTCACCCAATAATACCTTGCTTAGGGTTGGTTAGCATGCAGCTGTTGACCATCAGTCAACTAAAAATGTAATGATCATCATTAGATTATATATATATATATTATATAACTGACATGTACTCAAGTTTCCCGGTCTGCATGGATAGAAAGTGACGGGAACTACATCTTGTCAATAGATGTCTCTAGAACAACATGGGCATAGCATAACATATAACATAATAACAACAAGTTGTATGTATAGAAACAGCCAGCCTTTTTAGTACATTCTTTTAAAACTATCAACTAATCGGTCATACAGAGCATTTTCTTACTACTGGATACTATAATTTGTAATTTATTTCATTTCCCTTTCTTTCTGTAAGCACTGTGACGACATCATTGTGATTCCATGTTGTTGCATGAACTCAAAAAGCCTCCCCCAGCAAAATTGGAGGTAACTCTGGGAACAATTCATATTTTGGAAGGAGCCATGTTCTATTTTTGGAGGGCCTATCTGATCTGAACCCAGGAGCCTCCCTTCAGACCGGCTCGGGGCCCCGTAGGGACGGCTCGGCGGACAGACACGCACTGCAAGATACGCATCGCAAACTCTATACCGCGGCCGGCTCTGCTCTCTCACCGCAATTACAGTCTAGCTCTGGTCCAGGAGCAAATGTAGCATGGAGAGGATGGGGAAAGTAGGAAAGTCGAGAGAGAGAGAGTAGAGTTACAGGGATGTAGAAATACAGAGGAACACAGTTCAAACGCTTTCCCTGCCCTGGATTTTTACTCCAAGCGGTTTTGTCAGTTTTGCACGATTGCAAGGCACACAAGAAAAATAATTCAATTTCACACATAGACACCTTTGCTAGTGACAGCAAGGTCAAATACGAATCAGAAATAATTACTTTTTTGTGGTATTCTACGAAACATGTTTCTGTTTTTGTTAGTTTTTTCGATACTATGTGGATGTGACTCCAGAATCAGCTCGCATCTTACAAGTGTTGGCTCGGGACAACGTAATCACTAAATCTAAATAAATACTGAAGCCTTTAAAGATGAAGAGACTTAGGATGTTAGGATGCTAGGATGAGGCCTGGGTTATAATGAGGCAGGAAGAGAATATTCAGAATAAGGAAAAGATAGAAAAAAAACGAGACCTTGAGATAAACGAGGGGAAATTACGGACATCTGGAGGGTTTTTTGTTTCTAATCCTTTGTGGCGAGGCCAGTGAGTTTGCTGTATAGCTGTGGTCTCTAACCCACTGGGTTAATACGACAGAGCCTGCCACAGAGAGAGAGGGAGGGAGAGAGAGGGGAGAGGGAGAGGGAGAGAGAGAGAGAGAGGGGGAGAGTGAGAGAAAGAGAGGGAGAGAGAGGGGGAGAGTGAGAGAGGGAAGAGAGAGGGGGAGGGGGGAGAGGGAGAGGGAAAGAGGGGGAAGAGAGAGAGAGAGCGAGAGAGAGCGAGAGAGAGAGAGAGAGAGAGAGAGAGAGAGAGAGAGAGAGGGAGAAAGGGGGGAGAGACAGAGGGTAGAGAGAGACATATTGAAGGCCGTCTGAGGACAAATGCAAACAGTGAAAGTTCAGATGAAAAGGGAAGTGGAGACAAATGGGCATCCTGATTATATTAACATGAAAGACTTGCCAACAAACAGACAGGCAGGCAGACGGGCAGACAGACTGACAGACAGGCAGACGGAAAGGCAGACAGACAGGCAGACAGGCAGAGAGACTAGCTGTCTGGCTGTGGGCTGTTAAACAGGTAGCAGAGACAGACAGAAAGACCACTGAATACAGAGACAGTCTGGCAAACAAGCCACGGCAGAGCCTTCATCTGAGTGTTGCTGTTTTGGACGGTGGGGTCGGGGTCGAGGTGGGGGGTCATTGGCATGGACCAGCCTTGCAACCCTCTCATGTTCAAAAAGACAATCTTCTTGCTGATGCTTTATTTTAGAAAACATATTGTTTTAATCGTGTTTTCTTTTTTATTAATAGATTATTTTATTTTTGTTTTTCTTTTATGTTTTTTTTGTAATTATTATTATTGCAATCATATGCATCTGCTGCTTCAACTTCTTGTTTTTATCCAATCAACATCTGCCGGTAAGATCAATGTCGCATACTAATAGTACGCCAGAAAACTGCACATACACACACTGGCTAATTGAATGTTGTTTCCTGCTTCCTGTCAATACCACTGACTAACTTCTCCTGCCGCTGCTGTGCTCCTGGGAGACTGCAATCAGGATAACTGGCTTGAGAGTCACGGACCGAGCAGAACCAATGATTAAGAAAGTGTTGGGGGGGGGGGGGGGGTCCTCTCTCTCTCTCTCTCTCTCTCTGTCTCTCTCTCCTCTCTCTCTCTCTCTCTGACTAGTGACTAATGACTAATGACTAATGACTAGTGGCTAGTGACTAATGACTAATGACTAATGACTAGTGACTAGTGACTAGTGACTAGTGGCTAGTGACTAGTGACTAGTGACTAGTGACTAGTGGCTAGTGACTAGTGACTAGTGGCTAGTGACGATTGGCTAGTGCCCCAGAAAGCAAATAACTGCTAACCAAGTCACAGAATAAGACACAGATACTGATCCAAGTATTGCATTTTATTTCATCCCGATCCTGTTGGGGAGCTGCCAGGGTCTGTCGCTATGTTCCACTTTAACCTGTGCTGTTTACTACAGAGCTTTAACCTGATGTTTAGTAATAGAGCTTTAACCTGATGTTTAGTATAGAGCTTTAACCTGATGTTTAGTATAGAGCTTTAACCTGATGTTCAGTATAGAGCATTAACCTGATGTTTAGTATAGAGCTTTAACCTGATGTTTAGTATAGAGCTTTAACCTGATGTTTAGTATAGAGCTTTAACCTGATGTTAGTACAGAGCTTTAACCTGATGTTAGTATAGAGCTTTAACCTGATGTTCAGTATAGAGCTTTAACCTGATGTTCAGTATAGAGCTTTAACCTGATGTTTAGTATAGAGCTTTAACCTGATGTTTAGTATAGAGCTTTAACCTGATGTTTGTTATAAAGCTTTAACCTGATGTTTGTTATAAAGCTTTAACCTGCTATTTAGTAATCTGAGTTGTTGACTATAGAGCAGCAGGATAGCTACTCTTGCCAGGTCAGAGACTCCAGGCCTCACTCTGTTTTAGTAAGCCTCACATATGTAATTAGCTCCATCGCTAAGCTCAGCAATTCATCATGGTGAAAGGCCTGCTGGGAGTGTGGTGTTTGTAATTGGGGGGATGTATTGGGAGTTTGTGCTTAAACACATGACTGCACTGACGTTCAGCAGGGGATAAGGCAGCAGGATTAGACGTATGAAGACAGGTTAAGGACAACTCCAGTTGGGGGCGTGGCTAACATTGAAATAGGTCTGAGCTGAGGTGCATTAGCAGATTAAAAATGCCAGCACAACCACCAAGCAGGCATTTAGCGTTAACCAAAGATTGTGTGTGTGTGTGTGTGTGTGTGTGTGTGTGTGTGTGTGTGTGTGTGTGTGTGTGTGTGTGTGTGTGTGTGTGTGTGTGTGTGTGTGTGTGTGTGTGTGTGTGTGTGTGTGTGTGTGTGGACGGGGTGGGGACTAGTCTGGATCCTACGGGACAGTGTTTTTACACTACAGTAATTGGCTATTTCTGTGTCTCTGGCTCTCTAAACAAAATTATAATTATAGTGTTTTGCCCACAGGCAAACCAGTGTAATTATAATTCAGTTTATATAATTATGTTTTTTTAAGGAAGAAAATAAGTAAGAAGTCAAGTCTTCTTAGAAAAGGTATAATGATGTTGGTTAACATCAACAACTTTTTATGGCTGTGTTGGGTTGCGTGTTACAGCTAGCCTTCTGCTTGCTGCTGGCTGCTTCTTGTCATCTGTTTGTTTGTGTCTTCTTGTCATCTGTTTGTTTGTGTCTTCTTGTCATCTGTTTGTTTGTGTCTTCTTGTCATCTGTTTGTTTGTGTCTGGGAACCCCCCATCATTGATTAGTTCAATGTAGAATAAATAACCGTCTCATCGGTGATGAGCAGCCCTGGGGGTGCTGTACAGTAATATAACTGATAGCTATTCAAGTTTGTTTTCAATGCTGATTGGTCTTATAATTTTTTTCTATTTTGGAAGAGGCTTTCAAATGGAAGGAGGCCAGAGCACTCTGCAGAGAGCTAACAGAATGTGAACTCAGAGCTCAGAGCGGCCAGCACCAGGATCAGGCTAATTCCACAGAAACATTGAAGGTATTTGACAGAGTCAGCTCGAAAAAACGGGTTTTGGACCACATGACCACACAAAACAACCCTTTCCTCCAAAACCCTGGGGATTTTAGAGACATTAAAATGTCTTCAATTTCAAAACAAAGGCTTGGCTTGAAAAACTAGCCCCTATAACAAATAGCTTGTTATAACTTGCGTGTTTGTACGTCTTGGCATTGTTAATACTACTTAGCATTGCTGAGCATATTGTATGTTCTTAGATGTTGGTAATGCACTCAGAATGGCACTTCTGCTCTTATCTCAGCTATTATACAGACAACCTAGCAATTATGAAACTCGTTCTATTAGCCTTGCAACTATGAACGCTGAAAACAGCTCTATTCTTATCTTTATGTACCACAGTGATATATTGCTGTCTCGTTCTACAAATTTACTCTTTGTAAGTATGCTTTGTATAAAAGCGCAAAATGCCCTAAATGGCGAACGTTGTCTTTATTCTGTAGATAACAAGAGTGATGGTGTGATGATGAGCATGATGAGCATGGTGGTGGTCGGTGTCCTATAGACAAAGTGTCCTAGAGTCTTCTCACCCTGGATGGTAGAGGTCGCAGTAGGGGGGGGGGGTCCATCACATGGGTGGGTAAAGCCACTCCCCCTTTTTTTAGTATCAATGAGGCAACTGGGCGGGGGGAGGCGTCATACAGCAGTGGAGGTGGAGGGATCGGTGGGCTATCATGTTCCTGTGTGACTGGTCTCCAGTTCCTGGGGGCCCACCACCAAAACAGATACTGGGGTCCCAGCCTTGGCGTCTGTGTTGTCAAACACGAAGGAATTTCCTTCAAGCAACCTACATAACCTATGACTAAATAAGATCGTTTTTTCTACGTTAGCACTAGCGTTGTGGATCACTGCCATGAAACCTCACCATATTGCATTCAGGACTATTTGGGATTACAAACCTTTTTTCCATTAAATCGTCTTATTGATAAGCCTTTTAACTTAATTAGCATTTGTACAACCTGCAATTTTTTGCCAACTTTCCTTCTGTCTTTGGCAGCAGCAACTACGTTTCTTTTCGATAGTTTATTTAAAAATCTTCAGTTATTTAATATGATAGTTTTCCCGTCTTGGGCAAAATTTGCAGCTTTGGTAGCTTGTTATATGTTGCAAATGCCGCCTTCTTTACGTGAAGACGGCCATGGCTAGACTGGGGAACAGCTGCGTCGACGTAACGAGTTGACAACCACCTTCGTGACACCGCCGATGCGTGATGATCGCGTTTGTTAGGCTTTGTGAAACCAGCTAACAGAAAGAGAGCCTGGGTATGTTGAACTTGCTTCATACTGTAGTCGAGGCCTCAGGGTGAACCAGCTTCAAATAGTTGTGTGAAACGATCCAATTCCTTTGTGATCGAGCAGGAGGCGATAAGAAGAAGGAATGAGGCAGAGTGAGTCTGTAGGTTGTCTCAATGCCGAGACAACCTTGTAGCTTAAACAGCAGCCTATGTCACTGTTTGAAACATACATACTGGTGCTGTCAGTGCCATGTTCATCTCTGACGCAAAGCAAACAAACTAATAGTGCAAGCTGATAATAATCTCACAAAACCATAGTAAATTCGAATTGGCCACCATTTTGTGTGACTTAAAGATAAATAATAGATTGTCCTCAGACATCAGAAGGTCACCAACGTTCGACATTTCCAGCTGTTCTCAGTCTGCATGCATGTGTGGGAGATGCAGAGAGACACAAGACAGATTCAAAAGCTAGAATGCCAATAATGTTCAATAATTTATTCATTTTGCATAAGTATAACAAAAACATATGTACAATATGTAAAAAGAAGACGTGTGGTACTCTGTGGTAAGAACTTCACTGGCCAAGTCGGCCAACCAAACGTCCAATCGTGCAAAACATTGAACCGTGACTGACGACAACAAAAGTGGAGAGGAAATTGAACGGTGGGTGGGTGGGGGTAAAAAAGAACAAAAGAACCTTAGATCCTACGTGGCAAACGCAAGCTGCTTTAGGGCTCGTTTGTCCCGTGACCTTGTCAGGAATTAGATGGCACCGTCTCCGCTGTCGTTGTATTGCGTAACACTAGGAACTGCTTTTTTTGGATTTGTAAAAGTACAAAAAACTACAACAAACCAGTATAATATTCTAATAGTCTTTTGGTCAACAAAAGAGTTCCATTTGGCATACATACATACACAGTGGACTGTGGCATTTAAACAAAGAGAAAGACATCGGCTATACAAAAAAAAGGGGGGGCCTAGAAGAATACTGGCCTGTAGGACTGGTCTGGCCTTGCACTGGTCGAGTCACAACAGGGGGGTCTGCTATGTGCACATCCTCCAATGGTAAAAGAGAGTGTGAGTCAGAGTGTCTCGTGTGGCCGTGGACTTCGATGGAGCGTATATTGCACAGATCTGTCTGTCCGTAACAGGTCCATCTGGAACACCGTTCCCATGCGTGTCCCTCGTGAAAAAAGCGTGAGATGACCAGGAAGTGGGTTTCCCGAGACGGAGTATTACCACTCAAGTGTGATTTGATAAAAAATGTAAGAGGAGAAGGATTGCGGGGTCGGCGGCTACCGTTGTAGGGCGGGCTTCAAGCACGAAAACAATAAAAAAAAAAAATCTTCATAAAGTGGAATTTAACACACCATCCACCAGTTGTGTTCCTAACCGACTCCTTATCCCTTCAGCGCATGTCCACTCCGCATCTGTTAACTGTTTCCCATGGAGGACTTAACTCTACCAGTTCACCCTTGGTGGGAGTCAAATTTCTAGTGGACCCAGTGCCCCCCCCCCCCCCCCTCTTCTCTTCTCTTTCTCTTCTCTTTTGGCCAACGACTCTAAATCGGGCCCTCCGGCTCATCGTGTCCGCTTCATCTCTTCTTCTTGCTGCTTGTGTCGCTGCATCTTCTTCCTGCGGAGCACCATCTCGTGGAGCTTCTCCAGGCCGGGCTGCAGCCCCTGGCCGTCCAGCGCCGAGCAGCCCTGCGTGTGTGTGCAGCGTCGACCGCGCTCAGCTCGTGGATGGCCAGCGCCTTCTCCACCTGGAAGCGTGGAAGAGGGTCAATGGACGCATAAGTAATTGATTCCCACCAAGTGTTCTTAGTGTGTGTAAAATCCTTCATAGAGCTAAAATATACAGTAAGCACGGAAGTTGCAGGGAAACTACATTCCCAATGCCCTAAACCACATAACATTTGTCCACCAATGCCTTCTTTAATATATTAATTGGTTAGTAGATACTAGGTACCAACGCTGCTTGATGTAGGATTTGAGTTTATTGAGGAATTTGAGGTTTTTATTAGAAATGTTATCAGAATTTGAGGCTGTTTATGTATGTTAATGTAGTTGCATAAAGGAATAAACTGACATATGTTTGTCAATGTCAGATGCATCTATATCAAAGTAGCTAATCTCCGATACCCTATTGATTGCATTGGGATTTTTTTCCAGTCTGCTCTCTGGTCGATATCTGAGCCACGCAGCCACAGTCATGAAATACCTGTACTACAGTATGTGTACTGCTACATACCTCCAGGGCAGACAGGGCTCCTTCGCGGTCCTGCTTGTTGGCCAGCACCAGCACGGGCACCCCCTGGTTCTCTGGCGAGCGGCTGATCCGGTGCAGCTCCACCTTGGCCTCCTCCATGCGCTCGGCCTCCGCCGCGTCCACCACGAACACCAGGCCGTCGGTGCGCCGCGTGTAGGACTTCCACAGGGGCCTCAGCTTCTCCTGGCCGCCCACGTCCCACACCTGGAAGGTGGTGCCGCTGGCCTTGGAGTTGCCCACGGACACCTTGATGCGCTCCATGTTGAAGCCCTTGGTGGGGGATGGTCTCCACAAACTCGCGCAGCTTGAGGCGGTACAGGAGGGACGTCTTGCCCGCCGAGTCCAAGCCGATGACCACCACGTGTACGGACTGGAAGCTAGGCAGGAAAGGGCGTGTTTGGCGCTATTTCTGTCAACTGGTTCCCCATGGTTCTTTGGTTGGTCACAGTGGAGTAGGAAATAAGTCTCTTCTCTTAAGGGCTTGTAAGGAAATAGGTTATCCTCCTGCCGTGAATCCGGGTGGACTTGTTCCTATTAACCGTTACCACCAGATGGCAAGGGGTCTAGGATGGAGAGGGAGGGAGAGTGGCAGTCGCCTGTCGTGTTGGTGTTCACACCTCTGATGACCCGACTTCAAAAGGCTAATGAAGACTCCCTCTCCGGAGACAGACAGAAGAGATAAGGTCTGCAGGACCTATTGGGAAAAAAGGGGGAGGGGGGGGAGAAGCGGAATAGATGAGTCAGCTGTTCTACCAAGGTTCCGACTCTACGACGCTGCTCGTCATCAGGAGCACCGTGTGAGCTGCGAGCGGGACCCTGGACCGGCCGCAGTCTCACGTTCAAGTGACGCGTATGACGACAATACTGCGATCTATACGAGGCGTGTACATATCACACATGACCACTTTAAGGACCCTGTTTGGCTCCTTAAAGTGGAGCCAAACAGACTGCACAGGTAAGTTGGTGTGAAAACGGTCGACGTTTTTTTTGTTGTAGTCTCTGATTGAGATCAATCAGGTGAAACCTCCGCGGTGTGTGTATGTGTGTGTGAGTCGCGCACTAAACTGGAAACCCGCGGCTGACCATGTCTCCGCTGGACGCGCGTTGCGTGTGATTATTATCGCTGCCGTGTCTGTTCACCTGAGCGCCGAGATCATTAAGCTTTTAGCAACAAAAAAAACACATAATCAGTGACGTTCAACCTCAGAACTGCCGTCAACAATCGTATAAAGTAACACTAACATGTGATCTGCATTACATTGTGTCCAACGAAATAGCGCAATGCCTCTAAATCAAAGTATGTTTAGTTTCATTTCTTCAAAACAAAACAAAAAAAAACAACAACTCACCTGTCAGCAAATCACCGAGCCCAACAATCTCCGCATATTTCCGCCAATGGGTTCGAGGAACATTGAAAACATTCAGAAAGTATCCCGGCTGGAGTGTTGACGAGGACGCGGACAGCTCGACGCTCCGACTCCGACTGGAGCGACGAGGCGGAGCCGCGGGACGAACATCCCCCCCGCGCCGTGACGTCACACCCCGGCCTCGTGTCGCCCCGATGGAGGGGGGAGGGGAGGAGGGGGAGGGTGGAGGAGGAGGAGGGGTAGGAGACAGGAGAGAGAGAGAGAGAGAGAGAGAGAGAGAGAGAGAGAGAGAGAGCCATAGGAGAGAGAGAGACATAGGAGAGAGACAGAAAGAGAGAGAGAAAACATTGACATTGCCAAAGTGTATTTTCCATGCTGATAAAGTTCTTTTGAATTGAATTGAGAGACATCGAAAAATGTTAGTGTACTGTGTCTCTTTTGTTTGATTTTGTATCAAATGGTTATTTTCCATGTCAATAAAGATCCATTTAATCAATTTAAGAGGATAAAGAAGGGTATTATATTGTGGAATATCAAATATCTCTAAATGTAATGTAACACGTCTGTATTTGCTAGGAGTCGTGTTCCTGAGAGTGTTCCCCCTCGAGACTCGTACAGTGGCAACGATAACCGTACAGAGTTACAGAGACAAAGCTTGCTTTCAACGACTTACACAACCTCCAGAGCTACACCGAGAGGGGGTCAATAATTCAGGTCGTGTCCACATACATCAAACTAGCTAATATCTAGAAGACGGCAGATTTAACCCTTCAATCCATGACCCAAATAAGAAACAGAGGCAGTTATAGTTATATGTCAGCAGCCTGCAGCTCAGCAGCAGCAACTGAGCAGAACAAGCCTAAAATAGCAACTGGAAATGGAACAATTTCCAATCATGCATTCCATCATACCAGGAGATATGAAGAAGCAATGCATGTGTTGGGTTAATTCGTGGAATTGTGTGTTTGTATGATAAAGATCCCCCCCCTCCCCCGCTCGGTCAGGTCAGCACGGAGCAGGTCCACCGGTGATGTAATGGCTCAGCTGGTGCTGTTGACGTGCTAATGAGTTAAGAGGGAGCCACTTGAGACTCTAATGGCATGGGTGTGTGTGTGTGTGTGTGTGTGTATGTATGTATGTAAATGTACATTCTAGGGGGTTGGGTTGCATGGGTGTGTGCATGTGCATGTCTGTACATGTATACATCTTTTGTATGTGTGTGTGTGTGTGTGTGTGTGAACATGTTTTATGTCTTTGTGTGAGTGTGTGTGTGTGTGTGTACATGTCCTATATATTTTTGTGTGTATGTCTTCTGTATTGTTTGTGTGTGTAATAGTTCTGTATTTGTGTGTGTATATGTTGTTTGTGGTGTGTATGCCTCGATGTCTTATCTTTGTGTGTGTATTATATGTCTGTGTGTGTGTGTGTGTGTGTGTGTGTGTGTGTGTGTGTGTGTGTGTGTGTGTGTGTATGTGTCTGTGTGTGACGTTCGTTCACCACCTCTATCTGGTGTCCATCTTTATGAACTCGTGTTCCTGTCTGTCTATTCATTAGCGTTGTGCAGAGGTACAGTGTGGGACAAACTGTGAACATTTCTAATAATGCCCACGGGTGTAACATTCAACAGGACAAAGCAGCTTCAGAGCTCAATAGTTGGGGACCTGGAGTGATGCAGACGGCTTTACAGACGGCTATTAGCCAGTGTTTATGAAATGGCATCACATTGTACCAGGACGTTCTATTCTAGGACTAGGTTGTGTGTGTGTGTGTGTGTGTGTGTGTGTGTGTGTGTGTGTGTGTGTGTGTGTGTGTGTGTTCGTGAGGGTGATGAATGCATGTCACCCCAGGATATGTAGACCGCTTGTGTGTACACAGAGAGAGAGAGAGAGAGAGAGAGAGAGAGAGAGAGTTAAATTGAAGACGTGAGCAGATCTCATCACATCCACTCACACACTCAGCTATATGCTCAGCACACTCCAGGCGGGGTTCTTAAGAAACTCTTGAGATGTCTCATGAAGCCAGTAGCAATGCAGGTCCTGCGATGCCAATGCACCAGTAGACAGTAGGAGATTAGTCATGGATTGCTAATGGATTGCAACTCAAGCAACTTTAGTGAGAGCGTTGTAGTCCTCGAGAGGAACTATCGAGGTGCAGAGATGGACATTTTGGTTTCTTGCTAAAGGGCACATTGGCAGCACAGCTTGGATGGAGGTCGACCTTTGGAGCACGGTCTCTCAGGGACACACATATAGCGTTGGTCGCTATCACCATTACATGTGCATCTACCGCCCCCTGCTGCTGCTGAGGAGAGAGAGAGAGAGAGAGAGAGAGAGAGAGAGAGAGAGAGAGAGAGAGAGAGAGAGAGAGAGAGAGAGAGAGAGAGAGAGAGAGAGAGAGAGAGAGAGAGAGAGAGAGAGAGAGAGAGAGAGAGAGAGAGAGAGAGACTGTCACACTGTCCCTGCTCCATTTCCTTAAGCTGGGCCAAGCTACCTATTCCATCCAGGTAAGGCTGTTTTGTTTTGAACTCTTAATAATCTTAAGGATTGTTCAAGTTGAATTGTTGATGGTTTTCCATGTGCATAAGTAAAGATGGAGTCAGGTCATCATACAAAAACTCACATAGTTAACACTAACTATGTAACTAACTGGTGGAAACTCCATTTTCACTTTCACCATTACATTCACATTATTAACCTGCAATCACGAATATACAAGATACAAACTATAATGCATATTTTAGCTATGCAGGCTAAAAGCATCATCATCTGGATGGTCTGTTAACAGTTAAACAATGCACCCTATTATACAAACATATTCCAGTGTTGCTTTGAGGAATATTAATATTTTGTTATCTTATTGTAATACATTGGTAAGACACACGGGCAGTTGTCTGTTTAACTCTGCAATAAGATGACGTGATTCCAACATGTGGAAGACACTGCCAGCTCAAAGCGACTGTGTTAGCGTGGCGGGGGGTAACACTATGCCTCACCCACAGCACAATGGAGGGTTATAGTCTCCTCAGTCGTGTGCGCTTCACATCATGACAACCATGACAGTCTCCTTTGAAGCTCCGTCCTGACTGACCATCATGTCATGTCATTGTCTCAAAGAAAGAATTAAAACAGACCGCGTTCGCTTGTTGAAACCTGCTCTGGCACAATGGATTTGACCCGGATGTGTGTGTGTCTGTGTGTAGGATAAACAATGGCAGCCATGCATTGGGAGGCCAGGCGTCGGCAGTCTATGGTGGACCGCAGGATGGCGAGAGACAAAGAGCGGGTACTTTTTCAACACAAGTTGGGCGCTAGAAAACCCATTGTAGCACCATGCCAGCCAACATGATGTGGATAGTCTTATTGTGCTGGTCTTATTCAATCTGGCATGCGGACAGTGGTGATTGGAGGTGGTGTGTGTGTGTGCGTGCGCGTGCATGCGTGTGCGTGTGTGCGTGTGCGTGTGTGTGTGTGTGTGTGTGTGTGTGTGCGTGTGTGTGCGTGCAGGGTTGAAAGCTGAGCAGGACATGTGATATCCCAGGTGGGGTCAGGGTCACATCCTGTCCTCATTACCCAGGGTGTCCGGCCCTCCCGGGGAGCCAGGAAGAACAAGAATATATCAAAAGTGTGTTTTAGCCAATGGGAAGAGGTGTTGTGGTGTCAGAGGACAGAGGTATATTGTCCCTGACCACTACCCATCCCTAAAGAGCCTGGGGTTGCCAGGGTCCCGTGGTCCTTATCACCTTCAGGGAATGACTTCACTTCCACCCATTCATCTGGTCACCTTGTAAAGGCGCTGTCTGTACCTGTGATTTATGGGACACCATCTTCACTCACTTGTTAGAAATGCCAAAGCCGTCTATCAGCTACTAGTGAGTGAAATGCTCTGTGAGAATAGCTGTTCTGGTTAACTGCACCTGCCTCTGTGAGAGACCATGAGACCATCTAGATTTTATTCAGCTGAAACAGAACAGTTTCTGAAAATGTTTATCTTCTAGTTAGGTCCCAACTAGGTCTCTCTCTCTGTTGCAGGATATTGTTAGAAGGGTCTGACTGATTCAACTTAATTCATACACTAATTTTGTAGAATACAATCAGCAAGACAATGCAAAACCTCAAAATATATTTAAGTTTTAGTTTGTGGAATCTGTGAACCTTGGGGCTGTCACAATGCAATGTAGCCGAAATAAAGCTATACTCTAGCTTTGCATTATGCAACGCTGCAGTATGTTTGTGTGGTGTGTGTCTTAATGTCCTCTGTATTTCTGAGTTATAATAATAACAAAATGTTGTATATAATATATGACAGATTACAGAGGAGCTTACCGGGGATGATTCTACACAGAAGGCGCAGAGGCAGCCAACAGCGCAGCCAGCAGGTACGTCTCATGATCTCATGCAGGCCTTCAGATGCCACACAAAATTAATTCAAAACACACACGAAAATTAACACTGGAATGATGCACTATTGTTCTTTTATTTTTAATGCCTCCTTTTACTCAGCCATAGTCATACAAATCAGACTTTAGACTAGAACTTGACTAGAACTAGAACTTCACCGCAGTAAGCAAATGAAGCTCAACTCATTTAGAATGCGGCCACATGACTGAGGTCCAGACATGATCTCTATCTAGATCTATCTCAACAACAAACCAAGCTATTTAGCACATAGCAATCAGTTAGCCCTGCTATTTAACTCTCAGAACAAACAAAGAGGGGGCCCGCCGAGGCTCCCCAGGGGCCCACTGTGGGACTATAATGGGCTCATGAATAACTTTGGGAGGTTTCGGAGGCGTGTTCGGAGACTCTCTGCCCGTCTTGTTCACTGAGTAAACGCTGGCAGCAGGCCACCAGCAGGACATTTACATAAAAAACAACATTAACAACATACGGCATGGAAATCCTTTTGGTTGGGGAAAGGCTGCACACAATATAGGGAGAAATACATATACTGTATTACAATTGCCCTCAGAGCTCTCTTCTCTCTCAACCTCACCAGAGAGAAAGAGACGAGAGACACACAAAGACACAGACAGACAGACACAATGATGGAGACAGACAGAGAACAGACACACACAACACACACCACACCCCCCCCCCCCCCCCCCCCCCCCCCCCCCCCCCTCCCCCCGCCCCCCCCGCTTGAGGTTGTTCATTGCTCCACGGTGTTTCCATTAGAAGCAGGGCCCTGCTGAAAGATGCATGCACGGGCTAAGGTTTCACCCCAGGCAGGATGCTCTCGGCCCTGGGGGTCGGGTGGCAGTAATCAGGGTGCTCATGGAGCACTAGTGGAAACCTGAGATTTTCCAGGTCTACCGCTGCAGCTCATGTTCTCCTGGGGGGAGACGGCAGCCAATAAAAACACAGTACATGTCACGGTTTTTTTTGGTACATTTAAAATGGTTCCCTGGAGGGAAAGTCATCACGTTGTGTGAATGTCTGTTGGCAAAAGTGTTCAACGTTTTAGAGGAGAACTCATACAAATAATGTTGTTTTAGAACTTGAGTATTGTATGCATGCATACGATGGATATGAGATTTCCCTCTGATGATATAAATACAAATGCAATAATGATCAAATATAAATAAACACACACACACACACTCAAAATGGTGGAAAAATGTGGAAGGGTTACAAAGGCCTCCATGAAAGGCATGCTGATGCTTTATGTTTATTGATCTTGGTTTCCTCGGCACACAAGTTCTCTAGACGTGTCTCTCTTTCAGACGGGAGCCAATGCCCCGACTGCCAGCGAAAGCAGCAGTCAACCGCCATCCAGTACGGCGCCAAAATACCCAATCGATATTCCGTAAGTGTGCAGTTTTGCATTGCGATGAGAAATGTCTTATGATTGACTCACTCAGACCATGTTTCGATGTTACATACATCATTACCGATGAGTCTGTTTGATCTGTTTACAGTCACTACATTACAGCCAGCAGTGGTGAAGAAGATCAGCATCCAGTATGTCCACACGGTTACAGGAGAACAAGGCTGAAATGACTTGGCGGCGAACACGATCTGGCGCCACCCGCAGGCGGAAAGACAACATTACACCAACACGGAGGGCCTTGATGTCGGATTTGAAATGTACTGTGTGGTTCCATAAGGACTTTAATAATAAAATACGACTTGCATGCCACAGTCTGTCCATTGAGTAGACATGTAATGAATACTGCTGCATGTACAAAAGTTCTACAAAAGTTAATTTGTTTCAGCGAGCGATTTGGTCCAATAAACATTTCGAGCAACATTAGAAAGGCACCATGACGACCGCACAGTAAGACATGAGAGTCATGGAGTGAATGTAGTGACTTTAATTAGAGACAGAATACATTTGTAACGTCACATTAACCAATGTCCATAAAGTGCAAATGAGGAAAAGAGAGAAAAAAAATAAGCCGTGATAATCTACTATTGCATCTCGCCTTTCGCCCCTCAATACTTTTGGGCTTTACTTTAGTGGTCTATTATTCAACACGACCCAACACCCGGATAATAAAACCAAGAGGCTATACGGTGTTATAGGTGTCCTGCACTTCCCCAGCATATCTCTACCTAAGTGGCCTATCTTGACATACTAGGTGATGTGGTTGAACGTGTACAGCAGTTAGTAAATAAAAGGCAGTTGGTCAGATAATTACTGACCAACCTTATTGACAATATGGAACAAGTTCCAGATTGACCAGGTATGCATGTTTCAACTTTTAAAGGAGTATTCACATAGGATTTATAGAGGGGGTGATTGTACCTCAACAATGACACTTTTAAACCTTTTTAAGATGTAAGCAGATGTCCCCATTGTCTCATTACAAATGATTTACCGCAAAACTCCCTATCCCAATACTAAGATACTAAGTTTGATGTTGTTTTTTAAAAAACAAAAGCTTGTGTATGTTGATCAGTCGGATTACTTTTTTTTCAACCTTTGGTATAAAAAGAGAAAGACATTTTGGGCATGGACTAGGATTAAATAAATGCACCTTTACTGCAATCCAACCACCCAACCAATGGCTCAGCATAAATATCCAAACATAGAATAAAAGAAGGATTAGATTAGGTCTATAGAATTCATCAAGCTTCAACATGTACAAATATTAATTTTCGCAGCTTCACCAGATGAAGAAAACATTTCAGCCATAAATAAATCACACTAATCTTATTTGAACCATGTTTGACCATTATCATTGAATGAAAATGATTCTCATCACAATCCACTAACCGAAACATTGACATGACTACAGCTCCTCTGATTTTGTGTGTGGTGGCTGCAGATGATTCAGCATCATTTTTAAAACGAGATTAAATAGGATTTAAGTGCCGGAATTTCACATCAGATATCCAAAGCTCAGAAAAATTCAACTTGCGTGGAAAGAAACCCAAAAACCAAAACATTCTCCTTAAATAACATTTACAACAAACAAACCAACACACTGATGAAGGGGTGGGGGGCGGGGGGGTTGACAGAATGTATTCACAACAGAAAGAGCAAGCTTCCAATAAATACCATATTTCTTCGTCTCAAGCACTTCCAAACACACCTCAAGCACTCGACGAGGGAAAGCAAACCAGGAACGACCTTGACACGCACCTGACACACCACCAGACACACACAGGCCACCACACAGACCACCACACACACAGACTACACACAGACACACACAGGCACACGCAGACACACACAGACACACACAGAGCGGCTTCTCCTGTCCTTGGGGGCCCCTGGGGGTCCCTCTGCACCACTCCCATACGGTTGTGCAAATTGCGAAGGACCTGACTGTATTGATATCTCAATACACTCTTGAACATGGACTAGTTACATAACTATACAATCTTATTTATAGTTTTACGTCCCCCATTGAAATGTGTATATTATTATATATATTATCTATATATATAGATATATATATATACACAACCAAATACACAAGTGAATAAATAAGTACAAGTGGGTAAATACAAGAAGAAGATGATCAGCATGATGGAATGAGCAGGAATAATGGATAATGTGCCTACCCCTGGGATCCTGCCTGTCGATCTGAGGAGTTGTGTGGAACATGAATGAACAGTGTACATTTCCCTTATTAATCCTAAGGCACGATACATCTATCAAGGTCACGGGGTGGGACTAGTATTAACCTATAAGTAGGGACTTCAACAGAATCCTTGGGATGGGGGTCCAACAAAAACATGTGCATTAAACTGCTTGGAGAGTTTCAACTTGGTCCCCCAGGGCTGGCGAATATTATTGTAATTAACATCATTACTGTATGTTATATATATATATATATAAACTGCTTTATAAACTGCTTGTTTTTAATTTCTCCCCTTGGGGGGACAATAAATAATTGTTGTTGTACAGTGCTGAATTGTGTGAGCTTTGCTGCACAAACAATTTCCGCTTTTTTTTTTTTATTTCAACTTCTTGGGAAGGGGTCAGCTGGAATGGACGCTAAACAACAATAAGGCTTTCCTTCGGGGGTGCGACATTTTCTGCCAAAAACTCCAAGTGAAGGCGAAGGCCTGCGAGCCAAGCGCACGGCCAATGGGAGTGTGTGTGTGTGTGTGTGTGTGTGTGTGTGTGTGTGTGTGTGGGGGGGGTGGGGGGGGGCGTGGTTGGGTACATTGTGTACATCTGATGGAATTGAGACAAATGGATCCCAATAACAGAAAAAGCCACGTGAGACCCAAGGATCCGCATATCATCGACCACTTATGCCAAACACTTAGTTTCCTCTTTCCTTTTTCTCCCACTCCTCCCTCGCTCTCACGTAGATCACGTGAGAACAAACCCTCCAATGTTGCCGCCATGTTGGGCTAAGTTGAATGTCAGTGATTAAGAGTACACTCTATACATAGTATGTATACGCTATAATATTCTCAGCGCCACTAGCCCTGGCGAGACTGCAGTGAAACCACTCGAGGCGTGTATAGACTCCACTTAGGACTCCTACTCAAGAGTATCATCAGCATACTTTTAGCTTTATTTGTTTCACCACTAGAGGGCATCTACAGATTAGCTTCCACTCGTCTCTTCGTAAATCCAGTGGTTTACCTCGGAAATGTCTTTCTCCGCTGATATTCTGTCATTCTGGCATCGAAAAATCGTGAAATCCCTTCCATGTTCGTTACGGGATTAAGCTGACCAAAGTAGGACACGCTTCAAACCATTGTCTTCCCCATGGGTGTGTGCTTCTTTGTGTCCGATGGCATATTATGGAGAAGGGAGCAATGAGGTCAGGCCCGGTCCTGAGGTTCATGTTCCCACACGGGGCGGGGGGCAGGGACTCCTCCCCACCCCCACCCTCTTTGGTCCTCCAATTGCTTGCTTCTTCTTCTTCTTCTTGCTTCTTTGCCCTTCTTTCTATCGCCATGGTTACCACAATGAACAATATTCTACATCATCAACACAATCCAAGTCCATTGCCCCACCCCCCGCTGGCACTTGGAGAGAGAGAGAGAGAGAGTGAGAGTTCTTGAGGGACTGGATGGGCCTGCCCCCCGCCCCCCCCCCCCCTCCTTCTTCGTCCAACCCCCAACCCAGCTGTACCTACGCCCCCCCCCCCCCCCGCCCCTCCCCTCTCCGGGTCAGTAGCGCGTGGAAGTACCAGTCATTGTCGGTCATCTGCACCAGCTCGTTCACCACGTCCAGCAGGTTGAAGTTGTGCTTGCGCAGCAGCCGCTGGTTGAGGGTCCGGTCGCCGAAGCCCATCTCCACCAGCACCGCCGTCATGGTGTCCTGCGTGGATGCGTCCACGGGGGCTGCGGGTGGAGGAGGAGACTAAGACTGCATATACACCATATTACGATATATACCACCCAGCTATAATGTAAGGAGTCTCTGTATGCAAGATAAGATAAAATGATTATTTATCCCGAGGGAAATTCTTTTGCCAGAGGTTGCTCAAAATACCAACAACATAAGAATAACAATAGAATAATAAACAATAGAATAATAATGAATTTACACATTTACAGTGAATAAGCCTAAAGAAAAATATAGGTAAGATATTCAGTAAACAAAACAAATTGGCAATCTATGTAGAGTATGTACAGTATGTCTGGCCCAAGGACCCAAGGAAGTGCAGTTCCAAGTGTGAAGGCCAGAAAGTTGCACGCAGCAATTTACCGGAAGTGATCGACCCACAAATAATAGTGCAATGACATTACAATAGTAGGAATGAAGAAAAATACTCTAGCATGTAATCCTAGATTCTACAATATTGCAGCATTTGAGTTGCTTTGTTTTAATGTTATTTATTTTTTATGGTGTTTTTTTGTCGCGGGACAAACACAGGTTTCGATGACACCTCTGTGCGTGAAAAGGGTCTATTCTATTCTATTCTATTCTATTCTATTGCTAAACTAACATTGCTGCCTGGAGACATTCCTGACCGTTTGTCTCATTTCCCTCATGAGGCCCCTGGGAGCCTGCTCACCTGGGTGGGCCCCTGGCCGGTGCACAGGGCCTTGTAGGCGGAGGCCGCCACAGACAGGGCTCCTTTCACCAGCCCATCAGTGATACCTGGATGGCTAATGGAAGGGAAACAAAACAATTAATTATAAAGTGAACATGGTAATAATAACAACACAAAGCAGAAAAAGGGGGAAATTAATGACCACGGAACACGACACAGTTGGGGAGTACGTTATGTGTATTGTGTGATACGATGTGACGGGCAGAGCCGTGGGCAGACCTGGGGTCCTCGGGATTGTCCGCTGCTGTGTCTTCTTGGGTGTCTCCGGTGGGCGTGTCCAGCTGGGGCCGCGAGGCTGCAACACAACACACACACACACACACACCCAGGGCTCACTGGCTGCTCTGCATGCTAGCAGTATATAGTATATATACAGTATATATCTGTATATACATGTATATATACAGTTGTGGTCAAAAGTTTCCAATAATTTCTACAACTCTTATTTTTCTGTGATAGAGTGATTGGAGCACAAAAAAACATTCATGAAGTTTGGTTCTTTTATGAATTTATTATGGATCTACTGAAAATGTGACCAAATCTGCTGGGTCAAGAATATCCATACAGCAACATGAATGATCAATGTAGGTGATGTAGAAAGTTGTGTCAATCAAATTATCTTTGTGGCCTCTTAACTTCTTGTGAGTGATTATGATTGACTACAGCTGGTGACTTCTCTGAGCCCATTTAAATAAGACTCATTTGATACGATCATTAGACTCAGACACAAACACTACAATGGGAAAGTCAAAGGAGCTCAGAACGGATCTGAAAAAGCGGATCATTGACTTGAACAAGTCAGGAAAGTCACTTGGAGCAATTTCAAAGCAGCTACAGGTCCTGAGATCAACTGTGAAAACAATTGTTCATAAGTATAAAGTGCACGGAACAGTTGTGTCACTGCCATGATCAGGAAGAAAACACAAGCTATCACCTGCTGCTGAGAGAAGATTGGTCAGGATGGTCAAGAGTCAACCGAGAACCACCAAAAAGCAGGTCTGCAATGAATTAGAAGCTGCTGGAACACAGGTGTCAGTGTCCACAGTCAAGCGTAGTTTACATCGCCATGGGCTGAGAGGCTGCCGTGCAAGAAGGAAGCCCTTGCTCCAGAAGCGGCACCTTAAGGCTCGACTGAAGTTTGCTACTGATCACATGGACAAAGAAAAGGCATTCTGGAGGAAAGTTCTGTGGTCAGATGAAACAAAAATGGAGCTCTTTGACCACAATGAGTACGTTTAC
Source organism: Coryphaenoides rupestris (assembly GCA_002895965.2). Classification (NCBI taxonomy): domain Eukaryota; kingdom Metazoa; phylum Chordata; class Actinopteri; order Gadiformes; family Macrouridae; genus Coryphaenoides; species Coryphaenoides rupestris. The sequence goes on along the minus strand of PIJE02000113.1, from coordinate 613,729 downwards.
ATGCACACAATAATCCGATAACTGGGAATAATCAGGTAATGGTAATAATCTAATTTGACGCGTTTACATGCACTTCAGTAATCAGATAACTGAAAACCCAGGTTTACATGATTCAGTCGATTAGTTGGATTTCTTTCATGACGTTGGGCTTGGGACCGGCAAAACTGACCCAAAAGAGACACTCTGGCGGAGTTATTTAGTTTTTTTTGTTAGTTGTTTTTTTAAAGGTATACATTTTTTTATATTACATTTACATCCCGCCCTGATCAGCCAGCGGCGGCTTCGCGCGATTCATTTACAGTCTGGACGCGGAGGGGTGAACATGTTGATTGGGTGCAGTTGAATGTTGGGTCTTGGGTGCAGTTGGGTGTTCCAACAGGACAATGACCCCAAACACACATCAAAAGTGGTAAAGGAATGGCTAATCAGGCTAGAATTAAGGTTTTAGAATGGCCTTCCCAAAGTCCTGACTTAAACCCCATCGAGAACATGTGGACAGTGCTGAAGAAACAAGTTCATGTCAGAAAGCCAACAAATTTAGCTGAACTGCCACCGATTCTGTCAAGAGACTCCTCTTGACAGAATCAAAGATTCAACCAGAAGCTTGTGGATGGCTACCAAAGCGCCTAATTGAGGTGAAAATGGCCAAGGGACATGTAACCAAATATTAGCATTGCTGGATGTATATTTTGGACCCAGCAGATTTGGTCCACATTTTCAGTAGATCCCATAATAAATTCATAAAAGAACCAAACTTCATGAATGTTTTTGTGACAAAGAAGTCTGTGCTCCAATCACTATATCACAGAAAAATAAGAGTTGAAGAAATTATTGGAAACTCTGGACTGCCATGACATACATGTTCTTTACAAGTGGATGTAAACTTTTGACCACAACTGTATATAGATTGAATTGATTTTACTTTATATATTTTTCTATTGTATTTTTGCACTTGTGTTCATTAAACAAATTACTTTTGAATTGAATTGTGTGTGTGTGTGTGTGTGTGTGTGTGTGTGTGTGTGTGTGTGTGTGTGTGTGTGTGTGTGTGTGCGTGCGCACGCTCACTCACCCTCCTGGTTCTGGTAGAGGTCAGAGCCGCCTTCCTCCTCTCCAACCTTCTGACCGGCACTTTGGTCATGTTCAGGCTGTTCCCTGCCCTCCAAACTGACACACACACACACGCACACACAGGTACACATACACACACACCAATGCAGCGCAGGTTAAACCAGCCGTCATCACACATCACACACAGTCAGGGAGAGCGCCAGCATGCTAGCATTGTGTTCCACCTGCTCCGTCCACAATTCACTAAAGACTGCAATAAACTGCTTCATCATCATCTTCCCGCGTCCTTGGATTGGAGGACACCCAGAATAAGCCCCTTTATGTTGCTGTGTCGGACGGTCACTGTGCCAGTGAGGAATACAAAACAAGCACTTTGAAGACAACAACTGAAGCGGGTGCGGCTACCTCGGCGTGAGGACGGCAGTCGGGGGTGCCACCACCTCCGGGGTGAGGGGCTCGTCGTCCAGCGTCTGCGAGGTGCACAGCATGTCGTTGGCGCTGCTGGTCACCGACACCCCGGGCCCCGTCGTCGCGGTGAGGGCCTCGCGCTCCTCCACCGGGGTGGTTTCGGGATAGGTGGGGGTCTCGGCAGCAGGGTCACCAGGCTGGGACAAGGCTGAGCTGCACGATTAAAACAGAAATATGGCATAATAAGGAAAATGACAATATACATACTCAAGTTGAATTGTGAGAATGTGTACTTGGTTAATTTTCTTGACCCCATGAGGGGCAGAGAATGTGATGGCAGCTGGTTCCCAGAAGCTGTATAAGCTAAGCTAAGCGTCTGCATCCACAGTGGTACATTATTCATAGACCCATTATTATCACTCCATTTGTTTTCGAGTGATACTTTTGGTTCTTGTATTGTATTGGAACAGCCTAGGCTTGGGATTAAAAGTGAAACTGTTTCATCTTATAATATAAGACAATAATATAATTTACTTTTCACTTTTTCTGCCTGATCGAAAAGGACCTTTAATGTGAAAAGGCATCATTAAAAGGATGTGCATAGCATAGACCCTTTTCACAGATCGTCAGTCGCAGGGTAAAGTAACTTCCTATTTCTATAATGTTAACATTAGGTGTGTTTTATTGATGTCTGTCGCAGCACCAGCATGGTATCAATGTATATTTACTGGACTAGTTGTGTCTCTACTGGTGCACTGCCAGACCTAAACCCAACGGACACATCAATAATGTTATGAAGCTACTTCTGGGTTTCTCCCACTGTGACACTATTGGGTGGTGCCTCTGTACCTGTACATGGAGTCCCCTAGTGGCCGGCTGGTGTCAAAACAGTCCGGGAGGATGATGATGTAGTCCTCGGAGGAGGCCGAGGAAGAGCGACTCCTCATCCACTCCTCCCTCTTCTCCTCCTCTCCCTCGGCGTGCTTCTCCTCTTCCTCCAGGCCCCTCCCCTTCCGCCTGGCGTCGGCACACATGCTCTTGGTGTCCACCACTTGCTCTGTGAGGAGCAATACACTTGTTGTTGTTGTTGTCACCATGGCAACGTCGACAACGTCCTGACAGACTGTAAAAGTCTACAGTTAGCGAATTACAGGGATGTAATTGAAGTGACGGACAACAGGACCTAAAAACGTTAAATAACCATAAAATATAACAGGGGGAATGTAACCACTTGCCCACACTTTTATGGGGATTTCTGAAAACATTGTATTTTCTCTGTGGTTTGGTCTCCTGTCTACACCAAAACTGCGTTTCAGGTCCCTGAAGACAAAGCTTGGAAGTGTATTTGTGTGTATTCATGTGAACCGGAAAAGGTTTTGCAAAACGATGACACCATGACCTAGATTAACACATGGCAACTAACACAGAAACCTACAAACAATGGCTGCTGTCTGTTTTTTTGACTCCCTTCCAAAGGATGGTCGGCCATATTACCTTTGTTGTGGTTCCGCCACAAGAAACATGATTGGTCGAAACAAATTTGATGACGGGAAACACTCAATTCACATGGATTTCAGCTTGTCTGCTATCAGACTTTAGATGTTCATCTAAAGTCTGATTTGTGAGACTAGGTCTACTAGGTCTAAAGACAGGGTCTAGGTGACTACCACGGATCAGCCTTTTTTTTTATTTTTTTACCTGTGAGCTTATGATCCCCCGTCAGCGTGGCTCTGGAGGGGCCCAGGGCAGACCCGAGGCCGGCTGGGGGGGCCACGGACAAGGGGCCGGGCAGGCAGGCCTTCAGGGGGGCCGGGAGGGAGGCCTTCAGGCCGATGGACAGCCTTCGGGGCTCCGGGCGTTCTGCGAGCTCTTCACACATAAAGACACGGAGCCGCCTTGAGCAGCGGGCCGTACCACTAGAGCAGAGAAGGAGGGGGGTGGGGGGGGATTTGAGAAGAGGCCACCTGCTTATTCTTTTAGTTATTCATGATTTAGAATTAATGATGCGTTATTAATGATGATTGATCATGGGGTCTTTTTTGTTGTTTTCCATATAGTTTTATTGTACTGTATCCCTATGTAACCTGGCACAATAATTTCCTTCTGGATTAATAAAGTTCTATTCTATTCTATTCTTCTATTCTAATGGAAAATTACTGTCGTACTGTTTTGCCCAACTGTCATATCGTATTGCTCAAGCAGCAGCCTTGATCAAAAGGAAAAACGTTGATGTATTAGTCTCGCACATATGCGTTGTTTTTCAAGAGACTCTCTACTCTTATTGAACTCAAAGTAACCTAAAGTTCCAGGACACCATGGCACCAGTTCGTAAGGTCGTATCCCTGGTTAATGAGGGTGACAAGTTTTGGGAGGAGACATCTCCTCCTCTACCTGAGAGGCGCTCATCCTTATAAGCTCTGTGTAAACTTTGTTCGGGGCTCACACCCTCCAACAGCCATGACGGCCTGTTATTTGTTGTGTCCTGTTTTGTCTCTTGAATAAATGTATGTTTGTTATTACTTAATTTCACGTTATTTGGTCATTGATTGTTCGAGATTTTTCCATCACAGGGCCATAACCACATTTTTGTTTGGTTATTGTTGTTTATTGTTTTGGTTTATAAAAAAAAGTACAATAATCAAATCTCCACTAACTACAGTATTGACGAGAGACCATCTTTCCATCTCGCTATCACTTTCGTTCTCTATGTCTCCGCGTATGAATCTGTCATATTGGGTATATTCTTAATGAGAACTCACCTTTGCTGTTGCCTGGGCGTGTCCCTCTGAGGGGGGCGTGGTCAGGGGCTTCCTCCAGAGTCAGGGAGCGTATCACAGTCTCACACACAAACTGGGTCCCGCTGATGTCGCCTCCCCCTTCCTCCTGGGCGGGTACGCCCCCACCGCTCCCCCCCTCCACCCCTGGCCCCTCCCCCTTTGGAACATCTGCGGAAAGAGGGATTCGATGAGCAGGCAGGGGTGGAACCAAGTAACCAAGTACATTTACTCAAGTTCTGTACTTGAGCACAAATTTAAGGTACTTGAGTTACCTGAGAACTTCTATTTTCTGTTACTTTATACTTCTACTCCACTACATCTCAAAGGCAAATTGTGTAAATTGTAGTACTTTGTACTACATTTATCTGACAGCTTTAGTTACTAGTGACCTTGCAGAATAAAATTAACTATACAAAATAATAATCAATAAATACATTATAATATTATTATATTAACAAGGCTTCTTTGGTCCCCAGGGGGAAATTCACCAGCTACCCAGCAGGATGTAAAAAAAAACTGCACACATTAATGCATCAATAATAATAATCCCATAATATAATATATATTCTCAAATGCACCATTATGCATAATAAGTACTTTTACGTTTGGTACTTATTAGTAGTATATTTTGATGCCAATACTTCATTACTTTTACTCAAGTAATGAAATGTATAGTCATAAATTGTCAATGCAGGACTTTTACTTGCATTTCTACAATGTGGTATTACTGCCTTTACTTTAGTAAAAGATCAGAGTATTTCTTCCACTGTTGTGAGCAGGACAGAGTAAAGATCCTGTTTGGTACTTGTGTAGTTGTGTACATCATGTATAAGACACACCAGTGAGCATTGGTGCAGGTGATGTGGCATGTTCATGAACACCTGGCAAACAAATGTGTGGTGAAATGCAGACGGCATGGAGGCGAACGCGCTGAAGCGACTCTAACAATGTGGCCTCCCTGTGAGCCGATCCGAGATTCGTGCAAAAGCCTCAATTACCCATAATGTCTGTGACGACCTCAGATTCTTCCTGGATCAATCCCAGAGGGGAAGGCCGTGTCATGTCTGTATTGGGCCACGGATGGAAGAGTGGGTGGATGGAAGGGTGAATGTAAATGGAGGAATGTGGGTAGGAAAGAGAGAGAGAGACAGTAGGTTTATTGAGGAAGGTTGAAGGAGGATAAGAGTCATCGTCAGGATGTGTGGGCGACAGGGAGGATGGAGGCAATGGGTATAGGTCATGTTGGTGGGTAGTGGCTAGGGGCTAGAGACTAGGGACTAGGAGCTAGAGACTAGGGACTAGTGGCTAGGGGCTAGTGGCTAGGGGCTAGTGGCTAGGGGCTAGAGCCTGACACGGGAGTGGATTTTCACTCCCGTCCCATCCCACTCCCACAAAAAAACTCCTGTCCTGCCCAAATCCCGGGAAAAATCCTGTCCAGCCCAAATCCCAGAAAAATTAGTATGACTCCCACTCCTGTTTCATTCCCGTTTTCTTTTTTAGGGGGCGAGGGAAGGGGTCATAGTTTTTAAGCAAAGCAGTGATTTTGATTTGATGATGGCTTCTGGCCATCCTTTTATTAGATTACTTTGTGTTTTTCTGCAGTTTTTCATTTTCATTCCATTTTTGTTTGTATGTGACGTGCCGTGCGTCGCTACGTAATACAGCCGTCAGTGCTCCTTCAAGGCAGGTCTGAAGTTTAAAAAAAGAGACTCTAAAGAGACGGACTCTCCTGCAAAGGTGAGCAGAAAATGTGACAATTTTTCAAGCAGAAGATTCCTGATACTTTGAAGGCACCACTTCGCCAGGGTCACCGATGAAGGCTTCAAAACAAATTAACATTAGAACTTTATATTTTTGTATAAAAATCAATAACTTAACCCTCATACCAGTCATAAAAAAAAAATATTCCCATAAAATTCCCATACCCATAAAATTATTCCCGCTCCTGTTTTTGGCACTCCTGGTCTTGCCCAATCCTGTGATGAATAGTGAGATTGACTCCCATATCACGTGAATCCCGTGGGAATCACGTGACCCGCGGGAATTCCCGAAAAATGTCAGCCTCTACTAGGGGCTAGGGGTTAGCAGCTAGTGGCTAGCGGCTAGGGACTAGTGGCTAGTGGTAAGGCTACCGTGTCTCACCTGCAGGCGTGTTGTTGGGGACGCTCTCCAGCTCCTGCACAATGTTGATGTCCAAAAGCTCAAAGGACAGGAGGTCCTGCCAGGAGGAAGAGAGACTCATTAGAGTGTGAGTGTGTGTGTAAATGATGACTTACTACATGACTATTGTTTTACATTTGTTTTTACACCTGGGCCAGGGACTACAGATGAAAACTAGCCTCCTGGCATATTTACAGTACTGTCTATTAATATGCACTGTTCCTGACAAATAAACTGAATAAATAAATAAAAATAGAGTGAGAAGCCAGAGTTGTGAATTCCAATGTTATAAATGTCTTTCCTGTTGTTTCATCACTTTTTTATGGAGATGAATATACAAAAAGAGGATTACATGGACTGAGCTTCTAGAAAGGTATGGAATAATGGAACTTAATTTAAAATAATGGTACAGGCCAGCATGTAGTAGAATATTTCATAGGTTTTAGGTGCTAAGTCTATTTCATTGCCATAGATAATAAATAAGTGATTAGCCATTACAAGCCGATTCATAATTGTCATGTGACAAAGTGACATCACAAGTGGAAGTTTCCACCTGTCCAGATGTATGATTGATAGATACGACTACCAGCCTACCCAGTGGACGGTACCAACTGGTAAACCGATCTAGTCATACATCGAGGTGGACACTCACACTTGTGATGTCACTTCGTCACAATGACCATTTCGAAACTCGCGGCCCCTACCTGCGCGGTGAGCAGGTCCACGGATGGTATGTAGTACTCCTCCTGGTCCCCAGAGGGCAGCGCTTGGTCCCCGGACGCCGCACAGGGCTTCCCGTTCCCGTCCTTGGACAGCGGGTTCTTACCCTGCGGACACGAAAGGAGGCACAATGCAACGGGCATTCAGCACAGAGGTGTGGGGGTCGGGGGGGTCGGGGGGGGTGGGCAGAGGTGTGCCGCATTACGTTAATGTGCACAGGTAGAACACTCCGACATACAGTGGGGTAGGTCACGTTATTTTTAGGCAACTCATTTCTACGTATTGAGTAAGCATTCATTTAGCTTCTTTTTCGCAATTGTATCTTTCTCAGCGTTGTTGTGATTTTATGAATTCTGCGTGATGACATACAATACGTTCTTATTGTTGCTGTTGTCGTACTGACCGGGCAGACCACATTGGCAATAGGCGCTGGTTTATGTCGTATCCTCTGTACTGTTTCTGTTTTATTGATCAAGCTGTACAATAACAGGTAAATGGATTGCATTTGTACAGCGCTTTTATCCAAAGTGCTTTACAGTTGCCTCACATTCACCCATTCATACACCGACGGCGGTGTCAACCATGCAAGGTAACAACCAACACGTCAGGAGCAGGTAGGGTTAGGTGGTGTCTTGCTCAGGGACACCTCGACACTTGGCTAGGCGGAGCCCGGGGATCAAACCAGCAACCTTCTGGCTACCAGACGACTGCGCTACCTCCTGAGCCACTAGCCACCAATAGACCATATTCACAGAGCCTATTCTACTTACAAGCCAATCACTCACTCACTCACTCACTCAATCAATCAATCAATCAATCGCCATGGTAACCTCTGGCGGTTACCTGTGGGGTGACGCAGGGCGACACCAGGATGCCGTCGGCCATCATGGCGGTGGGGGCCAGCGGGTCCACCACGATGCTGCACCACACGCGGGGCCCGAACTGCTCCCCGCCGTGGGCCAGCCGCCAGTGGGAGGTGTAGGAGCCCTCCACGCTGGGGCGCACAGGGCCACGCTCACCACGCCAACCTGCACACACGCACACACAATGTTACACAAAGTCTGATATTTGTATTTGATTCTCTGGTTATTTGTTTGTTATTTGTCATCTCAAGTATTCTAATATCTATTTATCTATTTAATATCTATTCTCATTCCAGCTGGTCTTATTTATTGTCAATATTCTGATTCTGATCCCTCCAATTCATGTTATCTATGGTATTCTTTTGCACATTCCGCTGAGCATTGACACTTTTCATTTCACTGCATATCCTGTATGTGTACGTGACAAAGTTCTTGAATCTTGAAAGTAGTGGCACGCCAAATCAGACTTTTTGTATACGGTATTCCATGCGGTTACATGTGGAGATAAGTTGGCTATTCAATCATTATAATGAATAGCCAATTTTTATCATTTTCAATATTTAATTATATATGGCTGTGTCTCTCACCTGACCGGGTTGGAGGAAGGGAACGGACACTTCCCTCCAGCGATCGCCCGACCCCACGGCCAGGTTCCCCCACATGAACTTGAGCTGCGGGACGACAGCGCACAACATGACGTTCATGATCATAACCATAAGATAATAACATAAGAATAACTAGTTAGCATGTAGTCAGTCTGTGGAGCGTACGCGAGCCCTTCTCTCCAGGCTACGATATGCTAGGATTGAACATGGCAGCTTCTTTGGTATAAATATAACAGTGTGCATCTTTTGTGTATCTACCCTTATTTCATTTACTTTTCTAGTTATAGTTATAAGATAAGATAGATATCTTATAACTATAACTATAAATGTACAAGAATATATTTGAAAATAATTATATATATATATAATCATAATATAATAATAATTAATTATAATAATTATAATAATCATTACAATAATACTTGTTTTCTTTACATTACATTATTTTACATTATCTATTATCTTATTATCTTACTATGTATGTTACTATGTATTGTGTTACCTTTATAATGTATATTATATGCATATACTTTTCTCTTCTTGTTATTTTTTGCCTACTTCCTACGTACTGTTGCCTGCCATGTCACAAGAGTTTCACTGTTCAGAATGGCCCTGTGTTGTGATGTACATGTGACAATAATTTGACTTTGAGTACCACAATATTGACCACACATTTTTCTTCGGCTGGCCCGAGACCAAAGTCAATATTTGCTGACATAAACGTATTTAATACTCAATGGAGTATACAGTATGTCTCCATGGAGATGGGATACCATAAGTCCGATGAATGCAGACATAAATACAAATTCAAGTGGCACAATCTTGTAGATGGGAGAAGTTCCAAAAAAAAACATTTGACGTCAAACTTCTTTTCCCGCAATAAGTATGCTGCACGCTTAAGATGAAGAACAGCATGTATTGACTGGCCATCGTCATACTATCTGAATAATAATAATAATAATAATAATAATAATAATAATAATAAAACGAATGCCCAGTGGTAGCAGCAGTAGTCTTGTACCTTGGTGTCGGTGTTCCAGCTGACGGTGCCCGTGTTCCTCATTTTCCAGTACTTGATGAACTTGGTTGCGGGCCGGAGCCGGGTTCCGTCGGGCAGGTTCTCATCCAGAAAGACCGCCGTCATGGCGGGGACGGCCAGCGGACACGGGCGCTTGGGACGCCTGCAGAGAGGGAGAGAGTCGGGGGGGTTTTCAAATGGTTTCCATAATTGGAAACCATTTGTAAAACAGCGGGCACTTTTAAAAATAATCCTTGGCAGGTGACTGGATGAACCGTCTCTGTCTATTGCCATTGTTATTTCCAAACAAACAGTTGTTTCTCGCTGTCGTCACACCCTAACACTGATGATCACGTAGAACACTGATTGGTCCAAACCGCTGGTGGTTCAGACACAAACTGATAGCTTGAAGCCTGGCCGGACCGATCTTAAGAGAGAAACAGAATGTGAACTCCTGAGATCAGAATGGTCGCACACAAAGATATATGCGTTGCCGTTGGCAATTCCAAAAAATACTGTATTAGAGGAATGGGTAAACAGGGTAAACCCGGCCCATTTCAATCCCAGGTAGTCTTTAAATGTCTTTTAATCTGTCCTTAGATTTCCTTAAGGTGCGTTCACTTGTGGCGCGTTGGTCGTGACACGCCCGTCGCAGAGAATAGTTTAAATGATTTCCACTTTGACACAAAAGATTTGTGCAACCAAAGGATTTGCAGTACAGTCAGAACAAAACAATGTTTTTAGCTGTGGGCTGTGTTCCAGAATGCCACGCCCGATCTAGCGGCACGATGAAAGCGTCAGGGTCTTATGTGAACGCACCGCCGATCCACCATGGAACACAACAGACCTACTCTAAATGCTTCCTCCTTCCTTCCTTCCTTCCTTCCTATCCTCCCTCCTTCTCTGTGCGGCGGAGCGAGCCTCCACCTACTCTGGGCTGTTGTGGTGCTGGGTCGCCCGGGGCTGCAGCAGCACGGGGGAGGAGCTGCCGTCGTGGTGGGAGGAGCTCCACTGCAGGCCCCGCCTCTCCATGCGCAGCTGCTTGCGGATCTCCTTCACCTCGGCCTTCAGCTGCCGCTTCTCCGCCTTCAGCCGCTGCTTCTCCGCCTTGCGGAAGCTGCGGTCTCCCCGCCGGTAGAACCTGTACAGAGGTAGACCTATATTACTGGATAGGTAGGTATATTACCGTAGCAACAGTTGCCGGTGCTACATGCCGCATTGACAGGCTTTTCCACAGGGTTCTCCAGGACACAGGCGGATGTTCTCACTTCTCACCATTATTATTATTATTACCCTTCAATAGCAATATTACCTTTCATCATTATGTGCAATATTCCTCATTGCCAACTTGTTTTGTTTACTGAATATATGATGACCTATATTTTCCCTTAGGCTTATTCACTGTAAATATGTAAATGTCTTATTTGTATTCTTCTATTGTTGATTATTCTATTGCTAAGCTTATGTTATTTTGAGTAATGTCTGGCAAAATAATTCCCTTAGGGATTAATAAAGTTCTATCTTATCTTATGTTATGTTGCGAAATCCGGTCTATTGTCGTCATGTTTGTAGTCATGACGACGGAGCAGGCGGTACATGCTAGCGTGCTAGCCAGTGTGTGTGTGCTGATGGCTGGTTTAACCTGTGGGCCTTGATTGGCCAATGCACCACAGGTGTGCCGCCTCACCCAGCCGCCTCAGAGTCTAATCAGCCTGACTGGGACCAGGTGAGGCTGCTTAAACCAGCCACCAAACACACACACACTCCACAATAACGCATTACACTGCATTACATTTATTACACTGCAATATGACTTGACATTATGAACAACATTGTCTTATACATGTTATATTTATAACATTACAATATGACATAATATGAATAACATGAATTATAACTAGCTATTGTGTAGCCCTCTCTCTCTCTTTACAAAATCTCTCTTTAACCAAAAGCAGGTTTAAGTAGTCATGGGTTGTTGTTGTTGTTGTTGTGGTTCTCCATACCTGCTGTGGTCCGGGGCAGGCGAGCCGTGCTCTGGGATGGAGAGAGGAGTGCGGGCCCGGACCAGGTTGTGACTGGGATCATGGGAGAAACTGCAGGGCTCACACAGCGTACAGGATGTACACACACTGCAGGGAGGGAGGGAGAGGGAGGGAGATAGGGGGTAGAGAGATAGAGGGAGATAGAAAGAGGAGGGAAAGAGAGAGAGGGGTGAAAGCAAGAAAGGGGAGAAAGAGAGAGAGGGGAGTAGGGGAGAGAGATAGAGAGAGGAGGAGGGAGAGAGAGAGAGAGAGAGAGAGAGAGAAGGGGGGAGAGAGAGAGAACGAGAACGATAGAGGGAGAGAGAATAAAGAATCAGCCATTACATGGAGAAAACGCGTCAGGCTGAGGTTTCAATTCCCCGGAAATGAAAATGCTTATTCTGCTGTTTCTGTCTCCTCAGCCATCCGCGTTACAGGGGTTTGTATCCGTGTTCCTGGCTTTAAAGTGGCAGACTAAAGCTTTACAAAGAAAGACTTCTTTTCCTGGGAAAGACTTGTAAAAATACCTTTTTTAGCATTGGGTGTATAGGTGAATTCTCCATTGCTAGAGCAAATCACTGATCTAACTAAAAGTTCCCATATGAGCGATTTGAAAGCGAGTCAAAACTGAAATCTAATGCACTTCATCAGGACATGTTTCTGCATGGTTTTATATCATACTTTGACAGTCAACTTCCTGACTGTTCAATACATTCATCAAAAGGTCTCCACTGAAAGCATTGTTGTTTTCATCCGGTGGTCTGCCATCATCAGTTCTGTACATTGCAGTACAACACAAGATGAACCCAAGCTAATAATATTTCCTTCATTATGGATCAACTCCTATTTTATCTGTAGCCTGTCATCTATGCTCAAAACAAGAATCACTAGCATTAATTAGCAAATTGCAAAATGGTGTTCTCACGTACTCGTCGAACATCGTATGGAAGATACATAAAAAAAAACATTCTCCACTCACCGATATGACTGCGTTTGTCGCTTGCTATAATCCAGTAGTAGTCCAGGATATTTGCAAAAGTGAAGACGGTTTGACTGCAAAACACCGGATATTTGATGATATACAGTATGTCCTGCTTTGCCGAATGTGTGCATGTGCCGGAGGTCCTCTCTAACAGACCGCGCTGTGCTTAGCGCTCCCGGGCCTGCCGACTGTTTCCCCAAACATGAAACACTGAGTGGAAGATATCTGAAGATGAAGAAGTGTGAACACTATAACGCATGCACACATTCGGCAAAGCGGGACTGAAAACATCTGGTGTTTTGCAGTGAAACACGTCTTAATAGTAATAAATGGCAAATGGAACGCATTTATATCGCGCTTTTATCCAAAGCGCTTTACAGTTACCTCACATTCACCCATTCATACACCGACGGCGGTGTCAACCATGCAAGGTAACAACCAACATGCCAAGAGCAGTGAGGGTTGGGTGGCGTCTTGCTCAGGGACACCTCGACACTTCGAACCAGCAACCTTCCTGTTGCCAGACAACCGCTCTTAGCTCCTGAGCTACTGCCGCCCCTATATTTTGAAGACAACTACTACTTTGGACTACTTTTACAAGCAAGCAAATGCAGTCATATCTGTGAGTGGTGAACGTTGTGGTTTTTTCTATACATCTTCCATTGGATTCAATTTACTATAAGCGCCACACATTTTATTATGCTTATTATTATTACCTGCATTGGTAGCCCCCGCCGGCGGTTTGCCCCCGGCAGGAGGAGCATTGAGGGGCAGAGGAGGAGGAGGAGGCGGAAGAGGAGGCCGAGGAGGTGGGAACACCGGGCAGCGCTGAGGAAGGCACCTCGGGGACCTGATGATGGACATCGGCTACCGCCACCACGCTAGCTCCACCCCCGCCGCCAGCCCCTCCCCTTGCCCCGGGTCCGGGCCCGCCGCCACCACCCCCGGCCCCTCCACCAGGCCCTCCTCCACCTCCTCCTCCTCCTCCTCCTCCTCCCCCTCCTCCACCACCGCCACCTCCTCCTCCCCCAGACGAGCCCCCGCCCAGGGGTTTGTGAATGCAGCACTGGCCAGAGAACTCCCGGCAGATCTTCTCCACCGCCTCGCGCACCACCTGGTCCTTAAACTGCAGGGAGGGACGGAGAGACAGACAGGTGTGTGGATGGACGAACAGACAGGTGGACGGAGAGACAGACAGGTGGACGGAGAGACAGACAGGTGGGTGGATGGACGAACAGACAGGTGGACGGAGAGACAGACGGGTGGATGGACGAACAGACAGGTGAACGGAGAGACAGACGGGTGGACGGAGAGACAGACAGGTGGATGGACAAACAGACAGGTGGACAGAGAGACAGACAGGTGGACGGAGAGACAGACAAGTGGACGGAGAGACAAACAGGTGGATGGACGAACAGACAGGTGGACGGAGAGACAAACAGGTGGATGGACGAACAGACAGGTGGATGGAGAGACAGACAGGTGGACAGAGAGACAGACAGGTGGGTGGATGGACAAACAGACAGGTGGATGGAGAGGCAGACAGGTGGATGGAGAGACAGACAGGTGGACGGAGAGACAGACAGGTGGATGGACGAACAGACAGGTGGACGGAGAGACAGACAGGTGGACGGAGAGACAGACAGGTGAACGAAGAGACAGACAGATGGACGGAGAGACAGACAGGTAGATGAAGAGACGGACAGGTGGACGGAGAGACAGACAGGTGGACGGAGAGACAGACAGGTGGACGGAGAGACAGACAGGTGGATGGATGGACCGATAACATGCCGGAAGTGAGGTGGGACAGTGCAAGAGAGATAGAGAGAAAGAGAGCGATAGAGGGAGTGGGAGAGACAGAGAGAGAGGGAGGGGGGATTGGGAGAGAGAGAAAGAGACAAAGACAGAGAGAGCGAGATCAGTTTTGTTCATATTCAGAGCTAGATGTATTTTACGCCGTCCATAACCATTCAAATGTTTGACCTTTGACCTAACGTGTCACGGCAGCACTCTCTCACCTTCTCCATGTAGGAGGTGAACCAGGCGGGCGGAGTCTTGTCTTCTTCTCTGGTGCCTTTCAGCTCCTTCAGAATAACCTGGGGGGGGGGGGAAGAAGAAGACATTGGATTCATCTCTTTTTATATGGAGCAGCCCAATATGTTGGACTAATATTATGGAGAACATAAAAAATGTAAATGTGACATCAGCAGTTTTTAAGCAGTTGATCACCAACCTTGCTTCATGATGGTCATTCATCACACTAGCACCCCTTTATTGAAATAACATCACTACTCACACAAATCCCAAGACAAGTGTGTCGATGCTGCCAATAGGTACTAGATTAGAGGCTTATTAAGCCCCTTTTATGCTGCCTTTTCATTGCGGGAATTTGACCAATTAGATGATGTGTTATGTGTGCAGATTTATTAAATCTCTTCCATTCCTGTTGCTCACAGGAATCCGCCATTGTAAGTTGACGCTTAACGTTATCTAGCGTTATCTATGACAAATGTAATATGAATGTGCATGGCTTGCAAACGCGCCACCATTATTGTTTAGAAAGCCATGCAGCTGCCTGAGGCATATGTATTCTGAACGACGGTATGCTGTGTAAAACACACACATTGCATCCATGATACTGGCTTCTTTGGTTCTGCATAATGATGGATCTTCCTTAGCGTAATATTGCAGGAGTTCAGTATAAAAGGGGCTTTAGATGCTCCTTGTACACCCTGCCTCATCTAACCTATTATGCTGTATTTGTTTCAGTGGGCTGCTGTGATCATGACTGGCTCCCAGCTCATTTTCTATTTTCTAACAACTTTGCCACAATAGTATAATATGAATAATATGAATATTAATAATAACAATTATTATTATTATCAAGTTTTGTCTTGCACTCACCATGCCCTGTTCAGGCACGGCCGCCTGCACCTTGCGGCTGACCACCTGGGTGAGGGCGGGGCAGTGCTGCGGGGGCCGGAAGCCCCTCTTGGGCTCGGCTCCGCTGGACCTCGGGGCCAGGGCCGGAGCCGGCAGGGTGGCGGCGGGGGCCGCGGGCACCCGGGTGGGCGGGCCTCGCGTCTCATACACGTTCATGTGCAGGCGGTTGCCCTGCCTGGCTGCGCTCTGTTGGGGAGACGTAGGCAGTTTAGTAGCTCTTTTCCAGCTTGTCGGGGAAAAAAACACATTGGGTAGTATTTCAGTGCATGCTAGCTAGCTAAAGTTACCCGCTGAACTTCTGCATCGTGGGTGAAGTTTGGCTACCTTGTTGTTTACATATTGAGTGAGTAAACAATATCCAAAATCCAACAATATAGTAAATAATAATGACGTCATAGCATAGTATAATAGCTTATAATAATAATAATATTTGCCATTCAAAATGTTCAACTGAAGTTAAATGTTCAACTGAAGTTAAATGTTAAATGTAAATAATTACTATATAATATTTACCTTCAAAGCCTCTTCATACTCGGCTGGAACAGAAGCAAGAACACGTGTTTATAAAAATAGACATTAACTACTCCTGCTACCATTTTCTGGAATGAAATCATAACATTTGTAAGATTATACTCATAGCTTTAACTGACCTTGACTGTTGATGGATACCTGAAAAAAAGAAAAGAAAGGAAAAAGCGACGTCAATAACTATTCAATATCCTTGTATGGAGTCAAAACGAGGCCAGAAAGCATTATTGTAGTATTGTTAACAAAGAATATAATGTGCAAATAAAACCAAATGATTGTAAACGAAGTTAAGTATTGAATACAAATTTTTATTTGAAATCATTTTGATGCTTGCAAGAAAATTAGCAGCTCAGAGCAGCCAATCAGCTCCCTCCAAGCCAGGCCCTCTTCTACGGAGCTGATGGAGGTGGAGGTCTGTGCTGCACTGAGCTCATTCAATTAACTTTTCATGTGCATGTAAGCTGCAAGCTGAGGAGGAAGTGGACAATGTAATGTAGTGGCTGGCCCCCCCTAGGCGGTCGTAACGTGATATCGTGATATTGCCACATTATGCAACGATCAGTTTATGGAACAACACGGCAAGCAACACAGCATGATGGTTTCCACACCTCCTCGTTCTCCTCGTCAAAGTAGGTGACCTGGAGGTGACACAGGCTGAAGGAGCGCTTCACCTGGGGAGAAACAAAACACACGTCTCTCACACACGACACACACACACATGTTGAGCAGACAGACAGCAGACAGCCCTGCACATCTTGTTCTTGGGGTGGGTGGGGGGGGGGGGGGGTGGATAAGTGTGTGAGAGAAGAAGGGATGGAGGTGGAGTAGAATAGAACAAGTAAGAAGCAAAGATGAAGGTGGAGTATAAACAAAGATTAAGGAGAGATAAACCAGCATTTGAGACAACACAGCCATCCCAATGAACTCAGTGACTCGGAAAGGACTGTGTGTTTGTGTGTTCTATGGCTAATGCTGTTGACAGGTGTGTGTGTGTGTGTGTGTGTGTGTGTGTGTGTGTGTGTGTGTGTGTGTGTGTGTGTGTGTAAGAGAGAGAGAGAGAGAGAGAGAGAGAGAGAGAGAGAGAGAGAGACCTTGGAAGATCTTTGATGAGAATGTACATACAAAAAGTGTAATAAAGAACATAACCGGCAATATATGTGTGGCCAGTTTCCACGGTAATGCAACATAGTATTTTATAAATAACTGATCTATAACTATTGTATAAAGGGCTTCAGCCCCCAATCCCAGCCCCCCATCTCCTCTCATCATCTGCAATATTCTTAATGTCATGCCAAATTATTTTCGCCGTCGAATATCGTATCTTACCACGCATTCATACTTGTATGTCGGTTAATCTCTCTGTCAAGTGTTGTTCATCATCTGATTATTTAATATTTAATATTCCCATCACTTCCAATCCTAACCTTCAGCCTCTTCCTCTTCCTCTCTCATTATGTTTCTTTGCTTAAGGACGATCACCTGTTGTCACCTACACCCCCTAGCCGGGGAAAGAGCAGGCCTGAGACCATTTGATTTTAGTTTATTTTAAAAGAACAACAAGAACAATTCCCAGCACTACAGTATCTCGGCTACGGCTCTCCCGAGTCGTCGACGTCTCATTTCGACACGAGTACAGATCAGAGCAACGAACGGCCTGCGACGAATGACGCGTGAGTGTGATGAAGCGACAGGACGCCGTTTACAGTTCACACACACACACACACACACACACACACACACACACAGTCTAATAACCGTCGTCAAATCCCGTCGATGAGACAGGATAGCGAAACACCACCGTCCACTAAAGCGATCCATTCGGCCCGCTAAAAACGACGTCAGACATACACACGTCTTCTCTGGACAGACTGCTCGGTGAGAGCACCTCTAGATTGGGTCTAAATCAGTGTGAAGCATAAAAACGCGAGAGGTGATGCACGGCGACACATGAGTGTGAGTGTGACCCCCCAGCTCCCCGCTCCCAGCTCCCAGCTCCCCGCTCCCAGCTCACCATGGCCTCCATGCTCTCCCAGCTCTTGGTGTCGGAGCCCGACAGGAGGAAATTCTTCGCATTCCCTCTGAAATTCACCTTTAGATTAATATAAAAGTCCATGGTTTCGGCCTGGTGCGCTTCAACGCATATTAAAACGTGGCTACTGTGTGAAATCGTGCGCTCAATGTCACCGATCCCGTCTCTCACTGATCCGCGGGATCAGACGGAGGGTATTTCTGTTTACATCAGCGGACTGGACACGCCCACACAGGGACCCACGTGTCCGGAAAACGGAGTGTTTTGGTTTCACGACCGTTATTCCTGCGTAAAATTGCGCAGTTGCGGCGTGGTTCCAAGGTGTGGAGCCGAGTCTGGTCGAGAGTTGTGTGTCACTATTTACATTACGGGAAAAATCCATTGAGCATGCGAGCAAATGTGGAATTGCAATGACTTAATTTAATAATACAATTCAATAAAACAAAAGAAAGAACACAAAATAATATTGTTGACCAAAAAAAACTCACGCATATCCAGACTCTCATTGTGGATTTTTCACATCATAAACGTGTCAGGAAATCCAATTATTTTATTCACATCTTTCTCTTGTTCCCCTTTTAACCAAGATCGAACACCAAAACTGTCTCATGGGCTTTGTGGTGATCAGGTGAAGGTACAGTAAACTGCACAATAATATACTTTATATTACGATACAGTAATAGTAGGATAGTACGACCAAACCTCATGGGCGCAAATTAGGTGAGACCGGTGCGGAAAATAAAATGGCATGCAGTACTTTCCCTACTATACAGTTAAATGTGAACACTTCATACATCACACGTCATTTTCCACATCGATTTTTGGCCATTGTGTCAGTGCAGTTAACTTTGATGACAATACAGAGACACACATTTGACAGCATAGCAGGGTAGGAGGTTAAAGGTTTAGAGACTGATGTAGTAACTTACAGCATGTTGGAGGTCAACTACAATGTTGCTCACTTTAATAATTAATAATTAGTCCCACACGCTATCCTGCTCCTTCTTCCTTTTTGGAGTTGATTATTCAATCCTTTTTTGCAGATTCTGATAAACTTTCAATGACAACATACCGGCAATGTTACAATTATGATGAATGAATGATTATTATTCCATCTTATTTTCCATCTTATTTTGAGCCAGAGAGAGCCGCATCAGAGCTGCACCAGAGCCGCCTGCAAGGAGTGCATTTTGCCGCAAGGAGCGCATTTTTGTTTTTTTCATTTAATCGGCAATCAGATCATACAAAATAACGATTCCAATAATAGGAAAAAGGATGAATATCAGATCCGATTATCGGCCGATTATCGCCCCCTAATTACTAATAATCGGTATCGGCCCAGAAAAAACCATATCGGTCGACCCCTAGTTTTAATGTGTTTTAATGACATGCTTCGTATACCAAGAGCAACCGTCTTGTTAAATATGGAAAAGTGTAAAAGTGTAAAAAGGGTAAAAGAGGAATGGGGGCGGGGGATCATTGCAAATTGTGGACACGTCCCCCGTAACAGTTAATTGCAGGATGCTGAGTGGTGAACTTCATTGCAGAGGAGGTGAGGAATTCATCTCGACTTGGTCTAGAAGGGCGGCGGTTTTCTGGTGTGCGTTGATTGTGGCGCCCTCTACTGGCCGACAGAGGATGGACAGGCGCTGTCGGGTGTAGGAAAGAAACAAATGTCAGTAAAAAAAAGGGAAAGTCAGTGAAAACAACAAAAAGCTCCAGTATAATAATGAGGAATTAATGTGTAGCACATAGATTTGACACTGATCCTCAACCAAAAAGTGAGCAGACCAATCTAGGGGGGAGGGAGTGTCAGTTCTTCAGTGTCAATGGGCAGTAAATTGATTCCATTCGCTCTTGCTGAATCAGTTTGGAAGTAAAGCAAAAACATTGCTCAAAATAATATTAGTATTCTGTCATTTTCAGAGAGACCAGAAATTGCTCCATTGATTGCTACACTTTTGTCAAACAGCGCCATTTTTTAAAAATAATGCGACACTCCTCGCCTGTTATGAACTGAAACTCTCTCCCCCTCGTGCTGATTGGTCCATCCCATATTTGGGTTTTGAATGTTGGTTGCAACAGGAGTGAGGTAAATGTTAACTCATGAGATCAACATGGTCTCAATAAAAAAAGACAATAAAAACAATGCTGTTCCTGTTACCTGACAAAGACTACCCTGGGTGCGACATAGGTTCACTATGGCCCACAGAGGCATCATGAGGACAGAGGAGAGGGTCAGGACCCATCCCAGACTGTAGGCCCACAAGGGGAACCGGTGGCCCCGGTTGGACGTCAGTGGTTCGTACTCCACAATAAAGTCAATGAAGCTAACCTGAGGGGGAAGAGCTTGTTAGTTTTTCATGAACCAAATGATATATGTATGCCCAAAGTGTAACATGGCTTCTAAATCGCTGGACCTCAGCAGAAACATGGCAATTGCATGAATATATTTCATAAACTTTGTTGTTCATCAGCAACTAGAGGTTCCTGACCCCTGCCCTACTCCAGGTCGCTTCATGACTTGAATGTCATTGAGTGTTATCTCCCCTTCTGTGTTTGTTGAGGCTCACTGCTGTGGCCTTGTTGCTCATCATTTCCCCAAGGCCAGACAGTAGTGTGCAGCCTTGCATATCTTATATACTGTATGTGACACTTTTGGTCAAAGCGACTTTGCAAATGAGTACATTTGTCCGAAGAGACTGAACAACAATATATCACTGACGGCATATTAAGATGTGACTAGAATGTTTCACAAGCACTCATGATGGCTAGGTTGGTGATGTGTCATGTATACTACATTGGGTCTAGTCTTCGTAAAACAGGGCATGTCACTCTGGACAGTCAAAAATGCATTGTGCTGTCGTGTGTGAGAGTTCCCTCCCAATATAGCCGTTGTAAATATACAACATGTTTGATAATGACGACGATCCTGTAGCTTGGGCCGGGTAACGACAGCATGAGCGAGAAACAGTCGGTCACCACGTGACACTGTCCAGTGCGGTCCCGCGGTTGACAGTAGTAGTTACAGAAGTAGTTGACAGTAGTGAGTAGTTAGGAGTTAGGAGTAGTAGTAGTAGTAGCAGTAGAGTGTTCAGAGTTCACCTGGACTCTGCATAACCCCCCCTCCCCCTTCCTCTGTGAATCCCTAGCAGCTAACTTGTGTGTTTTGGTAAACCTCTTGGCATTATTAATAGTACTTTAGCAATTGCTGAGCATCATTGTAATGTTCTTAGATGTTGGTAAACCGTGCTTCAGAATCACACGTTCTGCCTCTTATCCCAGCTATTAATGCAGGCGAAGCAGGCAATTATGAAACAATTTTTTCTATTAGCCTCAGGCAACTATGAAGGCTTGAAACCTGCTCTATTCTTATCTTTATGTACCACAGCGACATATTGCTGCCTCCTTCTCCTGGATAAACGTGTCTGCCAAATGCCCTAAATGTAAATGTAAATATAAATGTAGTGGTAGTAGTGTGTGTTACCAGGCAGAGCAGGGGCGTGATGTAACGCCAGCAGAGTTTGAAGAGAAGGCATGGCCGCTGTCCGCACATGTCTTTGATGGCATCACACATCCTGTCAGCACCTGACCAGACACACACTCACACAACACGTGGATTCAATCTGTGAATCATTGACAACGCTATGCAAGATGATGATGAAGGTAGTAATCATAAAGATGATTGTTAGAAGTTTGATTTCCTTGTTCTTGTAAAGCTGTCTCTGGGTAAAAAGAAAAACACACTCTAAATCCAACGCACTGATAGGTGTGAATAACTCATCCTGGCATTGTATTATTTGCTATTCATTTTTTTAAAGATACAGAGGGTGTTCCCTGCAGCTGTCCCTCCCCAAAGTGCATACGGACGTGAGAAAAAAGACGTACAGCATCTTTGCACCTTACACCAGGAACACTTTGCAGTCTAAACTTGAATGGGCGAGCCATTGTGTCAATGAATGTCTTCAAATCACCCTGCTTCGTAGCAGGGTTTGCTAACCTAGGGTTAAAAGTGCTAACCCACTTTAAAAAATGCAATTGGGAAACACTGCTTAACCCCGGGGTTAACCCCGCACTTAACCCGGGGTTAAGTGTCGTGTGAAAAGCATATTGGTGTGTTTTCCTACCCAGGCATTAGTTTATCAAGTTGATAACTCAGCTGTGCTTGCTGCAGCTGATAACAGTTCAGTTTGACAGATATGATCTTGAATGTTGTTATGGTTACAAGTCGGCGAGTGGATGCATTTCAAAGTGATTAAACTTGAGCCGAACTACGTGTGCATTAGACAGTATTAACGCACACCTGCCGGACAATCAGATAAGAGTATTCACCCAGACAACGGTATAAATACATACAAATAATGGTCGAGGCTATGACAGGCACCCTGCTTTTAGTTTACCTGTAAGTAAACCACAATTTGCTAAGCCTTGGCCACAATATCTGGATAGTTCTTTATCAATCCCTAATCTCTGGCATTACATGCAATGAAACAAGAAAAATATTAAACATTTAAAAATAAAATAAAAAACGGAGATATATAATAATGATCATAATAGTTTACAATATACATAATAATATATCCTATTAGAAATTGTAGATAATACAATATACTCCTAGACATTATTCTAAAAAGTTCACAAAACTTTTGAATCCATGGCTACAGCCTTGGGTTGAATAGAAATGATTATTTGTTATGATGAAACACAAGTTGAATGAGTTTAGCCTGGCAGCCAAGGTTAAACATACCGAAGGCCCAGCCAACAGCGATACACTCGGCGATGGCGACACAGAGGAGGCACGCTCCGTTGCAGCCATAGTAGTCCAGCAGCTGGAACACATAGATTCCTCCCTGGGAATGAGGACAAAGTGAAACATGCATTACCATGTCAACTACAGAGGTCTAACAGATCTCAGTCTGTTAGTTGTTCTGCCTTGTAGACCCCCACGCCCCACCCTATGGAGAGAGATTTGTCTCATAATTATTAATACTAATAGGATTCAACTTGTGTCCCATAAAAGTTAACCTGTGCATTGTAAAAGTGAATATGTGTCTTGTAAATTGACATGTGAATACATGTGGCAATAAGACCCAAGTCTCATTGCAACTAATGCGTTATGTACCACAGTGATATATTGCTGTCTCCTTCAACAAATGTACTCTTTGTAAGTTGCTTTGGATAAAAGCGTCTGTATGCATTTGCGCAACTCATTGCACATTCATTCAAATGTCAATTTACAAGACACAAGCAGATTCATATGAATGATTATGAGACAAATCTCGGACGTACACCGGGGTCGTCCATTAACACTGGTTACAGGTTGGTGGCGTTTGATGCACTAGGGAACGGCAACACCTCTGTGAAAACATGTTGCTCATCACTATATTTACTATTCCATTTACCCATTTGTACTTTGTCCCTTATAATTGTAATGCCTTTTGTTATCCCTTTTTTATGCCCGTTGCACCCGGACCGTCCCTGGAAGGAGGGATCCCCCACTCTGAGTTCCTTCTCCAGATTTCTTCCTTGTTAATTAAGGGAGTCGTTTCTTGCCCTTAGGGGGCGCTATAGGGCTAGGGGGCGTGTCATAATCACATGACCCATCATCATATGGCTTGTAAAGCTCTTTGAGACTGTAACTGTGATTAAGGGCGATACAAATACAATTGACTTGACTTGACCTGAAGGGTCCATGCCTGTTACCTGGGTGACGAGCGTGATCTGCAGCAGGAAGGAGACGACACAGAAGACGGCCAGGACGGTCCTCCCTGCGCCACGGCTGCCTCATCTGCCCGGGAAACATGTCACTCACGCTGGACATGATGGTCTCCAGGCCCACGAACTGAGAGACGGGGACGACGAAGGAGGTCACAAGGCAACACCCGACAACCGCCGCTACATTCCACCTGGACTCTGCATAACCCAACACAATTCTGCACACAGCGGTAGGGCTGTACAATGAATCCAAATCGCAATATGGCCGTAGTGCAATATTGCAAAATCGGAGGAGCTGCAATTTTTTGATAATGATACAATGTGCATGTACATTTATAACACATTAATGTAGTGAGATTAATGTTTGGTATAGACCCTAACAAATATCACGATGACATTTGATTTTAGTGCTTTTTTCAGTGAGAATGAATATCTTGTGATGCAAAGATGATCATATCTGTCAATAATATAATGGCAATATGATTTTTTTTCTGCTATATCGTTAAGCCCTACACAGCAGGTGGAGGACAGCCAATGCCCATGTGCCAATGTGGATGTTGTTTATGTTGTTTAGGGCGTACACATGGCGTGGTCATCCTCACCAGCGTGTCCAGGCCCAGCATGATCAGCATGATGAAGAAAGCACAGCCGCCCACATGTGAGGTACCGGCATCATAGCCACAGCCTGGGGAAACGCGATAAATGCCAGACCAGGACCTGCTGTGCACACACCACACACGCACACGCACACACGTGCACACACACACACGTGCACGCATGCAAGCACACACACGCATGCACACACAGACAGACAGGACACGATGCAAGCCCGACCACACATTTTTTTATGACCACAGAGAGCTAAACCAGGGCAAACGGACCAACGGACGATTTGTTCAGAGTTTCACGTGGAAGGTCATTTCTTTCACACGTTCAGCGAGGATGGAGTGCGTTCACAGCAGCGACATCAAGCCATCTCTTCTTAATGGTTTGGTGTATATCTGTGGTCTACGGATCTCTCGGCTCAAAACAGATCGCGTACCGGATTCCACCACATCGTCCATGGAGACTCCCTGTTGGTGGGCCATGAATCCCAGGATAGAGAACACGGCGAACCCGGCAACGAAGCTGGTGCCGCTGTTCAGGACACAGAGCCAGAGACTGTCCCTGAGAAACACAACACAAAGCACTGGTTATATACTGTATATGTACTATCTGCTGTCGTCAGCCATCAATGCGATGGCATGGCGTTTCACAGGAGACCCCTGCTTCGCAAATATATTTGCCATTTCTAAGCCAATAGCGCCACAGATATATATATTTATTTATTTTCGAGGCAGTAGATCAACATAAACAAAGAAACATTCCTAACCAGGCATTTATTACAATTAATTCAATATGAATTATTATATGTGGGTTTTTTTGTAACTTTTTTTACTTTATTTTATCTCCACATGCAGATTTATAGCTTCGATCAGCATAAACAAAGAAGCATCCCTAACCAGGTTTGTATTGTAATTTGTAAATAATAATAATAATACTATTTATTATTATGTTGTAACTTTTGTACCTTTATTTATTGACAATTTATCAATCAATTAATAAATTGTAATTAATTTATTGATAAAATGTGAACAATTTTAACAATTAATTTTAACATGCACATTCACAGTTCATGCTACATAACTATCCCCCAAACATAATACATGACTACTTTACTTCCTTGGTCTCAAGGGGGGGGGGGGTAATTAGTTTCACCTTACTTGTAACAGTTGTTGTCTATTTTGTTATAGCTCCCCAGGGTGTTGATGGTGCCTGCGGCCAAACCGTAGGAGTAGAACACCTGGGCTCCGGCCTCGATCCACACCTGAGGCACCAGATAGACGCATGCAGGAACACACTAATGATACTTCTCAAATACTTCCCATGGTCCACACACTGATGATGACCAACTGTACATTCCAACAATATATCCTCTTCATCAAAACATTTGCATTTACACCTGGGGCCAGATTCATAAATGTATCTTAAGTTGATTCATAAGAAGTTTCTTCAGAAGAAATTCTATCAAATTCCTCAATATTTTGCGTTCTAGGAACTTCGTAAATGTATTTCTTAAGGGTTAGGCAAGTTATTTTATTCCTTTCTTATTTTTTCTATGTAGTCTCACTTTTGGGCCATGTGCGTGGATAAGTGTAAGTCACTTAATCTCCATAACATCTCTGGAGTGTGAAGCATCACCTCACAAAATATTGTAAATAGAAACAATTAAACTATACAATCACATTACCAATGAAAAGTAAGCCATAACTTCTCAATGTGAAGACTTTGAGAAGTTATAAGGTACTAATTATTATAAGGTAAGTTAAAAGGTACTATAAGTAAGAATCAGTGCATTCTGAGCTCCGTGGGTTGAGACAATAATAATCAGAAAGTAATATTAGTTCTAATCATAATTGTGTACCTTGTACACATTTTAAAAAGCTATGAAATATATATATTTTTTAATTATCCACGCATACATGTCAATTTGTTCCTTTTTCCCGCGAAAACCGAACCAACTCAAATAGAAGAGAAATCAGCCAAAAGCTGTTCTACACAACAGAGAGAGTCTCAACCTGCTACAACCTGCTAGAACTAACATGAGTTTCTGATTGTTATTGTCTCAACCCACGGAGATCAGAATGCACTGATTCTTACTTATAGTACCTTTATGATGAGTAAACTTAAACGTAAACAGGAATAATAATAATTATAGTTGGGAATAAAATCAAGACCAAATGTAAGATCTTATTTTCCAAGAATCAAATTGCATGTCACTGCCATATCCGAATCGGACTCTGACCGATGACGAGTGGATCCGAAAAATGACTGACACCCACACAGCAATCCTCTATTTGTAATTTTTGCGTTTTTAGAATAACATTGTAGAAACGAATATTGCCAATATTACCCAAAGTGTGTAACTATGTATTCGAGTCAGCCCTAACACCACTCATCGACCATGTGCAGCTGGATACTGGACTTCCTGTTGGGCCGCCGCCAGGTGGTGAGGATGGGCAGCACCACCTCAGAGCCGCTGACCCTCAACACTGGAGCCCCTCAGGGATGCGTGTTGAGCCCTCTCCTCTACTCCCTGTACACCCACGACTGCATGGCTATGCACAGCTCCAACGTCATCATCAAGTTCGCCGCCGCCAACAAGACAGCCTACAGGGAGGAGGTTGGATCACTGGCACAGTGGTGCCAAGAGAACAACCTCGCCCTCAACGTCAAGAAGACCAAGGAGCTGATCGTGGACTACAGGAAGCGAGAGGAGAGCACGCCCCCATCTCCATAGACGGGGTTGCAGTAGAGAGGGTCAGCAGTTTCAAGTTCCTCGGCCGTGCACATCTCCGAGGACCTCACATGGACCACGCACACCACACACGTGGTGAAAAAGGCCCAACAACGCCTGTATTTCCTCAGGCGACTGAGGAAATTCAACGTGTGCCCCCGCATCCTCAGAACATTCTACTCCAGTACCATCGAGAGTGTTCTTACTGGATGCATCACCGTCTGGTACGGGAACTGCACCGCACTGGAGCGTAGAACACTACAGAGGGTGGTTGGAGGTGAGCTTCCCTCCCTCCTGGATATATACACCAGGCGGTGCGTGGCCAAGGCCAAACGGATTATTAAAGTCAATAACCACCCAGCCACGAACTGTACACACTTCTACCGTCAGGCAGGCGATACCACAGTATCAAGTGAGCAGACTCAGAGACAGCTTCCACAGTCAGGCCATCAGGCTGCTGAACAAGTGCTAATGCTAAGTGTTACTGCTAGTGCTAGTGCTAACTGCTAGTGCTAGCTCTGGTGTGCTAGTGCTAAGTGTTACTGCTAGCGATACTGCTTAGTGCTAGTCCTGGTGCTAAGTGCTAGTGTTACTGCTGGTGCAAGTGCTGGTAGTAGCGCTAAGTGTTGGTGCCGGTGCTACTGCTAGTGCTAGTGCTAGTGTTACTGCTAGTGCTAGTGCTAGTGTTACTGCTGGTGCTAGTGCTAGTGTTACTGCTAGTGCTAGTGTTACTGCTGGTGCTAGTGCTAGTGTTACTGCTAGTGCTAGTGTTACTGCTAGTGCTAGTGTTACTGCTGGTGCTAGTGCTAGTGTTACTGCTAGTGCTAGTGTTACTGCTAGTGCTAGTGTTACTGCTAGTGCTAGTGTTACTGCTGGTGCTAGTGCTGGTGTTACTGCTAGTGCTAGTGTTACTGCTGGTGCTAGTGCTAGTGTTACTGCTAGTGCTAGTGTTACTGCTAGTGCTAGTGTTACTGCTGGTGCTAGTGCTGGTGTTACTGCTAGTGCTAGTGTTACTGCTGGTGCTAGTGTTACTGCTAGTGCTAGTGCTAGTGTTACTGCTAGTGCTAGTGTTATTGCTAGTGCTAGTGCTAGTGTTACTGCTAGTGCTAGTGTTACTGCTGGTGCTAGTGCTGGTGTTACTGCTAGTGCTAGTGTTACTGCTGGTGCTAGTGTTTACTGCTAGTGCTAGTCTAGTGTTACTGCTTGCTAGTGCTAGTGTTACTGCTAGTGCTAGTGTTATTGGCTAGTGCTAGTGCTAGTGTTTACTGCTATGCTAGTGTTACTGCTGGTGCTAGTGCTGGTGTTACTGCTAGTGCTAGTGTTACTGCTGGTGCTAGTGTTACTGCTAGTGCTAGTGCTAGTGTTACTGCTAGTGCTAGTGTTACTGCTAGTGCTAGTGTTACTGCTAGTGCTAGTGCTAGTGTTACTGCTAGTGCTAGTGTTACTGCTAGTGCTAGTGCTGGTGTTACTGCTGGCTAGTGTTACTGCTAGTGCTAGTGCTAGTGTTACTGCTAGTGCTAGTGTTACTGCTAGTGCTAGTGCTGGTGTTACTGCTAGGGCTAGTCCGGGTGCTAAATTCTGGTGCTAGTGTTGTTCTAGTGACTGTCTGAGGAAGTATTCTGTGACATTCTGTGAATGTCAAAATATAACAATGTATATTTTATTACATTGATTTATATTTGTATTGCTCCCCTTAATATTTTTTGTATACTTTATTTTATCTTGTACAGTTTTCTTTTGTTGAGATTTTTCATAACTTGTTAATATAGTTTTCTATTCTATTTCTATTTGTATATTTTTATAACTGCGGTCGGCTGTCGGGCGTTTTCCACGTAAGAATTTAACTCACTGCTTATACTTGTGTAAACTGTGAAGTGACAATAAAATTATAAAACTATAAAACATACAAAAATACCTAAAAGTTAATATTTGCACCTGGGTTGTTGATTTTAGCGTTTCAGTATGTAATCAGATTGTCAAGGCTTACTCTTTGTAAGTCGCTTTGGATAAAAGCGTCTGCCAAATGCCCTAAATGTAAATGTAAATGTAAATGTCAAGGAGACAGCTGGGCGATCATTCTATTTGACTGTTGTTAATAATCAAAGAGGCTGTGATACAAAGCATATTGGTCATACCTGCAGGTGTGTGAGGCGGGTGATGTCTGGCTTCAGGTAGTAGACCACACCCTGCAAGGCTCCCGGTAGAGTCAAGCCCCGGACCAGCAGGACCGCCAGCATCACATAGGGGAACACAGCTGTGACATACACAACCTACACACACACACACACATACACACACATACAGACACACACATTGGTCAGGGTTAAAGAGAGGCACTGTGGGATCCCGTTCTCAAACACCTTTCCAAATACTCTTAATGCCAAGTCCCAGAATCCTTTCCATTGTGGGCATGCTCAGAATATGGGTTTTAGTGTTCACTAAAATGGGCACCACATTGCCCCCAGCAGGCACTGGTTGCTCTGGTGACGGCCCTGGCACTGATATAGATTTTTGTTGTTGTTGTTGAATTCCTTCTCTCAGAGTTGGAGTTTGCACATGTGTGTACTTTAATGCAAATATGTGTCAAATCAAACTGTGTAATTGTAATCCAAGACTGCATCTGATGTCCACTTCGCGGTGTCTTGAAACACAAGAGGGTCATCAGTGCCAGATACGGATATATTTAGAGGTTTGTTAGGCACTGACTGAGACAAGGCACATGCTTGTTGAAACATGAGACCCTTTTAGTCATATTGAGTCAAATTAGTGAATAACTGATTGACCTTTCAAGCAATGAGAAAGAAGCCCGAATGAAATATTCTCCACCCACCTCCTCACCTGAAAATTACTTACTTAGTCCCTCTATATATATATATATATATATATACAGTATATATATGGTAAATGGATTGCATTTATACAGTGCTTTTATCCAAAGTGCTTTACAGTTGCCTCACATTCACCCATTCATACACCAACACGTCAGGAGCAGTTAGGGTTAGGTGGTGTCTTGCTCAGGGACACCTCGACACTTAGAAAGGGGGATCCCCGGATATCGAACCAGCAACCTTTGTTCACATACTAATAGCTGACAAATGATTATGGTTGCCAGACAACCGTTCTTACCGCCTGAGCTACTGCCGCCCCCCTACTGCCAGCTCTCTCCCCTTTGTTCCCCGCCAGATTGTCTTGTGTACTTCACCAAGCTTCACCAACCAGTATTCCATAATTCCTGGTCTACCTGATTTACCGGTTTCGACCTTATCTGTTTTGATTCTTCGCATGCCCCTGGTCAAATTTATTTACATGATTGACTGATCTCCCGGTTTTGCCCTGTGTGTTACTCAGTAAATTGGACTTACCGTGCACCTTGTCTATCTCCTGGTCATGCTTTTGGGTTCAACCTGCCAGTACTAGAAA
Organism: Coryphaenoides rupestris; assembly: GCA_002895965.2. NCBI lineage: Eukaryota > Metazoa > Chordata > Actinopteri > Gadiformes > Macrouridae > Coryphaenoides > Coryphaenoides rupestris. The sequence goes on along the minus strand of PIJE02000113.1, from coordinate 583,132 downwards.
CGTAACACAGGGCATGTGCTTATTTTTGACTGACCTTTCCCGTTGACCTGACTCCTTTCCATATGCAGAAGTAGCAGCCCAGCCAGCAGGCCAGGAGACAGAAGACTAGCTCCCACCTGACCGTCCCCACCTCCTCGATCCCCCCCGACATGGACAGCACACGCCTCCTGTGAACGCCCGCAAGCAATCAATGCAGCATTAATAAGCATCATCAAGGAATGTTACATTTTCAATCATACAGCTCTGGTGGAGCTACGTTAATGCTATGTGGACATAGGGGTGCAAGAGAAGGTTTCTTGCACCCCTAGTGGGCACGTGTGATTGACAAGCAAAATGGATGAATTCCTCGAACCAATCAGTGAAGAAAGACACAAGTATCATAATAATGTAGATTGACCAATCTACCAATGAATGCTCACATCATGTAAAACACAATAATCAAGACCACAGTATTCAGTTAGCATTACATCTGTTCTGGGAGCATTTACATACTCCCAGAACTCCACCACTGCAGAACTGATCTGAGCTCCAGACGTCCTGTTGCCACCCAGTTCAGCGAAGTATTCTTTGGTCTTGTTTGGGGCAGTGAGCGACACACACGCATCTGCGATTGAATCAGAGAAATATAATATATTATAATATATAACAATAAAATACATCCCCGAGTGTCAATTTCAACTCTCTGACAGCTTTCTAAATGTCTGACTGAAGTAATGAGTATCAATAACAGCAATAACAGATTGCATTGGAATGGATACTTTCTCTATGAGATAGATAGATATGAGATAGATATTTACTATAACTATCTAACTGTCTAACTATAAGATATCTATCTCCAAGGTCATTCAGATCACATTTTTTACATTCTTGGCCAGTAATAAGTCATCATATTTTTGTACCTTTTGCTTATCGTATAAATTGTATAAAGTGAACACAAACTGCAGATGTCTAAAGAGTTCGGGTTATAGACTTAAATATGGACCTGTGTTCCAGTAGTTGCTGCAGGTCGCCCAAGGCAGCTGGGGAGTGAAGGAGCAGATGAGGTAGAAGAGCGAATAGGCCAGTATAACCAGATATATCGCAGAAAAAATTTGGATCACAATGATGGAATAGCCAATACCTGAGGAAGGAGCAGATCACTGTATTAACCACAGGTACAGCTGAACCACAAACAAACAATACACAAACAAACACATACATTTTCCTCACGATTAAAGGTGCTGTATAAGATTTAAGAGCGATAATTTCAGTGTAATTTATTGGAAAAGCCATAATCATTTGTCAGCTATTAGTATATTCTGTGGGAATATCTGTTTTGTTTGAGTGTACCTGCCCCTGTGTGAGACCACCATCACCCTCTCAAATCTTACCTACAGCAACTTTAAAGGTTTAAGGTAATAAGGCCCAAGTTGTATGATTGTATTGTGCCTGCCAGTGATCATCATTCTGTTGGCAGGTTTGTTGGTGAACCAAAATTAAGAGTCAACAGGTCTGAGAAGCAGCCGTACCCTCCACCAGCGGACAGAGCTTCTTCCAGCAGGTGATGGTTCCCTGCTGGGTGTACTGGCCCAGCGCGTTCTCCATTAAGAACAGGGGAACGCCGCACAGCATAGCCAACATGCAGTAAGGCAGCAAGAACGCACCTGTGAAGGAGAGAAACAGAAACAGAAAGCTTTTATTTACACCTTAAGAAGAAGAACTTAAGAAGGACGCTGTACCCGTGTTGTGTTCAATGGTAAACATGAAATAACTCTCACTTTGTTTATCAATCCAAGGTGGTTTTTTTTGCCCTAAATCTTTTTTATGGCGACATACTCAACAAGACAACAAACTCACTAACACAGTTGAATGAATGAATTGAACTATGCAACATGTGAGGAAAATGTAGCTTGGTTGGTCCTAATTTTGTCCACTGTATATAATATACTTCTTCCATTTTTGGTGGCAAAATGTAAATTACAGTTGGAGTTCAGTTTCGGAATGGAGATAGCAATTGTGATTGTAATTGGAATGTGTTTACGTTTGCAGATATCTCGGCAAACTTGTTGGGCAGAGACTTGTGGGATAAGTATTTGGATGATGTCATGTTTGGACCGCGAACAAAGTAACACATTTGTTTTGCAGAGAGGCTGGCTACCCTTCAGTACACTGGCTAACGTTGCTGAAGACTAATGACGCACACACACCCTCTGCCATTAGAATGAATGCATTTTGTTGGTGCCTTCACCGGTTATGACACCCTTATTCCTAGCGTCTGTTTTCCATTGTAGAAATGTAGTTTGTTTTCCTTTTGTCAAACAACAATTCATGAAAAATCCTCTTCAATCCATAGGGGGTCAGTTCTGGCAGGTGGACAATAGGTTAGGGACTGCAGATGGGGACACTCAAATGGAAATTATCTATTGGCTAATAAATACCATAAAGGTTAAACCAACAATCCCCACACACGAGAAAGAGAGAAAGAGAGAGAGACAAGAGAGAGACAAGAGAGAGATAAGAGAGAGACAAGAGGTCTGGCATGCTAGCTTTGTACCACCTGCTCTGTTCACAAACAAATAAAAACTCTGCAATAAAGCGGTTCATCATCACCTTCCTGTGCACTGATGTTGGAGAAGCCCAGCAGAAGCCATGTTATGGATGGGATGCGGGTCTAATTCTCTCTCTGTTTATAAATGGCAGGTTGAGGTGTGGTTGGTTGCAGTTACAGAAATATGCGGATGCAGTTGAGAAAATACGGTACCTTGACACCTGCACATCACTGGTGCTAAGGCCAGTGAGGGTTTTGTAAACCATCATAGATGTTATTAGTGGATAAGTACGGTAATAGTGTAATTGTGTGTAAACTCTTTATTTCAATTAAATCCTCTCTATTTAAATGAAAAACGGGAGGTGTAGTGGTCAGATATAGGGGCTGCTGTAAGATTTGAGAGTTGGAAAGAGAGAACAGAAGAGAGCAAGGTTAAAAATAATAATAATAACAACAACAACAAAACAACAACAACAAGGTAAAAATGCATTATAATAAACACCCCCAAAACAAACCCAATCAGAAAAGAGATGCCCTGATTGGCCAGTCTAAAAGCAAACTTGTTTCATATAGCATATGAAACATATGAATATGATTATATACATATTAATCATGGGTATGGGAGAATAATAATAATAAATATAGCTGCAATCAAAGTCATTTGCCCGACCGAGTCCTTCTGTTTTCCGAGCGGACAGGATGGAAGAGTCAGGTAAATTCAAGGGTGGAAGGGTTGCTTCATGACCAACAACAAGTGGTGCAACCCTAGGACATTAAGTCTCTTTTCCGCTCCTGCTCGCTGAACCTGGAGCATCTGACGATCTCTTGCCGTCAATTCTACCTTCCCCGGGTAGTTCAGCACGGTCATCATTACAGCCGTCTACGTCCCACCACAAGCAGACACCGACATGGCACTATCGGCCCTACATGATGTGGGGGGGACTTGATAGGGCCAACCAAAATAAAGTCATGCTGAACTTCCATCAGTACATTACGTGTGCTACTAGGGGATAATAATAATAATAATAATACATATTATTTGTATTGCACTTTACATTTAAGAAGAACTCAAAGTGCTACAGATTAAAGAGCATGAAAACATGAAAATAAAAATCTGGAGAGAAGGAACTTTCAATCTCACTGAAAATGAATAACCTATAATCACCTTTACACCTCATCAAACGCACGTTTATAAGAAACTCCCTGTTTTAGAAGGAGAATAATCACTAAACATCCATACAATTGCCTTTCTTATTCTGGTGGCTGTATTAATTCAATTCAGTTTATTTCAAACCTGCTTGCAGACATCAAACACATAACATTACACACAGCAACATACAACAATATTCAACAAGTAACAAACAATAGACAACAACAACAATAGACAAAGCATGATTTGAAAAGGGGATGGACGAAGCCAAGCTTTTAAATTTCCACTCCCCACACACCTAACCATTCTAATCAATACCAAAGACGATCCACACACAATAAAGAAACACAGGCCCAGACACTCTCTATAACCCCTACCCCACCCTCCTCCACCCTCCTCCACTCTCTCCCCCATCATCTTAACGACAGGCAACACCTTCACTCTCATCCAGATACATCTTCATCACTCCTTTTTTAAACTTCCTTTTAAACTGGTTTAAACTTTTACTAGTTTTAACCTCCTCCTCCAAACCGTTCCATAAGTTTACTCCACACACCGAAACACACTATGATTTTTAAAGTAGTTCTTACACTTTTATGATATAGTTTATAATTTCCTCTAAGGTTGTACTTATGATGGCCTTCTCTATCCTGAAATAAGTTTTTGAATGTTGCCTGGAAGAGCGTTCTTTGATGGCCTTGAACATTAATTTGAGGCAGTTTGTAGTTTACCAAGTCCATTCATTTCAAAGCAGATTGAATTTCAGAAATAGTGGGTTAGTATGTTCATTATATCTGACCTTATTGGCAATTCTAATGGCTCTTTTTTGGAAAGCATAACCAGAGGTAGTAAATTTGTCCGATAACAGTTTCCCCCAGACCTCAACACAATAATGTAGATATGGCATAATAAAGTGAATGATATAGCATAAGCAAAACCTTGTGATTAAATAAATGACTGGATCTCTTCATAACACCGACACACTTGGCAACTTTTGTTCATATATGACTTATGTGAGGTTTCCAGCACATTTCTTCATCGATACCACACCCAGGAATGTTGTTTTGATCGACTCTTTCTGTAGTTGTATTATCAATAATTATTTGTACTGGTATGTCACTTTTCCGTTTCCAAATAACATAAGTTTTGTTTTTTTCAAATTCAGTGACAATTTATTAATATTAAACCACATTAATGTATTCATTTCCTGTGTGATATCCACCAAAAGCTGCTGAAGACTCTCCCCCGAGCAAATAATATTTGTATCATCAGCAAAAGGTATAAATTTCATAATTTTTGATACACCACATATCTCATTAATATACAGTACATTGTGAACAGTGTTGGCTCCATTAACTCCCACATTAGAGTGTTACTCCGCAAGATCCACCTGTTGAGAGTTCACCAGAACTCTGCATACTCCCCTCAGAATGGCACGTCTGCTCTTGTCTCAGCTATTAGTCAACCAACCTAGCAATTATGAAACCTGTTCTATTAACCTAGCAATTATGAAACCTGTTCTATTAACCTAGCAATTATGAAACCTGTTCTATTAACCTAGCAATTATGAAACCTGTTCTATTAACCTAGCAATTATGAAACCTGTTCTATTAACCTTGCAATTATGAATGCTTGAAACCTGTTCTATTCTTATCTTCAGGTACCACAGTGATATATTGCTGCCTCTCCTTCAACAAATGTACTCTTTGTAAGTCGCTTTGGATAAAAGTGTCTGCACAATGCCCTCAATGTAAGCTACATGTATTAAAAAACCCAACATTGCGCATACCAGCCCCCACTCCCCCGGCTGAGTCCCCTCGCTCTGGAGTGTAACGTTCACTGTTCTGTTGAACTTAATGTTCCACATTAGTTCGAGACACTATGACTCACACGCATTTTAATGTATTTCTATATTTTCGTATTGAATATATACAGCCTATATATTTTTTATTTTTGTCTTCAGTTTCCAGGGTTTTACATTGTCGTAATACATATCGATGTATTACGACAAACTGACTTTCTTTGACTTTGGCAAATAATATGCGTCGGCCGAACTCATTGCACTAATGTGTCCCCCCCCCCCCCCGTGTGACGACGGCTACTCACCTCCGCCGTTCTTGTAGCAGAGATAGGGGAACCTCCACACGTTGCCCAGACCGGACGATGCTTCCAGCCACGGCCAGAATGTACTTCCCGCTTATTCCTCCAGTGTTCCCGCTTGGCTACGTTTACCTCCATCGTTAGTATGGGAGGCATTTTATGACACATATGAAGGGAATATCATTTCTGCCCGAAATTGCTATATGAATGAAATAAATGAGGAGAGCACTCTTATATTGTGCACCGCCGATAGGTGTTGACATAATATGGGAAAGCCCCGAAGTCTGCAGGTCCTGTGTGTGAGAGGGAGGTGCAGTCACATGTTAACGGTTACATGGTTGCAAAGGGTAAAGTTAGAAGGTTCTCAAACAAACATCAGGAAAGTGTCCTTAGTTATAACCCTTTCAACATGAACATGAACATGTATGCTTTTACATCTACAATGTATGCTAAAGGAGGAATCTAACCGTAGATAATGATAGGCTACTGTCTCGGGTCAGGGGATGATGTGATTGGTCTAAAGCACAGGGGAGTGCACTCGGAGTTAGGACCGCAGATCTCCTCTGCAGACAGACCAGCGCCCGACTTCTGTGTTGTGTGTGAACGGGTGAGTGTGAGGCAACTGGTAAAGCTCCTTGGATAAAAAAAAAAAGTGCGACATAAACGCTGTCCATTTACCATGTGTTTGTTTCAAGCGATAATAAAAGTTGTTAACTTTGGTGCGTCGGCCTCTCGATCTCTCTTACTTTGTGTTCGTTCAGAAATGTTGTCATCCATAATGACATAATTTGGCGACACGGACAGGATTGACGCAAAGGGACCACAACCAGATGCTCTGCCGCACGACAACCGCAGTGAGGTTGGTTTGAAGTTGGATGTTGGGTCGATATTAGATTTTGACTTACCGTACAATCAGACACGACGAAGCACTCCGGCTCAATTACATGCTGTAGGTCATGGAAAGTACAGAAAACAACAATATTTCTTGTCGCTATCGATGCTTATCAGAGAAATGCTTCACCGCTCTCTAACCATACCGTCAGTGGCGGGTGTGGAGTAGGGACCGTCTGCAAACTACACATTAACCTCCGGTCTGAGTAAGGGACCGTCTGCAAGCGACACATTTCATGGTTGTTCGTTCGACAAAAAATGAATAACCTATAATCACATGTACACCTCATCAAACGCACATTTATAAGAAACTCCCTGTTTTAGAAGGAGAATATTCACTAAACATACATAAAATTGCCTTTCTTATTCTAGTGGCCGTATTAACACCACATTAGAGTGTGTTACTACAAATGAGAAGTAATTGAAAGGTGAAATTACATGGCACAAATGGAACGTTTAAGATATTCACAAAAAATCTACCTAAATTATGTTTTATCATTCTGATGTTGTAGTAGTCGCCATGTGACTTACTACATGGAACCATTTTTAAAAACTCAAATTATGTGGCGGGGGAGCAGGAAATGAAGACATTTGGCATAGTTTTCCAAGTTAAGTTCCATGTATTTGGTCGTGTCATGCAGGTCAACATAACTCTTACAGACAGTCCTAATGACCTTTATGACCAAAAGCTCTAAACAAGTACCTGGGTGTCCAATAAAATAGACGGACTAAAAACACTGAGGCCCTCTAGTGTTACGTACGGTGTTTTGTATGTATACATGTTGTAGTCTTCATGTCTTTTTGGTTGGGTTTGTGTTGTTCTGTCTCCTCCTGCTGTTTTCATTCTCCTACTTCTCAGATGTGCTCACCTGTTCCAGTCATCATCAAATCACATCACTACCTTTCCGAATCTCCCATCAGCCATTCCCCACCCTTTAAATGGTTATTTTTTATTTTGTTAGGGGGGCTTGGGTTGAGCTGTGGCAGAGCGCTTGTTGGTTTATTGATTTATCTTTAATTATGAAGTTTCCACTGTGTGGTACATTTTGTTAACCATTTTACTTTAGTTGTTAGCAGCCTACTTTTTGTTTGTCTTTTATTAGTTTCTGGTTTTTGCACACAGGGACAAACGAGGATAGGTAAGATACCCTGGTCTACATATCACACCCACGTAGATTTTACCTTTTTGTTTAAAAACATCAGTTTTAGAGTGAGCACCAACCCGCTGTACTTTGGGGTGCTTAGCACCTGTCAATGGGGGTGGGGTTATGTATTGTTTTTCTATTATTTGGTGCCACTGATCGTCCTCTTTGAGCCCTGTTTTGCATTTATGTAAATAAATACTTTTCCATCCATCCATCCATCCATTCGCGTCCGCTTATCCGGGTTCGGGTCGCGGTGGCAGCCGGCTAAGCAGGGCCCCCCAGGCTTCCTTCTCCCCAGCCACACTCTCTAGTTCCTCCTGGGGGATCCCGAGGCGTTCCCAGGCCAGACGAGATATATAATCTCTCCAGCGGGTTCTGGGTCTGCCCCGGGGTCTCCTCCCAGTTGGACGTGCCCGGAAAACCTCCAAAGGGAGGCGCCCGGGGGCATCCTAATCAGATGCCCGAACCACCTCAGCTGACTCCTTTCGATGCGGAGGAGCAGCGGCTCTACTCCGAGCTCCCTCCGGATGTCTGAGCTCCTCACCCTATCTCTAAGGCTGAGCCCAGCCACCCTGCGGAGGAAACTCATTTCGGCCGCTTGTATCCGCGATCTCATTCTTTCGGTCACTACCCAAAGCTCGTGACCATAGGTGAGGGTTGGAACGTAGATGGACCAGTAAATCGAAAGCTTCGCCTTCCGGCTCAGCTCCCTCTTCACCACAACGGACCGGTACAGCGCCCGCATCACTGCAGACGCTGCACCGATCCGTCTGTCCATCTCCCGCTCCATTTTGCCCTCACTCGTGAACAAGACCCCGAGATACTTGAACTCCTTCGCTTGGGGCAGCAACTCACTCCCAACCCGGAGGGAACACTCCACCGTTTTCCGGCAGAGAACCATGGCCTCAGACTTGGAGGTGCTGACTCTCATCCCGACCGCTTCACACTCGGCTGCAAACCGCTCCAGTGCATGCTGGAGGTCACGGTCTGATGTAGCCAACAGAACCACATCATCTGCAAAGAGCAGAGATGCAATTCTGAGGTCCCCAAACCGGACACTCTCCTCACCTCGGCTGCGCCTTGAGATTCTGTCCATGAAGATCACGAACAGAACCGGTGACAAGGGGCAACCTTGGCGGAGTCCAACACCCACTGAGAACATGCTTGACTTTGTGCCGAGAATACGGACGCAGCTCGCACTTTGTTCGTACAGGGACCGAATGGCACGTATCAACGACCCGGTACCCCATACTCCCGTAGTACCCCCCACATGATTCCCCGGGGGACACGGTCATAGGCCTTCTCCAAGTCCACAAAGCACATGTAGACTGGATGTGCAAACTCCCATGCGCCCCCCAACAACCCTGCGAGGGTAAAGAGCTGGTCCACTGTTCCACGGCCAGGACGGAAACCGCATTGTTCCTCCTGGAGCTGAGGTTCGACAATCGGCCGGAGCCTCCTTTCCAGCACCCTGGAATAAACTTTCCCGGGGAGGCTGAGCAGTGTGATACCCCGATAGTTGGAGCACACCCTCCGGTCCCCTTTCTTCAAAATGGGGACCACCACCCCCGGTCTGCCACTCCACAGGTACTGTCCCCGACCTCCACGCTACATTGACTAGGCGTGTCAGCCACGACAGCCCGACAATGTCCAGAGCCTTCAGCATCTCAGGGCGAATCTCATCCACACCTGGCGCCTTGCCACTGAAGAGCTTTTTGACTACTTCAGCGACCTCTACCAAGGATATGGGTGAGACTTCCCCCGAGTCTTCAGACTCTGCCTCTTCCCCCGAGGACGTGCTGGTCGGGTTCAGGAGCTCCTCAAAGTGTTCTTTCCACCGCCCGACAATATCCTCAGTCTGGGTCAGCAGTTCTCCTCCCCGACTGAGCACAGCCTGAGCCAAGCCCTGCTTTCCCTTCCTGAGTCGCCGGACAGTTTGCCAGAACCTCCTTGAGGCCAACCGAAAGTCCTGCTCCATGGCCTCCCCGAACTCCTCCCACACCCGGGTTTTTGCTTCAGCAACTGCTGAAGCTGCGGTCCTTTTGGCCTCCCGGTACCTGTCTGCTGTTTCAGGAGACCCCTGGGCCTCCTGGGAAAATACTTTTCTATTTTGCATATTTAGTTCGGTAGTTAGGTTTTGTGTGACTGCACCCTCACTTGCTCAACCTGTTGCGTCCTTCTACTCTGAAGGGCGTAACACCCTGTATAAGAAAGGTCAGAGTCGCCTGTATTTGCTACGGAGACTCAGGTCTGCAAAACCATGCTGCAGATGTTCTATCACCCTGTGGTGGCCAGCGTCATCTTCTACGCTGTTGTGTGCTGGGTGGTTGGTTGCACAGATGATGCAGGATGATGCAGTCACACATTTTTTGTAATTTGTAAAACCCTTTGTAAACCAGTGTGCCATTGTGTCATTTTGACACATGGTCCAACCCATGTGTCATCCGGCCCCTCCCCTCCCCTAATTTTGAAGCGCTAGCGTGGTGGAGAGCATGTTTGTAGAGATGAGGTAGCAATTTAACAGTGTCTGCCTCACACTGTGCTTTGGTAGGCGCGTGATGCCATCGATTGCTTCTTCTTTTTTTTCTTCAATGGATACTGATACGCTCGCGGTCCGTAACAAAATTTCGGGGTGATCACCACTGGTTGCATGCTTTTAATTAATCCTACATCATATTTATTTTGAGCCCACAGTTTGTCTGGGACTTCGGCCATTTCTAGGATATCCTTGATGTTTACCTTTGCCATGCATGGTCTTCCGACACTTTCTGATCTTTTGTCACCTGCTAACGTCACGGTGCGGTGTGTTTGCACTACCGCACTGTACGTTTGCATTTAAGTCACCTTTCCGTCAGGATCTATCAGCTGTCTTATCTGGGTTATCCGTCAGTTCCCAATAGGACACCCATGGTCCTAGGTCACACCGTTGATCCTGTCTACTCTTGGCTAGCGACACATGTGGTGCTGAGCCAGGGACGTCGAGGGGAAGTCTGCTGTGGTACTCCATATGTCACGGGTCACTACTATGTGTGCTGAGATGCAGCTCCACACATCACAACGACACAGGTGGATTACAGGATTTGTATTGCTCTGCAACACAGTATGGCAGTGGAATGATGAGAAATCGGCATTGACTTCAGGGGTACAGTCACTGTGCATTCCTTACGCTCCGTGTAATTCCCTTAACAGAAACATGAACTTGGTGTTGCCAAATACAACAGAAAGTATAACTCGGCGTGACCGTATAGTGTATGATTACACAGCATACTCTGGCAACCCACATTACAATGTACTTGCAATATATATATGCACTAAATCAATTAACCAATCCATTTTGTAACACGAGAAAATAACTTAACACATTGACCGTTTAGCACGAGGTACACGTGGCTAATCAACAAGCTACTAGCGAGACTACAAGATAGTCACACTAGCTGAGCTACTCCAGAAGACATACAATAGGCCATTATACAATAAAACGTCATGAACGAACACAAAGAAATTAAATAAAGTATCACCTGCAACACAATATGACACTAGATGACGGGAAATCTGCATTGACTTCAGGGAACAGTCTGGATAACACACGGAACAATTATACTAATTTAACACACCGGCAATGTACTTTTTGTATCAGTCTCAGATCATAGACTAAGTTCAAGAAAGTGAGACAAAGTCATAAGCAAATGACAGTAAATAATAGTATGAACATTCGGAAATTATTAATTATCCCAGACCATGCGAGGGAACGCGACCTACCACTGTGCATTCCTTACGCTCTGTGGAATTCCAACGGCAACCCAGAAAGTCATACTCGCCGTACCGCTAAATGGCGCTTTTTATCAAATAAAACCTTATGAAACAATGGTTGGTTATCCCAAATGAAACATGAGTTTAACTATTACTACAACTATTATTTACACCGTTACACATATAGATCTATGGGGTTGTTCTTTGTTCTGTTTTATGGGTACATATGCTGCGCATCTATGCTGATCCCAGAATACTTGAACTTTCGCTGTTCGTGCTTATCACTTTCCCTGAACCATCTCTTTTCATATTCTACATCTGGCCCTTGGTGTATGTGTGAGGTGCAGTGTAGACTTTCTGCCTTCGTGTATTGGGTGTTGGGTGCACGCGATTCCTTGCCATTTCCACGAATTCTCTATTTGTGGAGGGAGATAGCTGACAAAATAAGTTCCCACTGATATATGTAGAGAGGAGTTGTCGGACTGCATTTGACCATCGTGTAACTGATGTCCGAGGCCTGTTTGAGCAGCACTCCCTCCAGAGTGGAGATCAAGCAGATCCCCATTTTGCACATCATGTCACGCCCTAACAAATGTATTGGGCAAAAGGGAGAGTATAGGAACGAATGCTTGGATACTCTTCCCTCGCTATCTCTGCAACTTAGGGACACTGTATAATGTTCCCTAACTGTGATTCCCGCTGCCGTGAGTGATCGCACCCATCGCCCGCAAATCTTTGGCTCTTTCTGGATCTAATGCCGTTACCTTTACAACTGATTCGGTGGCCCCAGAGTCAACTAGGTACTCGATGTCCTCTCCTCTAGGTTCAATATCATAGTTGGTAACCCTCTACACGCTTCGTTGTGTAGCTTTGGATATGTGCCTACTTGTGGTGTTTCTAAGTGTGTGATGACTTGCTGGATCAGTGTGTAAGTGTCGGGTGTGTGTGTTGATACTTTCCCTATTACTGTCTTCTCCGTCGGTGTCCTCCAGTGCCTGCAGGCTGTCACCTTCCCTGCGCTGCCATGGTTAGTCAAATCCGCCTGCTTGTAATTCTTGCGGACGACGACATTGGCCTCTGTCACGGGACAGTCTTTCAGGGCATTCTCGAGCCCAGTGTCCAGTCTTTCCACACGCAAAACATTCGTCAGGACCAACTTTGTGTTCCGGTCCCGCTTCTTCTTGATCTTGGTCTTGGTTCTGGTTTCTTCTGTCTTGGAATCTTCCTCTTCCTCTTCCTCTGCCTCTGAACTCTCCTTTGCCACTTCCTTGGAACAGTGTCAGCGTCGCCTCGTGGAGGTCTGTCTCTCGCTGTGTCTTCTTCCTTCTTGCTGAGTGACGGCGAGTTTCTCTGCATGTATGGCGATCATCATGTTGTTCGATCACGGTGAGTCGAGCCACTTCCCAGACAATATAGTGGTGTTTCCCCCATGCTGAGATGTCGGCTTTCAGTCCGTACTCGGGGGACGTGGCTTTGCAGAATGGGTTGTTAGGCGAGAGGGATTCCGGAGGTGGGGCACAGGGAGCGCTATATGCCGGCGGTGGCGCTGTCTGGAGAGCAGGATACAAGGCTGGTGTGGCTGGGACTGGAGCTGGCTGTTGATGAACTTGGATGACCAGCTGGTCGTTGATGTGCGGGCGGAGCGCAGTCCAGGTCCGGACTGCGCAGGATTAGTTGTTCCCTGCCTATCCTGGCGTCTGTCCCTCAACTCTGCTTCTCCACATAAAAAATGTGGGCCAATCTGCCTTAAACTTATCTTTATCCTTCTTTTTATCACTTGCTCTGTCTCTTCCTTTTTCTTTAACCGTCTTTCTAATTGTGCTAACTGTCACAAGCTAAAACTCCCTTTGTTGGGAAAACCAAAATCATTAACCTATTCATGTACTTGTTTAAGGGACGACTCACCATACTTATCTAGCATGAACTGCATATTGGGCGTTAGTTCATTACCCTTCATTTACATTTACATTTAGGGCATTTGGCAGACGCTTTTATCCAAAGCGACTTACAAAGAGTACATTTGTTGAAGGAGAGGCAGCAATATATCACTGTGGTACCTGAAGATAAGAATAGAGCTGTTTTCCAGCATTCATATTTACGAGACGAATAGAACGAGTTTCATAATTGCCAAGTTGCCTGCATAAGTAGCTGGGCAGGCGTGCAATTCTAAGCATGCTACAACATCTGAGAACGAACAACAATGCTAAGTGCCATTAATAAGTGTTAAGACATATAAACACGCAGGTTAGTGCTAGGGGGGGGTTATGTAGAGTCCAGGTGAACTTCCCTTTCTCATGCCCATTCTTACCCATTTTTTTATTTTTTTTTTAACGCTGTCTGGATCAAGTCTTCGACTTGGCACCCAGTACCTTGTTTAGATATCACCCGTCAGTGTATCCCAGGTTTCTTCTAAACCTTGGTTAAAAATCATGTCACGTCTTGTGTTTTTCAACACTGAGTAACATTGTCTGACTATCTTTCTGACCTGTTCAACAATTAATTGAGGTACCTTATAATTGCCAGTTATTTTAGGTTGGTCAAGGATGTTCAGAATATCTCACCGTGTTCCTTTTAGGATCACTGCGGCGGCTCCGCAGGGCCTCGGGTTGGAGTGGCTCCTCCGCTCAACTCGTCTGACGAGGAGGTTTGAGGCCTGAAGGGATGATCAGTCAGCCAGACACGTCGAGGCCCACACGGTCCGGTCGAGGGATCCCATTTCTGACACCAAATTTGATGGAAAATCTCAAACAATCAATGACCAAATAACGTCAAATTAAGTTATAACAAACATACATTTATTCCAGAAACAAAACAGGACACAACAACTATTCAGCGCTGAAGGAATCTGTTATTTTATTTTTGTTATTCTACTGTTTATTTCTCTATTGTTTTATTGTATTGCTATGCAACCTGCACAAGAATTTCCTCGGGATTAATAAAGTTTCTCTCTTATCTTATCTTATCTTATCTTATCTTATCTCTGTTACTCTCTGTCCCCTTACCTCTCCCCCTCTAAAGAATTTCCTTCAGGATTAATAAAGTTCACTCTTATCTTATCACTCATATGGTTCAGCTGGGCAGCAACCATCATCCTGCCTGCCCTGCTGACGATGGGTTTTGTTGTCATGTCATGGTTGTGACTTTATCTTAGTTAAATCTAGTTTAGTGTCTATTGTGTTTCCTGGCTCCTTGTTCTAGTTCTATGTTTGCCATTTGTCCAGTTTGTCTCATCTGTAATCACCCCTCATGTCTATATAAGTCTTGTTCCCCAATCATTCGGATCATTGCTATCTGTTACGTGTTCTGTGTCACTTTTATTTTGAAGCGATTTGTCTTACTTTCTGTTACCTGTACCAGTTAATACCCAGCACCCATCACCGTCACCTACCTGGCTGTGCTGCATTTGGGTCCACTATATATATATATATATATATACAGTATATATATACTAGTTTAATTCGTTTTTACACACAATATTATGCATTCATAATAATATGCATTTTATATATAATATCTGTGCACCACCAACTACTAGTTTTACATTTTTGGGGTATTTCTTTTCAGAGTCTAGGGATGATTTCTGCTCCCACTTTGGCATGAAAGGTACACTGTCACTAGAAATGAGAACAAACATTCTTTGGGTAAGTGTCACAATTCAGAAATACAAGAGTTAGGGTGTCTTTACTTTCGATGTTTGCTTGTATAGATCGCAAGATGGTTTCACGCGTCTTGCCTTGGACTGAGTGTTCCAGCAAAAGATGCCACATGATGTTGTGCACTCTGCTCTGTTTGAGGCTTCTTTGAGAAAACATCAATCAATATCAATCTAAATTGTAAATGAATTGTAGATACGTAATTGTTTCAAAATGATATCCTTCCATGGTCTCAAGGTCTGAATTGATTTCAACATATGTAGCACCTTACATGAACTAGGTCAGATGAGGCTGTTGACTAAAACAAAAGTATTTTGCATTGTAGGTTGAAGTGGTCCACTGGGGAATTTCCCCTGCAAAAATAAATGTGTGGTCCCACATTAATAATGTTTATATTACTGTATTATTACTGTATTACACCACCACATATATAGGCAGGATAAGGAATTC
This sequence comes from Coryphaenoides rupestris, assembly GCA_002895965.2. Taxonomy (NCBI): domain Eukaryota; kingdom Metazoa; phylum Chordata; class Actinopteri; order Gadiformes; family Macrouridae; genus Coryphaenoides; species Coryphaenoides rupestris. Next base: position 567,466 of record PIJE02000113.1, on the reverse strand, counting down.
AGTCCGCAAAAACAATTTGGCATAATTTAAGTGTAATACAACAAAAATGCACATTATATTGCTCAGTGTTCAGTGTCTTGTATTTCAACTGTCCTTCCCGCAAGAGGGGGAGGGTTTATAGAGTTTGATGGCCACAGGCAGAAAGGACCTCCTGTGGCGTTCTGTGGTGCACCTCGCGTAGTCTCAGTCTACGGCTGAAGGTGCTCTGGTGTGCCAGCAGTGTGGCGTGCAGGGGATGGGAGGCGTTGTCCATAAACTGAGTAGTTTACTCAGACTCCTCCTCTCCGAGACCTCGACCACAGACTCCAATTCCACTCCCAGGACAGAACCCGTTTTCGCTGATGAGCTTATTGAGTCTGTTGGCGTCGGCTGCCTTCACCCTGCTGCCCCAGCACACAACAGCGTAGAAGATGACGCTGGCCACCACAGAGTGATAGAACATCTGCAGCATGGTCCTGCAGATGTTGAAAGATCTGAGTTTCCGTAGGAAATACAGGCGACTCTGACCTTTCTTGTATATAGCAAAGAGATGTGGACCATTATGTGACCAAGGTGTGCAGCTGCCTGAAACGGAAGTGTGCGAACAAGCCAACTAGAGCACCGCTTGTTAATGTAGTAACCACATACGCTTTTGAGATGGTCTCAATTGACTATCTGCATCTGGAAAACTGTAAAGGGGGGTATGAGTACATTTTAGTAGTAATAGACAATTTTACGTGCTTTTCTCAGGCATATACATGTACCAATAAGTACATGTATATAAGACAGCAGCTGAAAAGATGTTTGGAGACATCGTGCTCAAGTTTGGATTTCCTGCCAAATTGCATCACGACCAAGGCAGGGAGTTCGAGAATAAGCTGTTTTCCAAGCTGGAAGATTACTGCGGCATCCAAGGCTCGCACACAACACCTTATCACCCAGCTGGAAACGGTCAGGCTGAAAGGGTTTAATCGCACACTTCTTTCCATGCTGGGAAACCTGACTGAGAAAGCCAAGTCAGACTGGAAGCCAAAGTTGTGCACGCGTACAACTGTACACGCAGCAAACAATGGGCTATGCGCCATACTACCTCCTCTATGGTAGAAACCCCCGGCTACCTGTAGACATTATGTTCGGTGCCAAGTGACCATAGCACTTCTCACAGTGAATATGCCAGTAAGTGGAGAACGCGAATGCAAGAGGTATACAGGCTGGCATCAACGACGGCTCAAAAATGAACAAAACAGGGCAAAGAAACAGTATGACCGGAAGACTTATGGAGTAGAGCCACAGAGTGTTAGTGTGAAATTTCAGGGACAGAGGAGGACCTGGGAAGCTACCCAGGAAGAACTAGAGTTATGCACAGAAACCTGCTACTGCCCTGCAACTTCTTGCCTGTGGAAGAAAAAGAAAGTCGAAAAGATCTCAAACTCAAGCAAGAACAGGAAGGTTCAGGCTAAAAGGAAGGACAGAGACCCTGGCAGTAGCTCAGAGGATGACTGTAACTGGAGAGCCATCACCACACGACCAGCAGAGCCATTGGACCAGGTCAGAAGCCAGCTTAGAGTGGAAGCAGAGGAATTCCTGCCACAAACAGCTGATGGAGAACTTGAACAAGGCAGCGAGAAAGATGAGCGTGATGAAGGCAGGATGGAACCAGAGGTAGAGGACAGAGAAACGGCAGGTGCTGAACCAGGAGTATCATCTGATGCAGCAGCTGAGATAAAATCTGACCAGGAGTCATCATCTGATGACGCGAGGGGCCCTGAGCTGCAGTTGCCTCCCACAAGAAAGTATAATTTTCGACAAAGAAATCCACCCAAGACATTTACATACATAACATTAGGTCAACCATCATTTACAGTCACGGAGATATAAGTATTTGCAGAGCTAAAGTAAAAGACACAACTTCATAGTCACATGGTTAGTTTATTGTCATTACAGTTTAACAAGAAAGGTGAATAGTAGCATGTTGGGTTAGAATGACAATTGGAAGTTCATGCATTAAGGGATACTAATTCATGTTAGGTAACAGAACCACTGACATCGAATGATATTGGGACATATGGGAGGCATACAGCTCATGTGGGTCTGGGTAATGAATTATGGGGTAGGAATAGGGTCAAAACCTTTCAGTCTGCATAACTTGCGGAGCACTGCAGATATCACCTGGCCAGTGATGCCTGTTGCTGACACGTGACATAAAGTGGAGGATGTACAGTATGTCACATCAAAGACTGTTGCTGTACAGACAGCATCCGGAAAGACAGACTCCCGGGTAACCTACCGCCATTACTCACAAGTTGAAGACTTGAGAACTCTGGAGAATCCATCATGTCGGGACGACATTCATTTTGGAGGGGAGAGTGTGGGACACACATTAATTAATGTGTACTGTATTACAGTCAGTGGCGGCTCCTGAAGAAAATCTCAGGGGGGGCAATTTTTCTGATAATGATTAAGGTGACCCATTCAATAGGTGCATTAAGCAAGACAGTATCAATTTGCTGTTAGATGATTAACTCATACAGAGTCCTTCTTATGTCCACTAGATGGCAACTCCATAAACAATTTGTTGAAAATCCTTGGGTGTAGGACTTTCCCCCTGTTTGTAGAAACCTGTTTAATTATTAAATTTGGTCTTGGAGGTCCTGATTGTTTTCATGCCAATTTGTCTGAATTGGATCGTCGACTAAAAGCAACTTCTTTCAGAGACACAACGGAATTGCACACACTAGTAGCCATCTTGAAAGTAGCAAGTGACTTGATGGAAGATATCCCCTCCCTCTCTTTGCTCAGTTACGTATGACGCAAGCGCGTTACGGCGAGTCCCAAAATCCTCATTCAAAATGCATTGGAGGCTCATTTTCCAAAAAAATAAGTTTTAACATGAGAGTCAATGGGAGAATGCTTGGGCGATTTTCCACGTCAATGAAATCGCCCAGAGAGGCGGGACCATTTGAAACACGACTTGAATCTGACGCTTCTGATTGGACAATGACAGATAATGTCTAGAACACTGATAACTACTTTTGCTGTGATAGAATTGGTTAGAAAAAAAAATCCTCTTTCTCCCAGTTGGTAGTGCGTCGCCCAAATCGCCCCTATACACTGTCCGCCCCTGATTACAGTACACCCCCCATATTATTTTTATGTATTGATAATTTAGGTTCATTATCTCATACGTAATGTGACAGGTTCATTCACAATAGCAACAATTGTAAGGTTAGTGGGTTACCTGAAGGAGAGATCACACAGGCACGTTGGGGCAGCTTAGGGGTCTCAGTTGAGACGTCAATTAAGGACCCACGCTGTCTGCGGAAGGCAGTCACGTTATGGTAATGTGCACGTTTGCATGTGCTGTGTTTTGCAGGAATAAACAGTAAAGAAATTATCTCAACTAAATGCACGCCTGGAAAATCAAGTGTGTCCAAGTGTGCATCATGTATTGTTGGGAGTTGTGGATGTATTAATCTTGTGGGCCAGTAACTTTCCACTCTGCCGTTTGGCCTACGTGACTAGTTAGCTTTTTGGCCTACGTGACTAGTTAGCTGTTTGGCCTACGTGACTAGTTAGCTGTTTGGCCTATGTGACTAGTTAGCTTCACTCTTATCTGTTGGCCCTGGGAGGCCTCTGAGATGCACTCGCTGGTGTTGTTGTCGTCGAACGTGGGAACATGTGGCCTCTTTTGTCTGGATTGGCTGTCTGGAAGGTACGGGAGCATCTCAACGTGAGACCTTGCTGTCCCTGCTTTCTGGTCTGGCGGTCTGTGGCACAGGGACGGGTGCATCTCCATGTGGGTCACGTGAGGCCGTGGTATCCCTGCTTAACAAGTTAACTGTCTGTCGGTCTGTTACATATCCACGTGGGGCCTGGTGTCCTGGCTTCTCTGGATTGGCTGTCTGGGGGGTGGGGACGGAAGGGTCTCCATGTAAGGCCTTGTTGTCCCTGCTCCGTGGATGGCCGTCTGGGAGGCGGAGGTGCGGGAGTGTCTCCACATCTGCTTCCCACGATGATTTGTTGTGTCTACATGTACATGCTCCTCTGTTTTTTCTATCCCAGAAGGTATATATGCTCTATGTATCTTAATAAACTTTGAATCATTCCGAGTGATACTGCCTTGTGTCACATTGATGTCTGTAGCTCGCTGCTTTGCTACAGACAATCCAGAACCTGAACCTGAACCAGAACCCGAACTCCAGCCACAGTAGATGACCACTCGAAGTTGCGCATAACATGTACTGTATGTACCTTTCAGATTGTGAAAAAGGTTTTTTTAAGTGATCAGTTCAAACATCTCGGTGATTGGAGAATTAAGAATTTAAGAATTAAACCCCTTGGTAAAAAAAAAAGTATGAGAGGTTGCTTAGCTATGCCAAAGCATGGGACGAGTGAAGTAGGTAGACCCCGTTTTGAAATGACAAAAAGCGGAAATAGGCCATATGGCAATTACTAACACAAGCTACCCCAACCAATCCAGATTCAATTTTCAAGTTCAGTTCACCTTCAAATACTTTAATGTCATGTACACAACCATTATAGTGAAGCAGTCACTGGCAATTCAATTCTTAGATTTCAGGCTCCCTTCAACAAAGACAATATGTATGAAACAGACAAAAATACAAATAATGCATTAAAAAAATTATTAAAAAGGAAAGTCAAATATAACAATTAAAAAGTCAAGTGTATTAAGTGTATAATAAAGTGCATAGTGTCAAGTGTAAAAGTGTGGATGTCCTCTCGATCTTCAGCCTCTCAATCTCTCTTACTTTGTTCGTTAAATGTTATCCACAGCATTAGCCTCAAACCACACACAACGTAGGCTACTGGCCACCCCAGAGAGTCAAGCTCAAGTGTGTCTAACCGACTTTTTACTTACTTTTAAGGAAGTAACTGTCACGGTCGCGACCGTGTCTCCGGGCTCCCGGGCGCCGGTGCCGCCCCTGGATGATTAGTGGGGCTCCTGGGCTCCGGTGCCGCCCCTGGATGATTAGCGGCACCTGCGCTACGCTCGCGGCTGCCGTGAATAAGCCCCAGCTTTCCACCCACGGGTGTCGGAACATTGCTAATATTATGTTGTGTCTTGTCGGTTTACACATTACTTGTTAAGTTGATGGACTACCCGTTTGGAAGCCTACCTGCCTGTCTGTTCCTCACCTGCCTACCTACCTACCTGTCTGTCTGTCTCGCACCTGTCTACCTACCTGTCTCACGGTAATTAAATACCATTCTGTACTCCTGAGTCTAGCGTTTGGGTCCTCCTGCCCCACATCATGACAGAATGGTCCGACCAACAATGGACCCAGCAGACTCGGGCTTGGGGTTAGTCCGCCAGTGGCAGTCCATTCTCGACCAGATCCAGCCTAGAGTCGAGCTCCTACCGGCCGATTCAGACCCAGAGTATGTCAGCCTCTGGGAGTACCTCGGCGTCCGGTGTGAGCCGATGCCGAGGTACAAGGATCCCCGGGCTCCCGGGTCTCGGGTTGGACTGCAGCAGCCTCGGTCTCCCGCTGCTGGCTCGCAGCCATCCCGGGTCCCGGGTGGACCGCAGGAGTGTTACGAGGGGACCCGCCTGGCCCTGGGGGGCCTCGTAGCGTCCAGCGGGCTCACCGGCGGCGGGGCAGGCAACCCCCGCCACCCCGGGTCCCGGTCCTGGCTGGACCGCAGCAGTTCCGTTATCCCGCTGCTGGGTCACAGCCAGCCCGGGTCCCGGTCCCGGCGGCACCGCCGCAGCCCCGGCCGGCCCCTGCGGCCAGGTCGCAGCTACCCCGGGTCCCGGTCCTGGCTGGACCGCAGCAGTCGTTCCCGCTGCCACAGCCTGTCCCGGTGGCCATGCCGTGCGGTCACAGCCGTCCCGGTCCCGGCTGGACCGCCGCAGCTCCTGCCAGTCCCTGCTGCCAGGTGCCAGCCGTCCCGAGTCCCGGTCCCGGCTGAACCGCCGCAGCTCCTGCCAGTCCCTGCTGCCAGGTGCCAGCCGTCCCGAGTCCCGGTCCCGGCTGGACCGCCGCAGCTCCTGCCAGTCCCTGCTGCCAGGTGCCAGCCTCCCCGAGTCCCGGCTGCAACGCCGCAGCCTCTCCCGGTCCCGGCTGCACCACCCGCAGCTCTCCCGGTCGCTGCTGCCAGGTGGCAGTCATCCCCGGTCCCGGTCCCCGCTCCGTCGGCACCGGTGTCCCCCGCCCAGCCTCCAGGTCGTCCACCGGAGGGTCCCGGCTCGGCCTCTGTCCTGCCTCCAGGTCGTCCACCGGAGGGTCCCGGCTCGGCCTCTGTCCTGCCTCCAGGTCGTCCACCGGAGGGTCGGACCATTGTTATTGTTATGTTGTGTCTTGTCGGTTTACACATTACTTGTTGTCATTGTTAAGTCGATGGACTACCCGTTTGGATGCCTACCTGCCTGTCTGTTCCTCACCTGTCTGCCTACCTGTCTCACGGTAATTAAATACCATTCTGTACTGGAAAACCCTGAGTCCTGAGTAGCGTTTGGGTCCTCCTGCCCCACATCGTGACAGTAACAGGTAAAACGGGCGACAAATATGTCACATTCTGACACCCTCATTCCCTTTTTCCACAATCTGTTAAGTAAATTTGGTATGGCTGCAATGCCAAATAGTACCCCAAGGCGGTGCCTCCCTTATGTTTTATATTGAGTGTTACACTTCTACGTGTGTTCCAATAGTTTTCTCCCAATTAAGTCAGTCCTCCTTTGAATGATATAAATCTATCTTTGGACCAATTAAGCTTCCCCTAGATCACATTGTGCACAGAGCATGTGCACAATGCAAACACTTTTCACATTTTTCAATCCATGAATGTCTCGAGGAGATATCCTGAAGGCCAACCTTAGACTTACACGAGGCTGGACTGTTATAAGCTGTATGTAACAATGATACCCAGCATTTAAAATGGATATTGCAGTCAATGTACACTATGGGAGGGTTGTCTCCAATGTGTGAATCACACAGACCCAAAGGAAGAAGTTCCAGCTCAGCCTTCAGATTACAAAGGACAACACACTGTCAGTCGCATTGTCAGAAAAGCCAGTGGGCATGTTACCTTCATCTCTGGTGGCATATCATGGTTATTTAGTGCATTACATTTTGTTACATATAGCACCTTTTTAAAGGATAATCAAACACCACTGGAGATTGGTTTGCATTAGATTAAACACATGCTATTGCATGCATACCCTCTGATTTGATGATGCGTTGATGTACCACACCTGCCCTCCACTTCTTAACACTACATTAATGGGCTGCTTACAGGGGAAAGGATGTTCTGACACACAGAACCTACCTGCTTAGGACAGGTTACCTTTTACCTCCATTAGCCTAAAAAACAACACTGACACTGTCCACCCCTGAGTCAAGTTGAACTTTAATGTGTCCAACCAACTTTAAAAAAAAAAAAACTTGTTTAACCTACTTTTAATCATTTTTAGGCTGCATGGGTAGCAGATTACAAATAGGTTCAACAGGCAGGTAAACTACATAAACATGTAATGAAATACTGTATGTTGCCAGGAGAACACCGGCAGCCCAGCCACAGAATGAAATCACCTGAACGGCTTTTTAAAGGCGGGGTGAGGGGAGTGGCTTTACTTTCAACTTTGTTATAGCAAGTCTGGTGCAAGTACAAATGTATATCTGACTCTATGTAGTCAGATATACATTTGACTATTAGTCTCTATGTATGTGTCGATTGACTGTGGCTGATGGCTGCATGGTTGAAGCAGCCTCACCTGGCAGGAGTTAGAGCCCGAGGTTGGATGAGGCTGCACACCTGTGCTTGCCATTATTGACCACCTGCTCGGTCTCCAAACAAATGCAAACTCTGCAATGAACTGGTTTATTCAACATCTATCCGTGTTCATTGGAGCAGCCCCAGAAAAGTCACTTTAAGTGCCCTAGCAGTAACTACTATTGGCGGGGGGGGCGGTCGCTCTCTGCCTGCTCCCCGCCTCCGCCCCCTGACGCTCGAGTCTCCAACCTCCCGTCTTCTTGTCTCATCCCATTTCCGTGCTTGCTGCTGCTGCCCTGACGTGGAGTCTCAACATCGGCTTCTTGTTCATCCATGTCTAGTTCTCGCTACTTACATCACGTGTCCCTCTACTATTTATTTTTAAGTCTGTTTCATCTCGTTACGTCACATGCGTGAAATCAGAGCTCCTCTGACGCGGATGGATGCACCAAGCCTCTCTTCTATGTGTTGTTGTCCATCCATTTAGGTTGAAATCGGTGTTGATGTTGGGAAGACGTGCAATGACAAAAAAAAAACGACAATTCCCCTCAAATGCAATAAAACTAAAGTAACGAGTCCCGTTTTGAAAATGTAAGAAGTAGAAAGTACAGATATTCGTGTTTAAATGTAGGGAGTAAAAGTAAAAAGTCGTCAAAAGTTTAAAAAAAAGTACAGATACCTGAAAAATGTACTTAAGTACAGTAACAAAGTATTTGTACTTCGTTACTTCCCATCACTGCCTAGCCCTAGCACTGACTTGCATGTTTGTACTGTTATGTCCGTAGAATGACGGAGTCGACTACCACATCTCAAGTCGAAGATTGTGCTTCTCCATTTATTTTACAACCACATACATCAGAACCCAGAACACGTGAAGCGGAGCCGACAGTCCGTAAAGCGAGACAGTGGACTGTCGTGAACAGTCCCTAACCGAACAGTCTGTCTGTGAACGGCCAGACGTAACATTTCCCCCCCCCTCACACAACCTAGGTGTGGTACTCAGTCACAAAGTCCCTCAGGTGCCTGGGCCTAGTGTGTGCCCGTGCCGGGCGGCCCTCTGGTGCAACAACGACCGCTGGCGGTAGAACTCCGGGCTGTGCCTGAGGGGCTGGGGTCACTGCGACCTCGAACCGTGCAGCCGGCAGGACTGTAGCGGCAGGCACACCCAGCCCTGGGCAAGGGGGGGCCTGCACCTTACGCAGGCGACCATCATGCCAGCGAGTGCCGTCGCGAGCCTGAATGAAGCTGGGCCAAGCTGTTGGTCAACCTGAACGGCGTCCGACCAAAACGTCTGGAGCTTGTTGTTGCAGTGGGGGCTGTTGGATCCTGACCCAATCCGAGACAGCGATGGCCGGTGGGCCCTAACACGTCGGGCCCTATCGAACTGCGTCCTTCCATCAGGCTCTGGTGTGTGGCGACTGTGGCTCCAACTGGGTTAGGGTTGCTCAAAATTCCCGAATCTGACCCTTTTAATCCCGGGATTATAGAGTCCCTTCCGGAAGTGCCTTAATACTAATTTAATGCTAGGCCTATATAAATAAATGCAACAGAACAACGCTATTTTATCGAATACAAATGTTTTATTTCTATGAAGAACATGCAGCAATTCTGTTGAAATTCTCCATGACGAAAAAAAAACCAAACTATCTTCGTTACATTCTGTAGTGGCCAGGAGGGGGCGGGGCCACCACATGGCCGCGCAGATGACGTGGGGGGCCGGAGGGATTATGAGGAATGTTATGTATGGGAAATGTATTATGGGAAAAGCACATGGGCGTAGAATGTAGCTGGGAACGCTGGGGACATGTCCCCACCAATATCCAGCGATATCCACCCCCCCGCCCCCCCCTTCCCGGATCAGAACCGCGGATTAACGGAGCACCCCCCTCATCAGAACCACGAATTAATGGATTAATGTCCAAAATAACAATCCGTCTCCTTGGTAAGCACAATAACAGGTAGACTCTGGGTGGTGTCTGGGCCACAGAGCAACAATACAACTACACTCCGTGTCTCGTCTCTTCAGCTCCTCCGTGGCGTTCGCGACAATTCGTTACATCGCAGGTGATTATTTTAGACCTTCTACAGGTAGTTCGTATGCCTATCTAAACAAGAAAATAATCATATTTGCACAATATATTGAGTATGTATTATTAGTTTAGGCTACTATTAATGCAACATAGTTATAAAAAGTTAACAAATACCCCCTCCAAAAAAGTATTTTTTTTTAAAACAGGACCCGTTGCTAATTCCCGGTACTAAAGGGACTGAAGATTTCCCGGGAATCCCGGGATTCCGGGATCCCGGCGAGCAACCCTAAACTGGGTGGACTGAAGCCTGAGCCAGTGTAGGGCGGAGCCTATTCAGAGGCAGCTGGAGCTCCCGCCCCAGCATGAGGGAGGCTGGGGAGACTCCTGTGGTGGCGTGACGGGTGGCCCGATAGTGCAACAGCGTCTGGAGGAGACTGGTGGTGAGCATACACCCTTGTGCCAGGTGGGCCCTGATGCCATTCTTCAGTGATTGATTCAGCCGCTCCACCCCCCTGTTCGCAGCCGGGTTGAGAAAACCGTGCGGATGTGGTGGATCCCTTTCCCCACCAGATATGAGGACAGTTCATGGGAGACCATTTGGGGGCCGTTGTCGGTCGTGATCTTCTTAGGCAGGCCCCAACGTGCGAACGGGGACTCAATGATGTTGATCAACACCCTGGCTGTGACGGAGCCCACCGGTGTCACCTCTGGCCACTTAGAGTGGAGGTCGTAAACTACCACGAGGAACCGCTGGTGATGCGGCACCCCATGCAACTCGCCACAGACGTCAAGTTGCAGATGTTCCCAGGGTTGGGACGGCCAATTCAACGGCTGCATGGGTGGGGGCGGGGCTGGGGCGCTGGTCTTGCCGCTAAGAAGACAGGCAGTGCAGTCCTTGACCAGGGTCTTGATTTCCTTGTCGATACCTGGCCACCACACCACGTTGCGACACCACTGTTTGAGCCTGACGATGCACAAGTGGCCCTCGTGCGCCATAGCAAGGACACGCGCCCGAAGGACACCTGGGACCACAGTGCAGAGCCCACGGGCGACGCAGGTGTCGTTCCAACACGACAGCTCCTCCCTGATCCTGGAGTAAGCGAGCAGCTCGTCAGGCACCTTCGCCGGCCAGCCTTGCCTGATGTAGGTCGAGAGCGTAGAGAGGACAGGATCGTCAGCTGAAGCGTCCTGGAGCTCTTTCAGTGACACCGTCCCCTGAAGGGGCGTGTGGAGGAGCTGCACGAGATCATGCTCAGCTGAGTCCCGTCCGGGGGCCAGAGTTGGGCCTATGGGTGGGTTGGGGATTGCATGTGACAGCAAATCGGCCACCACATTGTCCCGGCCCGGTGTGAACTGCAGGCGGTAGTTGTACTGCTGCAGTCGGTCGGCCCAACGGTGGAGACGTAGTGGTTTGTGACCGGTGCCTGACGTGGCCAGAAGGGTAGTGAGGGCCTGGTGATCTGTCCTCAACGTGAATGCCCGTCCATAAAGGTACATGTGCCAGCGTTCACAAGCCCAGAGGCATGCTAAAGCCTCCCGCTCCCCGACTGAGTACCTCTGTTCCGTGGGGCTGAGGGCTCGAGAGGCAAAGGCTATCGGCCTCTCCACCCCACCTTGCAGCTGGGACATCACTGCGCCGATGGCCAAAGCGGAGGCATCGCATGTGACGAGTGTGGGGCTGGCCAGGTCAAAGTGTGCAAGAACTGGTGGAGAGGTGAGCTGGGACTTCAGGAGGCGCACAGCGTCCGAGCAGCAGAGGCGTCCAAAACCAGGGCTCGTCCTGTTTCAACAGTTTTCGCAGCGGCGCGGTTGTGGATGAGTACTGTGCAGGAAACGGAGATAGTACGCTGTCATGCCCAGGAAAGAGGCCACCTGAGGTGGGCTCCGGGACACGGTGGATGGCCGCCGTGTTCGAGTGTATTGGGTACGTGCCGTCAGCTGAGAGGCGAAACCCTACAAACTCAATGGCTGGGGCGGCAAATACGCGACACTTCTCGCCGTTGGTGTGAGGTGGTGCTTGGCCAATCACCCTGAAAAACACTGGAGGCGCTCGTCGTGGCTCTATGCTCTTCCCGCTGCTGTCTGCGCTTCACGTGGGGTAGTGGCACATTTGAGCAAGCAAGGTGGGAGGGGCTGACAGACTTGCTGCGCATCCGAGAGCAAGATTCGACCTGGACCGCTAGATTTAAAGCCACTGCTAATGTCAGGGTCATCTTTTTCCAACAAACCAGTCTTCCCTAATTTTGTCACAGTTTGTATGGACAATAAGTTGGTCAACGTACCATTTCATCCTGCAACGCCCCAAACTTGCACAAGCTGGCCAAACCCCGTAGATCCGCCACGTACTGCGTCACTGACTCCCCGCGCGTTGATACCGCTGCTGAATATGGTACGACGGAGGAGAGCACTCTGTGGAGCGGCGAAATGTCCTCTTAGGTAGCTCCAGTCTCTGTGAACGTTGTCGCGGTCGAGAGTTCTGAACGCGCGTTGTCCCGCTGCTCCTAAACAGTGCAGCAGCATGCACGTCGCCTCCCCTCGGATACACCCTCCAAGCCGGCAGCAAAGATGTATGTTTCGAACGAGGAAATCCAGCGAGACCGACGGCACTGGTGGCTCTCCTGGTAGGGCTAGGAACGAGAGGGTGGTGGAAGGGAAAAATCAGCCATCCTCGTCGCCAAATGTTAATGTCCGTAGAATGACGGAGTCGACTACCACATCTCAAGTCGGAGATTGTGCTTCTCCATTTATTTTTACAACCACATACATCAGAACCAGAACATGTGAAAGCGGAACCGACAGTCCCGTAAAGCGAGACAGTGGACTGTCGTGAACAGTCCTAACCGAACAGTCTGGTCTGTGAACGACCAGAACGTAACATGTACGTTTGGAATTAATAGTCGTACTTATGAAAGTCGTTCTATAGCCTCGTCACTTAATGAATGCTCGAAAACCGCGTGTGTGTGCGTGTGGTGCGCGTGTTCGTGTGTGTGTGTGTGTGTGAATGGGGAAGGTATTTCAAAACAAAGGCCGTCTACGTGATCAGTGAGTGACTAGGCGGGAGGATTTAAATCACTCACTTCTAACATTGATGCTTACATGAGTTACTCTAGACTGAGCTAAGGAATCTTCGCACTCAGGGCCGGCTCTAGGCATTTAGGTGCCCTAGGCAAGATTATGATTTGATAGCCGCCACCCCCCTCCCCCCATTTTAGGGGCAGGATTATGGCTGCCGGTGCCACTTGACCCCACCCACTGCATTACCCCACCAGTACTGCCTCATCACCACCCACACATTCTACAGTAAAACTATGGACAACAAACATCAGACACCAGAATGGTTTCAAGACAAAAATATGTATTTTTATAAATTAAATGGCCATTTGTCGCCCTAGACCGCCTAACTTGCCTATGCCCAGAAACCGGCCCTGTTCGCACTACGGCTGGTAGTGTCAAGGGAAATGAGGTACTTGGCCCTCAGACGACTGAGCTTCTCTAGTCCCATCTAGTGTTTGTGTCGTTCGGCGAACGATTCGTTCAAAAGACCGAATCTTTTGGGTGAACGAACTGAACTGAATCACTTACTGAAAAGATCCGTTCATTTCTCAGTTCAGTTGAGCTCTCGGACGGATCTGATCACAGCGAGCGTGCAGGGAGGGGAGGGCTGCCGCGAGCGAAACGTTCACCTTATCAGTTCTGCTGCTGAACTCAGTAAGTGATTCGCAATGCAGATTAAAAGTATCAGTACAAATTACAATCAATAAATAAAATGATCACATCAAGTATGCAGTAGTGTACAATAATTATGCAGTAAAACAGTATATAAAATATAAAGAAAAAAATAGCTTCACGTTACCATTAAAGCAATTAAAACATCATCGCAATAATGTATATATTATTGTGAAATAGGCTATTCTGCATAATGAGTAACTTTTACTTTTGATACTTTAATTTTAACTTTTGATACATTTGCTTGCAACAGTGGATGTCTACAGTGTGTGAGTCGGACTCCGCAGTACGCAGTCGGAGCTCCGCCCACTGAATGTTTCGGTGAACGAATCTTTTGAACGAATCTTTTTAATGAACTGATTCTAGTGATTCGAATCACTGAAATGAACTGTTTTGCTCATCACTAGTCCCATCACCAAAAATGACCACGATGTAGTAGTGATGTGTCGTTCGCGAACGAGCCGGCTCTAAGAGCCGATTCTTTCTAGGGAACGAGAAGAGCCGACTCCCGTCAGGGATCCGAATCTTCAGCCGCTCCTGCTCAGCTCTGCTGAGAATCTAATGCAGGCAGGGGCGGGACTTTATTTTGATGGGCACACCATGCGGCCAATCACATGCGAGGACAGACTAGGATCATACCATTATGTCTTAAATCCAAGCGCGTCGGGAACTTTTTCAACTTTTTCAACTTTCTCAAAGAAATGAGTGTAAACAGAAAAAGAAGCAGCATCTGGCTGCATTTCAACGACATTGGAGACTGCAAAGCTGAGTGCAGAACTTGTAAATTGAAAATATCCTTTAGAGCAGGTCAACAACAAACCTGCACAGACATTAAGAACCGCCCACCCGACCATGCAGCTGGAGGAGAGAGAGGGCAAGCTCTCTCTCCTCTTTTCCGGGGTCAGTGGATGGAGGAGAGAGAGCTTGCCCTCTCTCTCCTCCATCCACTGACCCCGGAAAAGTGTCCTGTTTTGAGCCAAGTACTTCTGCTGCAGCATCCACTGTCTTGCCGAAAACTGCAGGTAGCCTATACCACGTCCTTCTGCAACTCAAACCAAAATAAGCACATTTATTCCAAAACAAATGACCCCAGCCAAACGGATAAGTGTTGATGAGGAGCTGGCTAAAATGATAGCCAGTGACTTTCAGCCATTTTCCATTGTGGAGGACAAAGGATTTAAAACTTTTGTCCAGGCCAGGATTTTAGGTTGGTTTTTCTACCCCCACTAGAAAAACCTTGTCCAAAGTGAAGGCTATTCCACAGAAGCACGGTTGCCACAGAGAAGCTGAAGTCCACGCAATGCCAGATGGGGATGGCAGAGCTAAGGCCCAAACAGGAGTGTGCTACAAGGTGGAACTCAACATTTTATATGTTGAAACGCATCCTTGAGTCAAAAGATGCCATCATCTCCACCCTGGCTGTCATCAATGCTCCTGTTGATACTCTAAGTCGGAGGTCCCGTCACTACTATGTAGTCACTACATAATGCGTAACCGGGCGGAGGCAACCCATGCACCTTTTCTAGAAGTAGAAAAGGAAACCCACACTCACAACTCCTCTCAGAGCATTATCAGACATGCTCAATGTCTTAAACCATGTAAATTAGTAGTCCCTGAGATAGAGGCAACATTGAAACTTTGTCTGGAAAATACTGGTTTAAATTAACCAAACAACACCGTCTTATTTGTGGATAATTATTAGTAGAAAATGTTCTAATCTCTCATATGTTCCACCCAAAAACAACACAGTGGAAAGCAGTCCAACAGTTGAACCATTTGTGGATATCCATACGCTCCCAGTACAACGCCTGACCGTACGGTCCCAGTTATACATAGTTATACAACATCTCTAAGACTAAGGAGTTGGTGGTGGATTTCAGGAAGCAACCGACTCACCCGAAACCGGTCAGCATCAGGGGGACCGAGGTGGACATTGTCGAGGAATATAAGTACCTGGGTGTTCACATGGACAATAAAATGGACTGGAAAACACAGAGGCCCTGTATAAGAAAGGTCAGAGTCGCCTGTATTTCCTACGGAGACTCAGATCTTTCAACATCTGTAAAACCATGCTGCAGATGTTCTATCACTCTGTGGTGGCCAGCGTCATCTTCTACGCTGTTGTGTGCTGGGGCAGCAGGGTGAAGGCAGCCGACGCTAACAGACTCAATAAGCTCATCAGGAAAGCGGGTTCTGTCCTGGGAGTGGAATTGGAGTCTTTGGTGGAGGTCTCGGAGAGGAGTCTGAGTAAACTACTCAGTATTATGGACAACGCCTCCCATCCCCTGCACACCACACTGGTGTCATACCAGAGCACCTTCAGCCATAGACTGAGATTACCGCACCACAACGCCACAGGAGGTCCTTTCTGCCTGTGGCCATCCATCTCTATAACTCCTCCCCCCTCTGTGGGAAGGACAGTTGAAATAAAGACAATGAACACAGCAATATAATGTGCAATATTACCTCTCAACATCATGTGCACTTTCCCCAGTATTACGTGCAATATTAATATTACTGTCCAACATCATGTGCAATACTCTATCATATCATCATGTTGTCTATAAATATTATCTATAACACTACCTCTCATCTCCTCTCATCATCATGTGCAATATTCTTAATGTCATGTCCAATAATATTTCACTTCATTTATGCCAAATTATTTTCGCCGTCGGAATATCTTATCTTGCCTACATATTTGTATATTTTAACTGTAAATTTGTAAATCCATTCGTTTATTTTTATTATTCCGTTGTTTTCCATATTGTTTTATTGTACTGTATTGCTATATAACCTGGCACAAGAATTTCCTTCGGGATTAATAAAGTTCTATTCTATTCTATTCTAAGCAATGGAGCCCTGCGGTGTAAAAACAAAGAATTAACTCGCAGGGCCATCTTGTTCGGCTGTACAAATAACTTATCTTACTAATTAAATAACAGGAAGTCTAAAACGAAATAGATTGCAATAGATGCATTTTACATTTTGAAAACTAATATTACAGTTAACTACAACAACAAAAAACAAGGAAAATAAAAAGGGCACCCCCATCTATGAATTAAATGGTCTTAGATCTCAAAATGTATTAGAATTATGCTGTTCATCTACATTGGTCCATGCTCACAAACTATTTGTGATTGATCTTATATCAACACAGCCAGCACACTCATTTCTAAATCCTGGTTATAGCCCTGGCCACTGACTCACTAATCTTCATGAAATTAACAGATGAAAGACATTCTAGAAGGACAAATTGAGTTTGTATTGTAGTTGTATTTGGATGCTCTTCATGTTTATACTGTACGTGTGCATGTTAATTGTACATTCACATCACATGCCCCAGTGAACTTACATTTACATTCTTGTGAGTGTGTGTGTGTGTGTGTGTGTGAAGTGAGTGTGGTGTGTGTGTGTGTGTGTGTGTGAGTGTGTGAGTGAAGTGTGTGAGGAGAGAGAGAGAGAGAGAGAGAGAGAGAGAGAGAGAGAGAGAGAGACTGGCGCACACATCTGCAGTTGTTTATGGAGACCCCCTATACTCTATAAACAGAAGATTATTTTCAGGGTCATTTGGAGGAATTGTGACACCAGGACCACCCCAAGGCAAATTATGATTCGCGTTTTTTGCACGCCTGCAGGAGCATTGTTGTTATTATTACTACCTGTCTTTGTTTCTGTCTCTGCCCCCAACTGTCATAGTGTACCCCATTCTTGTGTGTTTCCCTTGATGTTCTAGTTGGTTATTGTTTCAGTTTTTATCTGTCCACATGTGTGGTATTTTAACTGGTTCCATATGTTCTGTTTTCCCATGTGCTTTTTTACCCTGTCCCTCACCCGTAACTGTCTGCCATTTTGTGTTGTTTCCCTGCCCTTAATTGTTCACACCTGTTTTCATTTCCCTGATTAGTTTTCTTTCTGCTTGTATCTGCCCCAATCGCTGTGTTCTTTGTCAGATCCTTGTGTTTCTTCTCATGTGTGAGTACCTGTCCTGTTCATCTTTTAATCTCATCTTTTTCATTCAATAATTTAAGTTATTCTTGCTCCCTGTTGTTTGGGTCCTCTCCTCTCTACCACACCACCATGCATGACACACATGTATGTTAATTGTGAATGTGGTTTTTTTTATGCATTCATCCATGTGGTTATTTATTTTGATGTAACTTACTTTATTCAAGGTTGGTGGTGGTCAAAGTAAGTAAGCTGCCATTCAAGGACTGAGTTTTGGAAGAGTGCTATCTATTTCCTGATAGCTGGTGTAACTAAACCTTAGGACTGGTATAGGTTTAATAGTATTGTGTCAATTATTTGGTATCTGATGAAATCCAGACATGGAGATAAGGCGTCATGTGACCGTATGTCCAGCTCGTAATGTACCATGGCAAGGCGGTGTCTTATCATTAGGGCCAGATGGCACAAAATACTCATCTTCTTGGCGCTGGAGCCTGATTCATGCTTCTTGTGCGCGCTCTCTGGGCTCTCTTCAAGAAAAAAAAAGTTTTTTAGAAAGAAAAGTACTCTTTTGAGAAAAGGAAAAGGTGTCAGCAGACGTTGGTCGTTTTCTTGCGTTTTTTTGTCATGTGACTTCTGCAGCATTAACGTAATTAAATGCAAGACTTTAATAAGTTGTCAATTCTTGTAAATGTTTTATGAGTAATGAAACTTAAACCCAGAAACCATTTTTTTTTATATACAGTTAAAATTATAAATTATATAAAATATTACAAGTATGAAGGCATGGTAAGATACGATATTCGACGGTGAAAACAATTTGGCATGACATGTAAGAATATTGCAGCATGATGAGAGGAGATGAGAGGTAGTGTTTTATAGAATAGTATTTATAAGACAGATAGATATTTATCTAGCAAATGTACTCTTTGCAAGTCGCTTTGGATAAAGCATCTTCCAAATGCACTTACATTTTGCACACACACCAGAATTGGCATGTGTCCACAATTTTAGGGGAATTTTATGGGTCTCGCGAATGGGCGTGGCAAAATGACTCGCTAGCGCTCCCTACAAAGTTAGAAAATTGAAACCCCACGACCCACTTTGATCTACATGTACAACATTTGGTACGCGCGTCTCATGAGGCCATGACCTAAAACCAACTGAAAGTCGCCAATTTTGGATTTTAGGTTGTGTTTTTGGCCCATTTTTGCCGTTTACGGGGGTCGTACTTTAACGGACTCCTCTGAGGGGATCCAATCGATCCATGTGAAACTCGGCACGTGTACAAAACTCCCCTTGACGATAAAGTTATTAAAAGCTAGAGTTTTCAACACACGGTGTAGCCATGGCGATGCGCCAAACTTCCTGTTTTTGTCTGAAACAGGAAGTTGTTTGTAACTCCGCCGTACATGGTCCGATCTGCCCCAAAATTCACACATTTGATAAGTGTCCCGGCCTGAACACACACATGCCAATACTCGCCTAGAGTCATAGCGCCACCTGATGGCAGCAGGAAAGAGCCCGCTCATCGCTCCTTGCAGCTTTAATTTAAGTTATTCCCTCTCCTTTTCCGGAGTTGCCCAGGGTGTGAGGTCGCCAGGCGGGTGTGGGGATACTCACAAGTCCCCGGCTGAGCGCCGCTGTGTTGGAGTTCTCTCCGGTGGACGAGAGGGTCGCCTCCATGCGACTGCAAGTCGCTGGGGGGAAGGCTCTGACTGTTGTGTGTGCCTACGCACCAAACAGCAGCTCAGAGTATCTGGCCTTCTTGGAGTCCTTGGGTGGCATCCTGGAAAGGGTTCCATCCGGGGACTCCATAGTTCTACTGGGGGACTTCAACGCACACGTGGGCAATGATGGAGAAACCTGGAGGGGAGTGATTGGGATGAACGGCCTGCCCGATCTGAACCAGAGTGGTGTTTTGTTATTGGACTTCTGTGCTAGTCATGGACTGGCCATAACAAACACCATGTTCGAACATAGGGTGGTCCACAAGTGTACCTGGTACCGGACCACCTTAGGCCAAAGGTCGCTGATCGACTTTGTAATCGTATCAGCAGATCTGCGGCTGCATGTTTTGGACACTCGGGTGAAGAGAGGAGCAGAGCTGTCAACTGATCACCACCTGGTGGTGAGTTGGATCAGATGGCGCGGGAGGCTGCCAGACAGACCTGGTAAACCCAAACGTGTAGTGAGGGTGAACTGGGAACGTCTGGTGGAAGCCCCTGTCCGTAGGGTCTTTAACTCCCACCTCCGGAAGAACTTCTCGTGCATCCCGGGGGAGGTTGGGGACATGGAACCTGAGTGGGCCATGTTCAGAGCCTCCATTGTAGAGGCTGCAGCTCGGAGCTGTGGTCAAAAGGCTGTCGGTGCCTGTCGTGGCGGCAACCCAAGAACCCTGGGTGGAATGGAGTCTTTGGTGTGGTCTCGGAGAGGAGGATGCTGAGTAAACTACTCAGTATTATGGACCACGCCTCCCATCCCCTGCATGCCACACTGGAGTCATACCAGAGCACCTTCAGTATTATGGAGACCGAGGTGCGCCACACTGGAGTACCAGAGCACCTTCAGCCGTAGACTGAGATTACCGAGGTGCACCACAGAACGCCACAGGAGGTCCTTTCTGCCTGTGGCCATCAAACTCTATAACTCCTCCCCCCTCTGTGGGAAGGACAGTTGAAATACAAGACAATGAACACAGCAATATAATGTGCAATATTACCTCTCAACATCATGTGCACTTTCCTCAGTATTACGTGCAATATTAATATTACTGTCCAACATCATGTGCAATACTCTATCATCATGTGCTATATTATTATATATATACCTCTCATCTCCTCTCATCATCATGTGCAATATTCTTAATGTCATGTCCAATAATATTTCACTTAATTTATGCCAAATTGTTTTCGCCGTCGGAATATCTTATCTTGACCACATATTTGTATATTTAACTGTAAATTTGCATATACGTTAGTTTATTATTCTTGTTTCCATATTGTTTTATTGTACTGTATCGCTATGCAACCTGGCACAAGAATTTCCTTCGGGATTAATAAAGTTCTATTCTATTCTATTCTAAGCAATGGAGCCCTGCGGTGTAAAAACAAAGAATTAACTCGCAGGGCCATCTTGTTCGGCTGTACAAATAACTTATCTTACTAATTAAATAACAGGAAGTCTAAAACGAAATAGATTGCAATAGATGCATTTTACATTTTGAAAACTAATATTACAGTTAACTACAGTTAACAAAAAACAAGGAAAATAAAAAGGGCACCCCCATCTATGAATTAAATGGTCTTAGATCTCAAAATGTATTAGAATTATGCTGTTCATCTACATTGGTCCATGCTCACAAACTATTTGTGATTGATCTTATTTCAGCACACTCATTTCTAAATCCTGGTTACAGCCCTGGCCACTGACTCACTAATCTTCATGGAATTAACAGATGAAAGACATTCTAGAAGGACAAATTGAGTTTGTATTGTAGTTGTATTTAGATGCTCTTCATGTTTATACTGTACGTGTGCATGTTAATTGTACATTCACATCACATGCCCCAGTGAACTTACATTTACATTCTTGTGAGTGTGTGTGTGTGTGTGTGTGTGTGTGTGTGTGTGTGTGTGTGAGAGAGAGTGTGTGAGAGTGAGTGAGGAGAGAGAGAGAGAGAGAGAGGGCCTGGCGCACACATCTGCAGTTGTTTATGGACACCCCCTATACTCTATAAACAGAAGATTATTCTCAGTGCATTTGGAGGAATTGTGACACCAGGACCACCCCAAGCAAATTATGATTTGCGTTTTTTGCACCGCCTGCAGGACATTGTTGTTATTATTTACTACCTGTCTTTGTTTTCTGTCTCCGCCCCCAACTGTCATAGTGTACCCCATTCCTTGTGTGTTTCCCTTGATGTTCTAGTTGGTTATTGTTTCATGTTTTATCTGTCCACATGTGTGTATTTTAACTGGTTCCATATGTTCTGTTTTCCCATGTGCTTTTTTTACCCTGTCCCTCACCCGTAACTGTCTGCCATTTTGTGTTGTTTCCCTGCCCTTAATTGTTCACACCTGTTTTCATTTCCCCTGATTAGTTTTCTTTCTGCTTGTATCTGCCCCAATCCTGTGTTCTTTGTCAGATCCTTGTGTTTCTTCTCATGTGTGAGTACCTGTCCCTGTTCATCTTTTTAATCTCATCTTTTTCATTCAATAATTTAAGTTATTCTTGCTCCCTGTGTTTGGGTCCTCTCCTCTCTACCACACCACCATGCATGACACAACATGTATGTTAATTGTGAATGTGGTTTTTTTTATGTATTCATCCATGTGGTTATTTATTTTGATGTAACTTACTTTATTCAAGGTTGGTGGTGGTCAAATAAGTAAGCTGCCATTCAAGGACTGAGTTTGGAGAGTGCTATCTATTTTCCTGATAGCTGGTGTAACTAAACCTTAGACTGGTATAGTTTAATAGTTTGTGTCAATTATTTGGTATCTGATGAAATCCAGACATGGAGATAAGGTGTCATGTGACCGTATGTCCAGCTCGTAATGTACCATGGCAAGGCGGTGTCTTATCATTAGGGCCAGATGGCACAAAATACTCATCTTCTTGGCGCTGGAGCCTGATTCATGCTTCTTGCGCGCTCTCCGGGCTCTCTTCAAGAAAAAAAAGTTTTTTAGAAGAAAAGTACTCTTTTGAGAAAAGGAAAAGGTGTCAGCAGACGTTGGTCGTTTTCTTGCGTTTTTTTGTCATGTGACTTCTGCAGCATTAACGTAATTAAATGCAAGACTTTAATAAGTTGTCAATTCTTGTAAATGTTTTATGAGTAATGAAACTTAAACCCAGAAACCATTTTTTTTTTAATATACAGTTAAAATATAAATTATATAAAATATACAAGTATGAAGGCATGGTAAGATACGATATTCGACGGTGAAAACAATTTGGCATGACATTAAGAATATTGCACATGATGAGAGGAGATGAGAGGTAGTGTTTATAGATAGTATTTATAGATATAACTATGTATCTACAAATGTACTCTTTGCAAGTCGCTTTGGATGAAAGCATCTTCCAAATGCACTTACATTTTGCACACACACCAGAATTGGCATGTGTCCACAATTTTAGGGGAATTTTATGGGTCTCGCGAATGGGCGTGGCAAAATGATCGCTAGCGCTCCCTACAAAGTTAGAAAATTGAAAACCCCACGACCCACTTTGATCTACATGTACAACATTTGGTACGCGCATCTCATGAGCCATGACCTAAAACCAACTGAAAGTCGCCATTTGGATTTTAGGTTGTGTTTTTGGCCCATTTTTGCCGTTTACGGGGTCGTACTTTAACGGACTCCTCTGAGGGGATCCAATCGATCCATGTGAAACTCGGTACGTGTACAAAACTCCCCTTGACGATAAAGTTATTAAAAGCCTAGAGTTTCAATCACACGCGTGGTAGCCATGGCGATGCGCAAACTTCCTGTTTTTGTCTGAAACAGGAAGTTGTTTGTAACTCCGCCGTACATGGTCCGATCTGCCCCAAAATTCACACATTTGATAAGTGTCCCGCCTGAACACACACATGCCAATACTCGCCTAGAGTCATAGCGCCACCTGATGGCAGCAGGAAAGAGCCCGCTCATCGCTCCTTGCAGCTTTAATTTAAGTTATTCCCTCTCCTTTTCCGGAGTTGCCCAGGGTGTGAGGCGCCAGGCGGGTGTGGGGATACTCACAAGTCCCCGGCTGAGCGCTGCTGTGGGTTGGAGTTCTCTCCGGTGAACAAGAGGGTCGCCTCCATGCGACTGCAAGTCACTGGGGGGAAGGCTCTGACTGTTGTGTGTGCCTACGCACCAAATAGCATTTCAGAGTATCTGGCCTTCTTGGAGTCCTTGGGTGGCATCCTGGAAAGGGTTCCATCCGGGGACTCCATAGTTCTACTGGGGACTTCAATGCACATGTGGGCAATGATGGAGAAACCTGGAGGGAGTGATTGGGATGAACGGCCTGCCGATCTGAACCAGAGCAGTGTTTGTTATTGGACTTCTGTGCTAGTCATGGACTGGCCATAACCGATGTTCGAACATAGGGTGGTCCACAAGTGTACCTAGGTTACCGGACCACCTTAGGCCAAAGGTCGCTGATCGACTTTGTAATCGTATCAGCAGATCTGCGGCCGCATGTGTTTTGGACACTCGGGTGAAGAGAGGAAGCAGAGCTGTCAACTGATCACCACCTGGTGGTGAGTTGGATTCAGATGGCGTGGGAGGCTGCCAGCAGGCCTGGTAAACCCAAACGTTGTAGTGAGGGTGAACTGGGAATGTCTGGTGGAAGCCCCTGTCCGTAAGGTCTTTAACTCCCACCTCCGGAAGAACTTCTCATTCATCCCGGGGGAGGTTGGGGACATGGAACCTGAGTGGGCCATGTTCAGAGCCTCCATTTTGGAGGCTTCAGCTCCGAGCTGTGGTCAAAAGGCTGTTGGTGCCTGTCGTGGCGGCAACCCAAGAACCCGTTGGTGGACACCAGCGGTGAAGGAAGCCATCAGGCTGAAGGAGGCCTTTCAGGCCTGGTTGGCCCAGGGGTCTCCTGAAACAGCAGAAGGGTGGCCAAAAGGACCGCGGCTTCAGCGGTCGCTGAAGCAAAAACCCAGGTGTGGGAGTAGTTCGGGGAGGCCATGGAGAAGGACTTTCGGTTGGCCTCAAGGAAGTTCTGGCAAACTGTCCGGCGACTCAGGAAGGGAAAGCAGGGCTTGGCTCAGGCTGTGCTCACCCATATCCTTGGTAGAGGTCACTGAAGTAGTCAAAAAGCTCTTAAGTGGCAAGGCGCCAGGTGTGGATGAGATTCGCACTGAGATGCTGAAGGCTCTGGACATTGTCGGGCTGTTGTGGCTGACATGCCTAGTCAATGTCGCGTGGAGGTCGGGGACAGTACCTGTGGAATGGCAGACCGGGGTTGTGGTCCCCATTTTCAAAAAAGTAGGAGGGTGTGCTCCAATTAGGACAGGAGGGTGTGCTCCAATTATCGAGGTATCACACTGCTGAGCCTCCCCGGGATACTTTATTCCAGGGTGCTGGAAAGGAGGCTCTGGCCGATTGTCGAATCTCAGCTTCAAGAGGAACAATGCAGATTCCGTCCTGGCCGAGCTCCTTACCCTTTCAGTGTTGTTGGGGGGGGGCATGGGAGTTTGCCCATCCAGTCTCCATGTGCTTTGTGGACTTGGAGAAGGCTTATGACTGTGTCCCCCGGGGAATCCTGTGGGGGGTACTACGGGAGTATGGGGTACCGGGGCCGTTGGTACGTGCCATTCGGTCCTTGTGCGAGCTGCGTCCGTATTCTCAGCACAAAGTCAAGCACGTTCTCAGTGGGTGTTGGACTCTGCCAAGGTTGTCCCTTGTCACCGATTCTGTTTGTGATCTTCATGGACAGAATCTCAAGGCGCAGCCGAGTTGGGGAGAGTGTCCGGTTTGGGGACCTCAGAATTGCATCTCTGCTCTTTGCAGATGATGTGGTTCTGTTGGCTACATCAGACCGTGACCTCCAGCATGCACTGGGGCGGTTTGCAGCCGAGTGTGAAGCGGTCGGGATGAGAGTCAGCACCTCCAAGTCTGAGGCCATGGTTCTCTGCCGGAAAATGGTGGAGTGTTCCCTCCGAATGAGTTGCTGCCTCAAGCGAAGGAGTTCAAGTATCTCAGGGTCTTGTTCACGAGTGAGGGCAAAATGGAGCAGGAGATGGACAGACGGATTGGTGCAGCGTCTGCAGTAATGCTGGTGCTGTACCGGTCCGTTGTGGTGAAGAGGGAGCTGAGCTGGAAGGCAAAGCTCTCGATTTACAGGTCCATCTACGTTCCAACCCTCACCTATGGTCACGAGCTTTGGGTAGTGACCGAAAGAATGAGATTGCGGATACAAGCGGCTGAAATGAGTTTCCTCCACAGGGTGGCTGGGCTCAGCCTTAGAGATAGGGTGAGGAGCTCAGACATCCGGAGGGAGCTCGGAGTTAGAGCCGCTGCTCCTCCGCATCTTAAGGAGTCAGCTGAGGTGGTTCGGGCATCTGATTATGATGCCCCCCGGGCGCCTCCCCTTCGAGATTTTTCCGGGCACGTCCAACTGGGAGGAGACCCCAGGGCAGATCCAGAACCCGCTGGAGGGATTATATATCTCGTCTGGCCTGGGAACGCCTCGGGATCCCCCAGGAGGAACTTG
The DNA here is from genome assembly GCA_002895965.2 of Coryphaenoides rupestris. Lineage (NCBI taxonomy): Eukaryota > Metazoa > Chordata > Actinopteri > Gadiformes > Macrouridae > Coryphaenoides > Coryphaenoides rupestris. The sequence continues at coordinate 541,835 of PIJE02000113.1, read as the reverse complement.
AGTGTGGCTGTGGAGAAGGAAGCCTGGGGGGGCCTGCTTAGCCGGCTGCCACCGCGACCCGGCCCCGGATAAGCGGACGAGAATGGATGGATGGATGCTCCCTGCCTTTGGGTCCTCTCCTATTTACCACACCACCCTGCATGACACATTATCAGTTGGTTGATTGAATGTAGTTGTTTGTATGTCTTGGCATTATTCATAGTACTTAGCATATTATATGTTCTTAGATGTTTATTATATGTTCTTAGACTCGCTATGCAAGACCAGCTCCGTAGCAGTAGAGCTTGCTTATGGAAACGTACTGGCTGAGTGTAGACTATGAGCAAGGCACGGGAGCGTGCATGATGTCATAGCCAAAGGTATCCGACCTGATACCTTCGCAAATATAAAAAATTAAATATAATATAAAAAACTGTATAATAGGTTGTTAGAGTTGGTGAATGGCTCATTTTTGGCTCACATTATATCACCTATGCACACATAGGCAATATAAAAGCGACCTACCGAAAGTACCTAGTGATGGGAGAGAGTGAAATCTTGGTTGCAATCTGAAATCTCTGGGGTAGAAATTACAAATTGGACCTTTAAAGGTATTTCCTCAACAATCTACTAAAGATTGTGAATAGGCTATGCCTTACGAGAAGAACCTGAGAAGAAGAATGTGCTCAGAATGGCACGTCTTTGGATAAATGGCCTTCCCTTGTCAGGGAAAAAGTATCCCCTCAGTAACCAGGATGGATACATTATATTCTATTGCTATGCAACCTGGCACAACAATTTCCTTCGGGATCAATACAGTTATATCTCATCTTATCTTATTCAGACATCTTCTTACATGAGAATTATGCAGTAGTATAGAGAAGTTTCTCTGGAAAGAGGATCTTAAAACTTGAGTAGAGGTTGCAAAGTAACCTTGATCATCAGGGACGATCAGTTGGAACAGTTAAATGTTTTGTGACTAAGCAGCACGTCATGTGAGTCTGAGATAAGTGCATGTTTCCCTGCATAGATGGACACAGTTCACCCAAAGGGTTTGCTTTCAGTCATTTTCCATCACTCTAACACAGATACATTTCACAGCCTATAACAAGTCAAGCAATCAGAATCAGAATCAATATGTATATACAGTGTATGTATATATATATGTATATGTATGTGTATATGTGTATATTAGAGGCTGACATTTTTCGGGAATTCCCGCGGGATTCACGTGATATGGGAGTCAATCTCACTATTCATCACAGGATTGGGCAAGACCAGGAGTGCCAAAAACAGCAGGACTGGTATGAGGGTTAAGTTATTGATTTTTATACAAAAATATAAATTTCTAATGTTAATTTGTTTTGAAGCCTTCATCGGTGACCCTGGCGAAGTGGTGCCTTCAAAGTATCAGGAATCTTCCACTTGAAAAATTGTGACATTTTTCTGCTCACCTTTGCAGGAGAGTCCGTCTCTTTAGAGTCTCTTTTGTTAAACTTCAGACCTGCCTTGAAGGAGCACTGACGGCTGTATTACGTAGCGACGCACGGCACGTCACATACAAACAAAAATGGAATGAAATGAAAAACTGCAGAAAAACACAAAGTAATAAAAGGGATGGCCAGAAGCCATCATCAAATCAAAATCACTGCTTTGCTTAAAAACTATGACCCCTTCCCTCGCCCCCTAAAAACGAAAACGGGAAATGAAACAGGAGTGGGAGTCATACTAATTTTTCCGGGATTTGGGCAGGACAGGATTTTTTTTGTGGGAGTGGGATGGGACGGGAGTGAAAATCCACTCCCGTGTCAGGCTCTAGTGTATATGTATATGTATGTCGTGTATATGTATATATATATATATATATGTGTATATATATGAATGTGTATGTATGCATGTGTCACGATCACGATCGTGGCTCCGGGCTCACGGGCGCCAATGCCGCCCCTGGAGGATTAGCGGGGCTCCCGGGCGCCAGTGCCGCCCCTGGATGATTAGCGGCACCTGCGCTATGTTCGCGGCTGTCCGCAATGAGCAATTAACCACGGCATAAAAGCCCCGGCTGTCCACCCACGGGGTGTCGGACCATTGTCAATGTTTTGTCATTGTTATGGCTTGTCTGGTTACGCATTACCTGTTGCAATTCGACGTACAACCCGGATGGATTACTACCTGTCTGTCTGTTCCTCACCTGTCTGTCTGTTCCTTCACCTGTCTGTCTGTTCCTCATCTACCTGTCACACGGTAATAAATAACATTTATTGTACTGCAAAACCCCGAGTCCTGAGTCTGCGATTGGGTCCTACTGCTCACTCCCATGACAGTATGTATGTATGTATGTGTGTGTGTGTGTGTGTGTATATATCGGTGTAATTTAAGTCATTGAGCATATCTGATAATGCTCTGAGAGGAGTTGTGAGTGTGTGTACCTTAGTTTAATTAACTGCTCTAGATTAATCCTTGTCTATTATTTAAGATTTATTATTTTTAACGTCTGTGGATCATGTTTTTATTGTATGTATTTACTTTGTTAATGATCAGTAACGGTTAAAAGAATAAAGATACTTCGTTGTTTTGTTTTTGTTTTTTATCGTATTGGAATTCGGAACTCTGAAACGATAAGCAGAACCGGAATTGCTAAAATTCAAACGATACCCAACCCGAGTGCCCAGGATGCAGATGAACGACGTTCCGCCAAGCCTGCCCCTCGGGGGGTCGGCAACCAGACTCTCCCTCGCTCCAGAAAAATGGTGATATTAGTGTTTAAATGTAGGGAGGAAAAGTATAAAGTCATCAAAATAAAGTACAGATATTAGTGTTTAAATGTAGGGAGGAAAAGTATAAAGTCATCAAAATAAAGTACAGATATTAGTGTTTAAATGTAGGGAGGAAAAGTATAAAGTCATCAAAATAAAGTACAGATATTAGTGTTTAAATGTAGGGAGGAAAAGTATAAAGTCATCAAAATAAAGTACAGATATTAGTGTTTAAATGTAGGGAGGAAAAGTATAAAGTCATCAAAATAAAGTACAGATATTAGTGTTTAAATGTAGGGAGGAAAAGTATAAAGTCATCTAAATAAAGTACAGATACCTAAAAAATCTACTTCAGTACAACAACGAAGTATTTGTACTTCGTTACTTCCCATCACTGCTCATGTTATTCATTTTTTTAACATTTAATCGCAAGATTTCATGGTTGTCTTTATTCCTTTATTTCAATTTTATTATGCTGGCTTTTTTCGCATTTGGTATTCAAACTCATATTTATACATTTAATTGCAATATTGCAGCTTTGTTTACATATTTCTAAAAACAAAATCAAAACAAATCTAATTTACAATTGTTGATTTACAAATGTACAATTGCAGATATTCTCGGCTCAGAAGACAAAGCGCTTGACCTCATTCACAATGTCCTCCAAGCACCTCTTGGATGTAAGATTCAAAATTCTTTATTGCCATGTGTAACAAGTACAATGGAATGCGTAAGAGTAACAATACTATGGCGGGTGGTGCAAAAAATGTGGTAAAGTGCCCACTGCTGGACTGGGAGACCAGAGGTTGGTTAACTGGCAGCAGGCAGATTGTGTGGAAGCCTGGAGTTCCTGGAGCCTCGCTGATGGGGGCGTGAATGTTTCGGTGTCCCACTATTCCCGATTCAAAATTGATCCTTAATTTAAAAAGAATCCCGATTCAAAACTATTCCAGATAACAATTAAATCAAGCAATAATGTAAACACACAAAGGCAAAACTAATACAAGGAAAAAATGAATTCATTCATCAATTTTTTTTGGTGAGCCCTACTCGCTGGTGTTGGTACCATGGTGTTGGAGAGCAGGTTGAGAGTGTGTGTGTGTGTGTGTGTGCACATCTGCACGAGCACCCTGGAATGTCACCCCAAAATGCCCATTTGTGTGGCATTTATTTGTACATGACACTTCTATCCCAAGAACCGTACCAGTGTGTCCCATAGACACCCCCTATACTCTATAAATCAGAGGGATATTCCCAGGGCATTTGGAGGATTTGTGATACCAGGCCTGGCCTGCCTGCCGGAAAACGACCCCCAGGAGAGAAACTCATCAGCAGTGGATCTGACAGGCATCGGATAACCACCACACTTACAAACATTACTCTGGATATGGGCAACATGTCAAGTGTGACTTGCTTGCATGTGTCCTGTCTACTGCATATAGTGCATTTTTTTTGCCACAATGCCATTGTTAGGACAAGTGGCTCTATAAGTGGGGGAGGGGCACCGCGGAGAGGCTGAATTTCGGGTGGGAATCGGGAGTCGTTCAGGAGGGGGTGTGTTTCTTCTGGAGTCCAACTTTTTTTGGAGCTGCTATATAGCCTCCTGTCAGGCTCTTCTGCGGCAGTGACCCCAGCAGCTCGGCTCGGCTCGGCTCACTCTCGCTGGTGTCATGGTGGCCAGTACGATGTCTTCATTTGTCAAATGGACCATCATCCTGCTCGTCCTCGTCTCCGTCATACTGAACGTGGTCCTCATCTGCCTCGGCTCCAACAAGGCGCCCAAATGCACGCGGACGCCCCGCCATCCGCCGGCAGCCAAGCACGACGCGCGCAGCACGGTGTTCGCCGACCTCACCCCGGAGGAGTACACGCAGGTTCGGGACTACCTGCTCGGCTTGACGGAGTTGGACGTGACGAGCAACGCGTTCGCCAAACCGTCGCAGAACTTTTTGTTTTTAATCGACCTCTTGTTGCCTAAGAAGGCGCAGGCGCTGTCTTACCTGGAGAATAAAGGCGCCAAGCCCGCGAGAGAGGCGACCGCGGTGATCTTCCACGGAGCGCGGGGTTACATCAGGGAGTACGTCGTGGGACCTCTCCCCAACCCCACCTACTGCAGGGACGTCACGGTCGACCGGTACGGCGCGGATCTCCCGATTAACGCGCGCACGGTCACCGTCGGGGAGTACGTTTTGCTCTTTCAATTGGTCGAAGAGAAGGTGTTCGCCAAACTCTCCAAACTCATGAAGGAGAGCTTCGACGTCGACAAGGACAAGACGGTCAACGCTTTCGAGCAGATGCCCCGCGGGGTCAAATCCGGAGACCGGGTGACCTGGATCTCCTTCTTCAGGGACATGAGCGGCATGTACATCCACCCGGTCGGCTTGGAGATCTTGGTCAACCACGGGAGCACAAACGCGTCCAGCTGGAGAGTTGAGCGCCTGCTTTATAACGGCCAGTATTTTGACACGGTGGAAGACCTTAAGACGCAATACGACGCCGGGAACGTGACCAAAATCGTGTACAAGAAAACGGACGATTACGGCTCATTGAAGCCCAGGAGGACACCTCTGCAGGTGGCGCCCCAGCAGTATTACCTCGAGGGGAAGCGCTTCAGCGTGGAGAACAACCACGTCCTCTACCCTCGACTGGAGCTTCGCCTTCGGACTGAGCTCCCTCACGGGCATGCGGGCCTTCGACGTGCGCTTCAGGGGCGAGAGGATCGTCTACGAGCTGAGCGTGCAGGAGGCCATGTCGGTGTACGGCTCCGCGACGCCGGGCCTGGCGCTCACCAAGTTCCTGGACTCGAGCATCGGCGTGGGCCGCTTCGCCCACGAGCTCGTCCGCGGCGTGGACTGTCCGTACGACGCCACCTACGTCACCACGCACCGCTACATCGACGCGCCGGGGCCGACGCGCTACAAGAACTCCATCTGCGTGTTCGAGCACAACACGGGTCAGCCCCTGCGGAGACACTTCGCCGACTTCTACAGCAACAGCTACGGGGGCATGGTGAACAGCGCCCTGGTGCTCAGGACCATCACGGCCATCGGCAACTACGACTACATGTGGGACTTCATCTTCTACCAGACCGGCGCGGTGGAGGCCAAGGTGCACGCCACCGGCTACATGTCCACGTCTTACCTGGTGGACGGCAATATGAAATACGGACACCAGGTGGCGGACAAGGTCCTGGGGAACATACACACACACTTTGTCAACTTCAAAGTGGACCTGGATGTGGTGGGTGAGTAGTACACCAAGTATGACCAGATATGCATGTGTATTATCTGTTCAAAATTCAGTCAATCAATCAATAGGGCTACTATGTTAATCTCACATCACGTCAATCCCATTCTCATTACCTGTTCCCATGATCCAATCACAGTCTAGTGGCTATATTAGCCACACCCCATTTTAATATCAGAACCACACCCTCAATTGTTTCTCTGAAGATGCTCAATACCCCCCCCAACCCCCCCCCCCCAACTATATAAAACAAATAAGAATAATAGTGTTGGACTTTAATGCACTCTTCATGAGAAACACTGTCAGAGCTGATCTCTGAGGTCATGGAGGTTTGTGTGTGATATTTAATTTAATGTATAAAACCTCAACCTTTAAAGTGACCACACGGATGCATATAACTTTTATATACTGATTGGCACTTTTATTTGCAGATGGTCGAATGCAATTAAGTCATTTTAGGCTGAGCTCATGTTTGTCAAGTGAGCTTCATTTGGCAGCAGTCTGTTAAATCTATCGCCGGGGGAGACGGGCTGAGACGGGCTGCCATAGATCTGGCAGCAGGTAGATTGTGTGGAAGCTCCTGGAGTTCCTGGAGCCGATAGGCTGATAGGGCCGTGAAAGTTTCGGTGTCCCACCTTTCCAAATTCAAAATCGATCTTCAATTTAAAAAGAATCCCGATAACTGTTATATCAAGCAATAATGCAAACACAAAAAGGCAAACCTAAGACAAGGAAAAAATGAATGTTCATTAATCCATTTTTTTGGTGAGCCCTACTCTTGGTGTTGGAACTTGGTGTTGGAGAGCAGGTTGAGAGCGTGCTTGGCAGGTGGGTTAACCGGCCTTGCGTTGTCCACACTTAGGATGCACCTCTGGTGTGCTGGAGCTGTCCCCAGGTCAGGTTGCCCTGGACCTACCTTGTGTGTGTGTGCACGAGCACCCGGAATGTCACCCATGATGGACAAAATGGCCATTTATGTATGTATTTATTTGTACACTTCTATCCCAAGAACCGCACCAGTGTCTATGTCCATAGACACTGGGGGAGGCAACCACTGTGCTCTATATACAGTGTTAGAGCTTTATATATCTGAGGTAATCAGCATCCTGGCAGCTACAAGCATGGGGATAGTTGGTTCATCCATTCACATGCCATGTCTTTTTTTCAAAACTGCCTAGCCTTCTCCAAACCATTGCAAAGAACTGTTTCCTAGGCGGTTCAGGAGATGGATAGATATAGATAAGAGATAGAGACATGAGATATAGAGAGATGAGATCGATAAATATATATATAGTTCAGGGACGTCTGATTGCTTGACTTGTTATATGCTGTGAAATGTATGTGTGTTAGAGCGATGGAAAATTACTGAAAGCAAGCCCTTTGGGTGAACTGTGTCTATGCAGGGAAACATGTGCTTATCTCACTCACATGGTGTGCTGCTTCGTCCAAAAAAAGAAAGTTATGCAGATCCTCTCTGAGTAAGGTTACTTTGCAACATCTACTCAAGTTTTAAGATCCTATTTCCAGATGTACTGCTCTGTACCACTGCATAATTCTCATGTAAGAGTTCTCTCCGTGCGAGGAAGATGTCTGAACGCATCCATCCTGGTTACTGAGGAGATACTTTTTCCCTGACAAGAGGCCATTCTTCTTGACCTGGAAGTGTAGAGGCCCTGAGGGGCAGACAGGTCATTGAAGATCCCCTCTGCTTCCCTGTGATGACCTGTTGATTTACATTTACATTTAGCAGACGCTTTTATCCAAAGCGACTTACAGGGAGTAGATTTGTTGAAGGAGACAGCAATATATGGCTCTGGTACATAAAGATGAGAATAGAGATGTTTTCGAGCATTCATAGTTACGAGGCTAATAGAAGTAACGAAGTACAAATACTTAGTTACTGTACCCCCCCCCCCCCCCCCACACACACACACACAATGTTACACAAGACACCTAGGTGGGTGTGTGTGTGTGGGGTGGGGGGGGTGTCTTGCTGCCCTGACGTGGAGTCTCAACATCGGCTTCTTGTTCATCCATGTCTAGTTCTCGCTACTTACATCACGTGTCCCTCTACTATTTTATTTTTAAGTCTGTTTCATCTCGTTACGTCACATGCGTGAAATCAGAGCTCCTCTAACGCGGATGGATGCACCAAGCGTGTATCCATCGTGATGCAATGATGTAAAAACGACAATTCCCCTCAAATGCAATAAAACTAAAGTAACGAGTCCCGTTTTGAAAATGTAGAAAGTACAGATATTAGTGTTTAAATGTAGGGAGTAAAAGTAAAGTCGTCAAAAAGCACAGATGCCTGAAAAATCTACTTCAGTACAATAACAAAGTATTTGTACTTCGTTACTTCCCATCACTGCTCATTTGTTCATTTTTAAACATTTAATTGCAAGATTTTATGGTTGTCTTTATTCCTTTATTTCAATTTTATTATGCTGGCTTTTTTCGCATTTGGTATTCATTTTTTAAACATTTAATCATCCGTTCAATGTGTCCAATCTAACAGTAAATACTCGGTTGTATATTTTAGAAACTCATATTTATACATTTAATTGCAATATTGCAGCTTTGTTTACATATTTCTAAAAACAAAATCAAAAAGTGTGTGTGTGTGTGCACATCTGCACGAGCACCTGGAATGTCACCCAAAATGCCCATTTGTGTGCATTTATTTGTACATTTTAATCCCAAGAACCGTACCAGTGTTTATGTCCATAGACAGGCAGGCAACCACTGTGCTCTATATACAGTGTTAGAGCTTTATATATACAGTATATATGAAAAGTGAATTAAACAGTCCTCTGGTCTCTGAATCAAGTGTGTTTTGATCAGTTTCTATCAACTTGTCTTGCCTCATGCGTCAATGCCGCCATTGATCATTAAGGCAAGGTGCTCTCCTGGCCTTACCCTGCCAGGCAGCTGATTCATGCGTGAATCCATCTTTCAAGTCAACCGCTTGTTATCCACCAATCATGTATCCTGGCAGCTACAGGCATGGTGATAGACAGATGGTTCATCCAACCACCTGCCTTGTATTTTTTCCGAAAGTGCCTGACCTTCTGCAAACCATTGCAAAGGACAGCTTCCCTGCAGGCGGTTCAGCGTAACACACAATCATAACATCATAACACACGTTATTCATGAAAAAATGAAGAAGTCATTTTGAAAATGAAATGCTCTGTTAATGTCAAAATGTTCTCCACAGGGGTGAAGAATGTGTTTCTGACCAAAGACATGAAATACGTCAACGTGTCGATGCCTTGGAATCCCCAACACTATGCCATGATCCCTCACCTGGTGGAGAAACAACTGGGAACAGAACAGGTCACTTCTTTTGTTACCAATGTATCGTGTATCTAGAACACTGCTCTCCACATTCAAATGCCTCCTCTTTGACCAAACACTCACACGCATTCTTGATGTCAAATCTCATTAGCTGGCTGATTACGCACGCTCTCCGAAAACTCAACAAATCTCCCAGTTCGTTTCCCCTTTTCTTCCTCTTCACATCACATCCCCTTGGCCGTTTTTGCCCTCAAACCCCATTGGGCATTCTTGATATCAAATCTCATTAGCTGTTGCAGCAGCAGCAGCATAACCTGAGATGTCAGTCTCAGTGCCCCCCTGCACGACACAATCTCTGTGTACCGAACTGCACAATCTTTGAATTTCTGACTCCACCGGGTGGCAAAATCCTGACTGTCTTGAAACCAGAAGTGTTTAAAATTCCGCTATTTCTGCCTTCTCTCACTTTACATCTCTCGAATCTGACCCATGCAGCTTTAACCACCATTATTTGCTGACTACCAACGTGACCGTTGCTTAATGGGTTGCTTAACGCTGTTGACCACACAGGAGGCGGCGCTGCGGTACGGCAACCAAGACCCCCCGCTACCTCCACGTCGCCAGTGAGCAGCGCAACAGCTGGGGCCACCGGCGCTCCTACCGACTCCAGGTCACCACCTTCGCAGGGGACCCGCTGCCGGAGAGCCAGCCGGAGGAGCGCTCCATGTCTTGGTCGAGGTAAGAACGGTTTACTGTTGAACCGTAAGCTAATAAATGGTAAATGGATGACATTTATACATCGCTTGTATCCAAGTGCTTGACAGTTGCCTCACATTCACCCATTCATACACCGACGGCGGTGTCAACCATGCAAGGTAACAACCAACACGTCAGGAGCAGTTAGTGTTAGGTGGTGTCTTGCTCAGGGACACCTCAACACTTAACTAGGGGGAGCCCTGGGATCGAACCAGCAACCTTCCGGTTTCCAGACAACCACTCTTAACTCCTGAGATACTGTGTCTGTTCTCATAATAAATCAACTTTGTACAAATGAAAAAGCTATGAAAGAACGGACACTTTAGCCATTATCCGTGCTTATGCGTAATTTCCTTCCTTTTTCCGCGGCAAGCCTACCCGGTTGAAATATATCATAAATCAGCCAACAGGCTGTCATAACAGAAGGAATTCATGATTCTACATGACCTTTAATTTATTTTTTCCTTTTATTTTGGCTCTGTAGTGTCATAATATGTATATAATAGGGATCAGCACTGTGATAGTATTAGTCCCTCCTTTTCTTTCGATCCTCTGTTCTTTAGGTCACCGCATTCTGTGTAGCTGGATCCAGAGATCCACCCGCAACCAAATCCAAGTTATTCCAATGTTTTGGATCACATTACTCAGAATTTGGCAACCTGAAGACTTATAGGCCAGAGGAATGTTTAAAGAATGTCTTGAGAGACCAGCTTACCATCCAGATCTCTCTCTCTCCTCCCCCCAGGTACAAGGTGGCTATCACCAAGCATAAGGACACAGAGCAGACCAGCAGCAGTCTGTACAGTCAGAACGATATGTGGAGTCCAGCTGTCGACTTCAGCAAGTACATAAAGGACAACGAGAGCATCGAAAACGAGGTAAACGTCCAGAGAAACTTGCAGCGCCCCTTGCTCGGTAGCCCCGCTATCCCCGCTATGTCCAAGAACTGATAAGACGAAGCGCACGGGATACATCCCCATGTGTGGCTGCTGTTGCGCAATGCTAAGCTATGCGTTTTTCAACTGATGGTTGTGTAAACGTTCTCAAGGGGCCTCAGGGGGCCTCATTCCTTCTGTTGTGTTGTGTTTCACATCATCTCAGCACTGTTATACTATAACCCCCAACACTGTTATACTATAACCCTAACACTGTTATAACTGCCAACACTGTTATAACTCCCAACACTGATATAACGGTTTATGGTCCCTTTAAACTGTTATAAGATTACGTTTATTTATTTATAGAGCACATTTTAGTTGACCAAAGTGCTGTACAACAAAATAGCATAAAACAAAATGAATAACAATATATGGAACTTCCAATGCTTATAACTACCAACACTGTTAGAACTCTCAAGACTATTATAACTCCAAACGCGGTCATAACTACCAACACTGTTATAACTCCCAACATGGTTATAACTCCTAATACTGTTATAACTCCCGCCGTTGCTCCATCTCCTCTGCAACCACAGAGGAAACGGACCACATGGGAACCGTCATGTTTTGGCCGCGGCTCCACGACGCTCAGCTGCACTTCCGTGCGCCACAAACAGAGCATGTTGGAAACTGCATTATTATTATATGAAGTATTAACTCACGGAAGGTTTGTTGCGTCCCACCCTTTTCCCCCATTTAGGATCTGGTTGCCTGGGTGACGACGGGATTCCTCCACATTCCCCACGCCGAGGACGTCCCCAACACGGTCACCGTGGGCAACGGAGGCGGGGTCATTCTGCGGCCCCACAACTATTTTGACACGGACCCGTCCATCGACTCCCCCGACAGCGTGTACATCAATCCGGGGACAGAGCAGAGCTGCGACACCAACCGCATGGCCTGCCTTGCTCAAGAGACCTGCAGTCCCGTGCTGGAACCCTTCACCTTCAACGGCTTTGATGGAGTGATAAACTTTGACGGATTTTGATCTAGCTGTGTGGAACGGCGTGATAAGATTTGGAATCTGTATTTGCGCTCTGTCTTGTACCGTTGCCAACACCTGGGCATTTTCCCTCAACATTTTTTATAAACTTACTCGAGCATCACCTTTTATAGTTACACCAACTTTTGATTGTATGATTGTTTTCAGCCTCACTTGTAAGCCACTAGGGACAAAAGTGTCCACTATAAACGTCAGTGTTCCTCCACACACATCCACTGAGCCATTTGTTATGGGTATCACCACGGCAGCTGATTGTTACTGATGATGTGAAACAAGGACAAGCTTGTTAACTCAATGAGCCTTAGCCACCTGGCAGCCATTTTGGTTCCATCTTGGTCTTAACCATTAGCTGGGTGACTCCACCCCCCCCCCACCCCTCACCCAGCTAGTGTTCAGAACCAATAAGGCCCAATGGTCTAGAGCTAGCTACATAGATACTGAACCATCTGCTCACTGTTACACTGACCCTCCATCTGAACCATTAGCCGTACATCCACAGAGGCTAACCTCACCCTCACCCTAGCATGTGCTGGGCTGAGAGGATCATGGGAAGACTGTAGGGAGCAAAGAGCGAGTCATGGGAGAATTGATGTGTGGCCACGATTCTTATAGGAGAATGTCAAAGAGTGGAGCTGTGGGATATCCCTAAAGAAGAGACGATATAGACCGGCCACAAGGTCACCTTTCGCCATGGCTGGTGTTGGGCTTTGCAATGCGTAATGAATTAGCGAAGAGGAATCGGTAGTGATGTCTGTGACGGAGTTATTTGCAGGATAAAAGGAGTAAGGGGTTTGATCTATGAAGATGGAATGGATACATTTGTTGTTTGAGATTTGTCTCTTTGCTGGAGGGAGAATGTTTGCTTCCATGTGAACTGTTGCTTATGTCCAGTGCACCAGCGTGCTCTAGGCCAGTGAGACCATCACTGTAACCACACATTGTATTATGTATTTTTTTTTATGTCTAAAAGAATTTTATCTGGTTTTTAATAAAAATACACTAAGTATTTGTTGCGTTTGGTGTAGCTCATAACATTCATTATGGTTCCGTTGGGTTTAGGTCTGGCAGTGCACCAGTAGACACAAGTAGTCCAGTAAATATACATTGATACCATGCTGGTGCTGCGGCAGACATCAATAAAACACACCTGACGATAACATGACAGGAACAGGAAGTGACTTTACCCTGTTACTGATCTATGAAAAGGGTTCATTGATTTGTTTGATCTGTCTTTTCTCATGCCGTGTAGCATAGGCGCCGATTTATGTTACAGCTGGTGGGTGCTCTAAAAAATGTAATGCCTGACCCTCGACGCCCAAGATAAAGCTCATCTCTCTCGCTCGCGAGACCAATTGCATCCATCTGTTAAAATGTATATCCTTTGTTTGTGTGTAATTTTGTCTGACGTCGTACAATAGATTTTTATTATATTTCAGATCAAGACTTGTCTTCATTAGTCTGGACAGGGATATGAAAGAGCCATTTCTACTTCTTCTAGTACTATATACATACATACTACATTCTATACAGGGGCCACTTCCATGTAAGGAAGGTTACCAGGGTAACCAAACACTAACAACATTTCAGAAAGACATTTATCCAACTCATGGCTGTATGAACGTCTGTTGATGTTATAGAGTCAAAGTACCCAGGTTGCAGTTTGCAGCTGTGTAACGTGGTATATTAGTAGTAGTGTGTGTTTACATTCAAAAGCCCAAGAGAAATGGAGTCACTACAGCCAGCTCACTGGAACATAAGCTGAGCAAATATTTTTGTTTTGGCAGGCCTGGCTAATCCTACACAAATAAATTAACCCCTTTGCTCTAGTTTGGTGTCTCAAGAGTTCATTCAGAGATGTGAGTTAGTCCCAAGGGGCGAGGGAGTCAAGACGGGGAACTATTAGGAACTGGACCACAGTGTGTACAGAAACCCCGCCACCCTTTCGACTTTGTTCCAGATGCCTTCATGCTGAGAGACATCCTGACTTGCGTAATTCAGTCAAGCTTTCATGCTGGAAATCAGTCGAGGGAGTATTTCACACAGAGCAACGCCATTTTAAGCAGCACTCCTGCATTACAGGCCATTTGTCCAGAACACTGTCTCATCGGCTGAGAGTTTAAATACACCGTCAAGGCCATGAGGGTTGACGGTGTTTTAAAAATAAGATTCATGAAAAACAAAGATAACCACAACGGCGCCATACTTCCTGGCTTAGGTCAAAGTGGAAGGTCACTAACTTGTTGGTCTTACAGCTGTTCTGGTCAGATTTGAGACCAACAGCCTGTTGTTCGACAAAGCTCAGATGGTCACTTATTTCAAATTATTTCTCAACACTGAAAGATTTGACACAAATCTTCCCAGAAAAAAGGCCGGGTCCATAGTGTGACAATTACCCCACACGTTAGGGCTGCTGAATAATAATCTCTAATAATAATAAAAGTATTTCACATAGGCGGCATGACTTCTCAATATTACCCAACATTGTAATTTGTTTTTACTTCGCTCCTCTTATTGAAACAACCCCCCAAAAAACCCCCCCAAATTACACAGTGATAGATTTTAAATCTTACCCACACTGCACCTTTATATATATATATATATATATATATATATATATAAAAATAAAGTATATTTGATCTTTTCTAATTGTAAGAAATTGCATTGGGTCCCAAATCCAATGGACTCCCGACGACTCATCCTTCCAATTCAATAAAAGCCTTGTGGCGATGAGCAAGGCAGTCCGGTGGGTAACGTGGGAGACTGAACCTCGTATTTTGGGTTAGGCGTAGAGACAGAGGGGGCCCCCAAACCGCCTTGGAAAGGTTTAGAACAGGGGTCCCAGGGCCCTTTCACAGCACATCCCTCCACTGCAGATGCACGAGGTTGAGTTGGTGGCTGAATCTAATAACGGGATTAACCCAAGGCCAGCGTCGTTATTCATCTACAACATCGTTTATCAGAGAAGGAATACAGAAGTTGGCAATTGAGGCAAAATGAAAACCATCAGAAAATACTGAGAGACTGCAGAGCTTTAATCAGAGGTCACTTCATTACACAATAAGATGGGAGGGGGAGGGGGGGGGGGATTTGAGTTTATTTAAAAGCAGCACGCTCAAAAAAGGGTCTTTCCACTAAAATACAAATAAAATAAAAAAACACAAGGAGACGCAGATCAAGATGATTGAACACACACCGCTGCTGCAGCACACGTCGCACACACACACTTCGCGCACGCGCACGCACACACACACACACACACACACACACACACACACACACACACACACACACACACACACACACACACACACACACACACACACACACACACACACACACACACACACACACGCACACACGACATTGGGAGAGGGTGACACGGGAGACCACACACCCAATACATTTGAATGAAAGCCTACAAATGAATAAAAAGAGGACCCGAAATCCACAGTCGCATTTCCAAATAAAACCAGGAGGGGACCAAAAAAGGCAGTTTTCGGTACCATCTATTCATTTAGAACTCCATTTTGAACTCCTCCCCCCCCCCGGCCGCCCAATCTATTAATGTATTTGGCATTTTTCCCGGACCAGGCCTGCTGGAGGAGGGGGGGGGGGGGAGGGGGGGTAGAGCGAGAGGGGTGAGGGGGGGGGGGAAGATATCACTGGTTTACATGACAGCCAGCGACCGCGATCATGACTCTGCAAGCTCCAGGAGAGAAAACCGCTGGCTCTGGTACATTCGAGCAAGGTAAATAATAACATCACATAAACCCTCTCCTCCCCCATGAGTCTCCGAGGCTTATGCTGAGGAGAAGGAGGAGAAGGAGAAGAAGAAGAAGTAGAAGGAGGAGGCAGAAACAGAGTCCACAAGCAAGGCACCCATTTGCTGCTGGTCTTTGCTATGCTCTGTGCGTGTGTACAATGAGTGTGCGTACTATGTGTGTACAGTGCTAGGCAGTGGCAGACCCCCCCCCCCCCCACCGCGCGTGCGCAGACTGCACTGAAGCCTAGTAAGGAAAGAATGTGTGGCCACTTGAAAACAGGATGGCCGCGGACACACCTTGTTCTGAGAACACTCGATAGCAGGCAGGAAATTCCAATGAATACAGAGGCCCAAAGAAGGGAAGGGGTTAGCAAATTACATTAATGTGCATAATGTGTGTGTGTGTGTGCGCGCGGGCGGGCAGGATGCACAGATGCTAGCTAGCGAGGGGCAGAGGTGGATTGTGGGTGAGGGCCGGTGGTGCTGCGTCTACGCCCTGTGAATCTGAAAACTAATGGAACTGAAGCAAGTCAAGTCAATAAAGCTGATCCCCTGTACACACCATAGTGTCCACTCTGCAGGACAGCAAGACCTGAGTGTGTGTGTGTGTGTGTGTGTGTGTGTGTGTGTGTGTGTGTGTGTGTGTGTGTGTGTGTGTGTGTGTGTGTGTGTGTGTGTCAATAAAGAGACTCGGCGTTGCTGTTCCTGGGCTTCTTAATCTTCTCAAAGTTCTTCAGAATCATGTCATGCAGGGTCACCTGAGGAGGAACAAAGACAAGAGATGAAATAAAAAATTTCCTGGGATCTCATGGCAGCGAACTTGGCAAACCTACATAAGTCACACACTTGTGCCTTAAACAAATTGGGACCACTTGAAACGCTGAGTCTATGAACTAGGGATGTCAAAATTACATGTGAATTATGATTAAATAATTACAGAAAAAAATTAATCATTAAACTTAATCGTGATTCTATTTTGTTGACGTCATTACTCGCGGCCCCCTGCCCTCTCTTGATAGGGGCCCCCACCGTTTGTTCATCAGAATTGTTTCTTGCTTTTACGTGGTGTTTATTTGCTGTGTGTCAGATGTTAAAGGACCATGAAACTACCTTTGATAGATTAACCAACCGCAGGCCAATTTCAGTGGTAGACGACAGGTTAATGAAATTAAATAATGACAGATATATATAAAAAAAAAAGAAATGCATTAAAGAGTGACTGGCCTTTTGGTCTCCCAGTCTACTGTAATGAAATGAGCAGTAAGGTAGCTCATGTAGCGCTAGACGACCAACTGTCTGTAGTTAGCACAAGATGATGAACACGTTGACATGTCAAAGTGTTCTCTTGTGTTGCTGTATATTAAGGCTGTCTGGACTAAATGTGTGTGGGAAGGAATGGTGCATTGTGGGTCAGCTTAAACATCCTCTTGAACCCAGTGTTCTCTACTACAGAGAAGGGTTTCTCAACCTAGCAACTATGGAGGGCTTGGAACTTCAAATTCAAATGTTATTGTACCTATGCGATAGTGCTGGGCGGTATGACCAAAAATGTATATCACGGTATTTTTCTACATTCTAACGGTTTCACGGTATATGACGGTATTTTTTTTTCATGCATAATCACGTGTTCACAACATATTCTACTGGTTGAGAGAGGAATTACTGCTGTAGATTGACTTAGGATGGACTATTTTACCATCATGATGAATATTGTAGAATAATTCCACACAGGTTTGGCCCCAGAAAATTATGCTGTTTACAAAGAAGAGTCACTCATGAATCTGATGAAGTGAGGAATCAGAATGCAAAGACAATTGCAGTCAAAATACAGAACTTTTCTTTTATAAAATCTTTTATAAAACCAATACAAAAAGTAGTGCATTTGGCTCAACTTTTGTTTTT